>OY855914.1:11625402-11777902 GCA_963693305.1 Meandrina meandrites
TATGCGACGATTTCTTGTTGAGTTGACTTGATTTCTTTTCCCAGTATTCGGTTGGAGTGTGTACAATATGCGAGCCATGCGAGGCAGACCTGCGAGGCACTTAAAAATACCAATAAAAAGGCTACCTATACGATCTGTAGGCTAACCGAAGTGCTTTTTTGGCTAACCGGAGTGTTGCTAGGCTAACCAATGTGTTATTTAGGCTAACCGAAATGGCTCGCTTGCCTCGCATGACTCGCAAGCCATGTGAACCGGGCAAGCAAGAAATCCCCTATCCCAATATAAAAGCTAACCGCAAGCTACCTAAGAGCTAACTGTAGGCTAACCGAAGTGCTATTTAGGCTAACCGGAGTGCTATTTAGGCTAACCAATGTGTTTTCAAGTGCCTCGCAGGTCTGCCTCGCATGGCTCGCTGGCTCGCACATTGTGCATTCCCTTCGGTTCTACAGATCGGTTGATCACAACAGGCAACAGACAACAGACAACAACAGATCCTGTCCACTCGCACGGCGAGATTAATCGTTCACGTCAGCGTCATCGCTTAAAAAAAGGTTTAAGATGGCTCACCTTTTCAACAGATGTTTCAAAACTGCTAATAATCGGTTGCTTCGTCTGCAGTCACGACAGACATCACTTCTTAACTTTATGCCAAATTTATTCGATAACTGATAAAGTGCAACACTCACTGCAGACTCGAAATTTCAATTTAACAGCTACAAATGAAATAAGGTTTGCCGATCGGTGATGATACAAGCTGCAAAAAAATATCTTCCTTTGCCAAAAAACAAGATGGCGGATCTCAAAAAGAATACAAACAATGCACCTAGTTCCCATTGCTCTTCGGTTCAATTCAGGGAGTAATCGTAACACCGTAACACCAAAAATTCCATAAATTCCATCGCTTTTCCACTTTACAGCATTAACCGATGACGTCATAAAATGACGTCATCGCTTAAAAAAGGAAAGAATCAGTGACACTTAGTATAGGTTATCATAAATTATTGATTGAAATTGGCAGATATAATCAAATCACTGAGGATAATAGACTCTGCCATACGTGTGGATCGAACTAAATTGAAGATGAAATAATAATAATAATAATAATAATAATAATAATAATAATAATAATAATAATAATAATTTTATTGAGCATATATACAAATTTTGTTTTCCTTACGTTCTTCGCATGAAATAATGTCAGTAAAAATTCCGCTCAATGCCATTCATGTTATCGCTCAAAGTTTATAACACGACCAAACAAACTGGCCAGTAGATAGCCAACGAGGTGTAGGGATGGAACACACAAAAAAGTGCAATTAAAAGAATTAAAAGAATTGCAAACCAAGCATACACATGGTCCATGACATATGGACTCACAGACAGGGAATAACTTAACACTCGATTTGGATAAAATTGAAACACAAATTTTCATTCAGTAAAAGTGTATGATTTGCATTCAAAATGTAAGGCAGTATGTAGTCAAAGTAAACCTTTTGTCGTCACTCTATCTGTCAGAAGGTCTAGCTGCAGTAACATGATGAGTATTATTCAATACCTTTAAAACTTTATTTCTTTATTAGGTTTGTGATATTAACTTTGGATACTTTTTCATATTTATTTCTAGATGGTGGGAAGGACGTAGAACTGTCTAATGGCATGACTGCCGTGAGGTTAGACTGCCGTTTTCCTATTAGATTCGATTGCTGGATGCGGAAAGAGAAACTACAGAAAAATGCAAGCGAAAACTTAATTTTGGAATAAGTGTTGTAATTACATTTGAAAAGAATGATATGCTTATTAAACTTGAGTTAAGCTTGAGGTCTATGGAACTCCTGCCTTGTCAGTACGTGCGTGGGGCTAACAGATAAAGTGCAATCCGCCGTAGGCAAAAAGATGACGACTGGTACATTTACCTGTAATGCTTAGCGCGCGAAAACTGCAAAAACGCTAATAAAAGCGCACAGAAAAGCTCTAAAACCTTGAAACCCAGCATGAACAATGTTGTTAGTACGGGGATGAAATTCGCAAAAGCATTGCATTGTGTGTGTCATATGCGCTGTGTGAGGTTTGCAAGGTATTGTGGTCAAATGTACCGCCGCCATCTTTTTTTCTTACGCCGGGAGGATTAGAATCATCAGGGCCATTGCTTATAAGATATGAACTGAGAAACTTGCTTTGACAAGTTTTAAAACGACACAGATAATCCACAAATCCAAAGAACCAATTTAAAACATGAGCAAGAGCGGGGAAAAAGGGAAGGTACGTCTCACGATTGGTGTTGTTCCCCAGTCTTGCGGCTATAAGAACTTTGCTGGATTTTTTTGCAGCCTAAGCGTATAGGAGTCGCATTTGCAATTAAGACTTTTTTGTGTTTTAGCTCGTAAAATTGCAACAGGCAACGCAAAGGCTTCAGGCGTAAGCTACATATAAATCCGCCCTTCGTCTTGATCAAGTAATTTTATCGCAGGCACTCATCCAAACTTTTCATAGATAATTTAAAATTAAATTGTAACTCAGTAGTCGGTTTGAAGCAAATGCACTGTTTGTCAGTCAAATCGTATTAAGGTGGTAGAGACCACGAGTGAAACGTCATGCTACCTTCATTTTTTTTTTCTACGCACGTTCAAACTCCGCTGTTTGATCTTTTCGTTAAGCTTTTCAAAAAAGGATGACAACACTGGGAATTATTTACGCAACATGCGCACTTTTTCAAAATATGATGAAGATCGTTTGCCTTTGTTAATTGTTCACTCATCATCGATCTTTTAAACTACACACCCCGTAAACCATGCTACAAACAGGCTTTATCTCTGAAACAAAGTCAAGTACCACCCCCCCCCCCCCCCCCCCACTTTTTGTTTTCCTCGTTTCTGACACAAGTAACTCATTACCTGACCTCATAATAGCAAATTTAACAGAAAAATGCATTGGGGGTTTGTGTATAAATGGTTTTAAGGCCAATCTATGTCAGGGATATTGGCAGATATCAAAATGCGAAATTTAAGTCTGGCGGAACATGCCCCATTGAATTTTTGCGAGATTTAGTTCCCGCGAGAAAAAGTAACAATTAGGTGGTAAAAATTAACCCAGTTTAGCTGGCGCCTAGCGGTAACGCGCGTGCGAAATGATGGGATAATCACAGGCAGACGTATTTCCGGCTGGCGCTTGTCTCCGCCCAGAAAACTTAGGCTAACCAAGCGATGGCATTGTTAATAATATGTAACGGTCGTTCTCGGTTTGACTCAAACGATCGAATAATTTCCCATAAATCGCTGAATTTGAGATCTTTTGTTCATAAATTACAATAAACTGTAAGCTAGAGAAAGAAGGATCACTTGCCTAATGTTGATTGTCTGTTTTTGCGAGCTTTGGTAATTTTTGTAATTTAGCAACAATAGATCTCAAATTAACCGATTTATGGGGGTCAAACCGAGAACGACCTTTGCATATCCGCCTGTGGGATAATTGGCGAACCCCAACAAAACCGCAAGCTACGCAGGCTACGAATTGGTTTGGAAAACTGCTATTTCGGAACTGATTTTATTACTCGAAAAGATGTAGTCTCCTTAGCAGCTGTTGTTTGGGCTCGTCATGCAATGCTCCCTCCCCAACCAAGGAGGGAGCCTTGCGTGACGAGCCCAAACAATGGCTGCGAAGGAGACAAGAAAAGATGTTACTTTTGGGAGTAAAGTGAGATCATTGTCCCTTTTAAAATGTCAATCACGCGTCTTTTGTTTCATTAGTCTTGTGTTTTAAGACGCGCGCGGAGGGAGCTAAACATAGTCCTTCACGTAAGAGCTGATCGCCACATTCCCGAGGTCCACATTTATTGTCTTTATTCCCAAGATGTCTGGATTAAGCGGTTTCAACTGCGAAATTGCACCTGATCAAGTTATTGACGACGACCTCATGTGCCCGATATGGTAAGAACAGCTCCAATGTATGCTTTGTACAGGCAAATCGTGGCGAAAATAATTGCGTATATTCAGATAAGGAGATCTGCAGATCTCACCAACCTATTTTTATCGCCGGGCATGATAAACATGGTTTAAGGACTTTTAAGGCCAATCAGAAAGTTACAGTAAACTAGAATTCGCTATGCATCATGATTGAAAAAAACTAACAAGAGATAGATAGATAGATAAAAAAGATAAAAAATGCCTTCCATCCTTTCGCGGTATGGCGAAACGTGACACGATTTGTATGTCGCAACGAAAACAAGAAAACGACAGCTGAAAGGCTGGGAATTTCTTTTATACCGTTTATCGCAATTTTTACAATTTAATTACAACGGTGGACTATTGTCAAAGTTTGTTTGGAAATATCTAAGCGAATCAAAACACAAATTCACTTGTTTCAATGACTGGTTCATTTGATAACGTGTCAGACGATGAACAGAACAAGTTTCATTCTCACAGACCCAACGAATTCAATTGGTTATGCAATATTCGAATTATTTTTGTTTTTTTTTTGTTCTGCGATGGAAAGCACATACAGAGAGTGTGCGCTCGAGCTGAAAACGCAAAATGAGCCTTTTATTGTTTTGGTGATGTGTTCGGCGTAGTGTGCAGTACTGACGAGCGAGCGAGCACGTGAGCGAGCGATCTTATTTCCACGACCACATTTTGTTTAATACTTAACGACCGTACCTAGTATGAATACCGAGTACATTTTGTCTAAGTGAGTTTTGATCGGGAGGGATAGAGAGATGCGTAGTTGGCTGGATTAGCGGTGAATTTTTCTCGCGCGGGCCAACCGCGCGAGAGTGAGCTGCTACACACTAATCCCCTCGCGTCTTGGCCAACAAAACAAAAGCATATGGCCGATAAATTAAGCACTCGCTCGCGAAATCCCGCCGGCTACGCGGGATATAAGACACCGGTGTTTGTTGTCATTTTAATTTTATTGAAATAATTTAAAAAAAAACGTTTATGCTATTCGCATCAGCAAAACATGTAAATTAAACCAGGTAAATTAAATTTTCGAAAAGTTAAGGTGGCTCTGAAACCGCTCCGGGGAAATTTTTTTAACTTTGCAAAAAGTTGCATCTTAACATGCCAATCATTATTCAATAATTAAAAAGGGGGGTCACCGGACTCGTTTTTGTGTTATAAGCACTTAAAGGGAAAATTAAGGGTGTTTTTTTACAGGTGAAACTGTTGCTATAGTAACCAGTGACGTCATGAAAAGGACCACAACTTATTCAGCAATGATTGGACATTTGGTCGATATCATTATTGTAGCAGCAACTGATAAAGATTTGTAGTACTGGCCCATCAAAGTTTAAGAGCTTGAAATTGCTGGAAACTCTATGCTCATTTTGCAAAGCTATGATAAGCGGCGTTTTGTAAAATTTTGGTGATTTTTGGGGATGTTTGGAAAGAGATAGTTTGTCTCAAGGGATTTTTAGTAAAATTTGGAGAAATAAGAAATATTAAGGATTTAATGTGATTTTAAAATTAGAATTTAAAGTTAAAAACTAGTATATGGACACCCAAACAGTCCCCTGACAACCTGGGGTGCTCTTGCGTGGGGGTCAACTGTCTGTTTGTGTTTTAAAAATAATTTTCTTTCCTCTATCCCTTCCTTAAACCTCTTAAAATTTAACTCAAAATCGGGTATACCCCCACCTTAACAAAAAGAAAGTCATCAGCTAAAAAATTGAGATTGCATATTGGAAATGGCTTTAACTTGACTTTGTGGTATGTTTGAAGTCAACCAAAAAAAACAAACTTGATCAAAGAGAACAATTTTAAACTATATCAGACGAAACAGATTTATAACCTTCTGTGAGTGTGGGGTATTTATTTGACATGCCATTTACAGACTCCTTGTTCACTGCATTTTTTTTCCAGCATGGAATTGATAAATGAGCCCGTTAGCATTGATTGTGGCCATAGTGCATGCAAAATGTGCTTAGAGGAGCTAATAAGGAAATCTACACATCCTACGAAGTGCCCAAAATGCAGAAATTTCTTAAGCCTGGCCCACTGAATGTCAATATTGCATTTCGAGCAGCAATATCTGGGATCAGTATTCGCTGCACCAATGCTGGCTGTACGTGGATTGGCAAGCAAGGAGAGAAAGTACGCCACAGGGATACTTGCCCCAAAATGCTGATGCCATGTCCAAATGACTGCACTGTGCAATTCTGTCGCGAGGAAGAGGGGCAGCACCTGGCTGCCTGCCTTTATGAGAAGGTGCACTGTGCTTCTTGCAAGGCAGGAGTACCACGATTGTATACGGACATACAATTGCAGAACTGCCCAGATGCACTGTGGAACTGTCCACTCCAATGTGGGGAGCACCTGCCCAGGTTTGCTGGTCTCATGAAACTGAATTAATTATACAGATACACCCGAAAGCAGCATTCTAGATTAAATAAATTCAATCAAACCTGTTAAATCCACCCGCCCCTCTTCACAGGCAAGCCAAGGACATAGTCTGGTACTTAGGGCCCAGGGGGGAGAAAAATTTTTCAAAGCAGGGTGGGGCAACTTAAGCAGATAATAAATTCTTGTTTCTCTTGAGAAGCACATAATCACTTCATGGTTGACTGCGTGAAGAAGACTGTATATTGTGAGTGAAAAGGGAAAACAGGAAACTATGAAAATTAAAACTTACATTCCAAACTACTGGTATGAAAGTATTATGTATTAAGTATCCTTTGGCCCATTAGTGGTCAATGGGGAGTACTGGGAGTCTCCTTCTAGGTGCTTGGGTGGCTGTGGGGATGGTATAATAGGAGGAATTAAACCAGGCATATAAATATATTGCTGAACTTATAATTTATTATTGTTGTGTTTGCAGATCCCATATACACCTGCACCTGAATGAGTGCCCAAAGCGTGTCGTCAAATGTCTGGTAAAAGGATGCAGCAACTTTTTCCCTCTTGGTGCTGAGAAGGACCACAGCAAGCTTTACCAGGAGAGCCACCAAGTGCTTCTAAAACAAGAAGTGGAAAGGCTAAAAAGCATTTTGTTTAATAAGGTAGACGGAAATTAAACTGAATAATATCTCTAAGACGAAAAAAGACGCCATTCGTCTTTATTTTGAAAACCTTTAAAAATACGCAATTAACATTTTTTACTTCATAGGCACTTTAAATTGGATCTCTTAAAAACACTTGTAAGAAAAAGTATGATATTAAAGAAAATACATTTGGCATAGCTAGTTGCTCATATATTGTTTTGCAACTTTATGGTATAGCTTCAACGTATGTTTAAAGTGAAAAATCCAAACAAATACAATCACGTATATTTTAAAATTGTAGAAAGTCATTGAAGGAGGATCACATCAAACATATTTAAACACCTCAACTCCATATTAACAAAAGAAATTTCCAAAACTTTCTCTGCATGCTCAATAAAACAGCTTTGTAGGATAACTTAATCGCTAAAATTTGGAGGCTATCGGATAATGTAGATTTAAGTTACCCAAAAAAAAACTAATTAGCCTTTTGTCAGTTGCAAGTAAGATCTATATTGCTCTAAAATGGTGAAGGAAGTACTAGAATCCAGTAAAGCAGCCAATCCAGGTACCGCACATACCTGGCTCCTTCAAACGGGATATTGACAAGAAATGATTAAAAAAAGATACTAGATTTAAAAACTAAATAAATAATAGGCCTTTAATGTTAAATGTTTGATAGGACACAGAAATGGTGGAGCAAATCATAAAGGCGAGAAAGAGTTTCCGATGGACACTGACAAGACAAGAGCTAACAAACAATGGAAAAGAGCCGGCCACAAATTTTTTTAATATAGAAGGGAGCTCATTCAGATGTATTTGGTTAAGAGGCCGCAAAGAGATGCTCCTACAGCAGGTGGTGTCCTCTCAACCACTTACTGTCAAACCAAGGTGAGGAACATTTCACAAAAGTTAAATGTTATTTGGCAATGTTTTGCTGGCATTGTGATTCTTCAGTCAATTTTTATTAAATTTTGGATTAACAATTGACACATAATTTTTCTTTACAATAAATCAATACACAAAAAAAAAAGGAAGTTCAAATTCAAATGTATGCACATCACTTACCCTATGCAGGAATATGAAGTTGTTTAACAATATCAGAAAACTAACAGTAAAAGGGGAAACCATAGAAGCATGTAGGCACTAAGTATTATTAGAATTCACAAAATGTTACACGTCTCTTACAGTGACTAACCAGTGACATCAAAAGGCCCCTTTTACATTTTTGCCATAATAAATAAATATTTAGGAAATAGTTGGCAGGATTGGTTTACAAATTGATACTAGAAAGATTTCTGCACAAAAACTGCTACTGGTGTAGCTGTGGTTGACTGCTAAAGATTAAATTGATCACGAGAGTGGTTAAAGTCTAAGTAGCCACATACATGACTAGGTCGAGGAAAGAAACTCACTATTTCATGTGTTGAAAGTGAGGGAGGGTGTTGACATTTTGTTCGTCTAACACTACTTCTGTAGATCTTCCAAATGAATTAAGCTGGGAGACATTAAGTAAGACATTACTATCTTTTTTTTTTCAGACATGCTGTTATCAAAGACGGAGAAGTTGAAAAGGTCTTTGAATCACGTTATCCAGAGATTGTTAGTGAGATCAACAGTGTTTCAACAAAAGTTGATTTTGGTCAACTCGCAAATGAGCAGGAATTAGTGATTAAAATAACTATTGGCATTTATCGCCACTCATAGGTCAGAACAGTACTATGAGACTGAGTACAGAATCCTGAAATAGATAAATTATTTACAAAGGATAACCAAAAGAAACTAGAACTATAACAACTTTCAAACTTACAAGCCTATGCAGGATTTTATTAGCCAAATGTATTTTTTTCCAGTTAATCAGATAGATTCCTATAAAGAACTGTTGGCCTCCAGTATACTGCATTTTTGGTGATTTTTTTGTTCTTAGAGTAAATGCCAATTTGATTAGTAGAGAGGCCAAATGTTGTGGCAAACCCCTACAAGTATTTCATTTAAGTCTCAAACTATAAGCTATCACCCTGTTAAAAGGACAATAACAGTAGAAACCTGATATGGAGGTAGTAATCAAATACACTGGGATATCACCATTCTATTCCATTCATTGCATGCATTTTCTTGTGCAACATTTGGGGGTTGCTTAAGTTTGCAAAATTGAGACATTGGGGTTGAATTTCATACCTCAGTAGCAAACGCTACAATTTCATTCAAGTGTTTCTCTTCTTTCTGTTACTGAATATTTGCATTTTGCATAATACTAAAAAAATATGTAGCATCCCAAATTGACAAGTAAGATACAGCATGTAAAGAGACATATTGACTAGACAATATTAATTTTGGAGTGTCCGATATTTAATTGTAGAATGTTCCAACACCTCTATTGATTGAATTGTTTTAATTTTTCAAAAAAGGATGTTAACCCCCAGTTACCTTAACCAAATCAATCTTCAGTGTTCTCCTTTCAAACAAGGTGAAACTTGCCTCAAGAAACCAAGATGGTAGACTGAACTACTGGGAGGGGCAGGAGAGGGGTAGGGGGAAATATCCTTTTAAGGGAGTTTAGGCAGCATCTGCTCTTACGCTTTTAGTTAATGTTAATCGCTTTGAATGTCCAATTAAACAGTTTGATAGGAATGTAAGTTAATGCTGATAAGATTTCTCAATGGTATAATTCTAATATCAAGATTCCAAGAACTTTTTCGGCTACAAATTAATTAAAATAATGTTTGTATTGTTCGGATCAGTGTTAATAGATAGCTGAGTTCAATAAATTTTAAACTTATGTTGAACTAAAAGCCTTACTTGTGTCATTTGCTGCTCTCACCATTTATCATATATAACATAACATTATTATGCTGCAAAATTATAAGAGGGACAATTAACAAAGCAAACCAGAGACCGCACTGAAAGAAAAAAAAACAAGTAACAAATTCCTTACCTCACTTCACCATTTTTCCTGTGTATTTGGCCATCTTCTGTTTCATTCCGTGCGTTAACTGCATTACGTACTAGAGCTACGCAAACCATGTGTGGAGGTTATTGTTGGCGAAAAAATTTACCCTTCAAATAATTTGTCTTCCTCTTCGGCCTGTTCAAGTTGACTTCCCCTATTTGGTCTTATATTTGGTCTTTTGTCGTGTCCAGCTTAGACACCAGACCCCCTCTACCTTCTCACAAACTATTAATCTCCAGTCCCTCTCCGCTTTAAGCTTCATGCTCGATTTGATTCTATTCAAGCTCGATTACAGAAATCGAGCTGGATGAAAACTCGAGTTCGATAAGAAGAAAGTAATCGAGCTCGATGAAAAGTAATCGAGCTCGATCTAAATAAATCGAGCTCGATAAAAAAGTAACCGTGCTCGACTGAAAATTCATCGAGCACGAATTGTTCTTCGTACTCTACCAAATATTGTCGTCCTCGGTTGCCCAGAAACCTAAACTGATCGGGGCTTGATATTGTATGTCATGATTTCGGGGCTTGATATTGTATGTAGCCGTTTCGGGGCTTGATATTGTATGTAGCTGAAACGGGGCTTGATAGTGTATGTAGCTGAAACGGGGCTTGATATTGTATGTAGCTGAAACGGGGCTTGATATTGTATGTAGTCGTTTCGGGGCTTGATATTGTATGTAGCTGAAACGGGGCTTGATATTGTATGTAGCTGAAACGGGGCTTGATAGTGTATGTAGCTGAAACGGGGCTTGATATTGTATGTAGCTGAAACGGGGCTTGATATTGTATGTAGTCGTTTCGGGGCTTGATATTGTATGTAGCTGAAACGGGGCTTGATATTGCATGTAGTTGTTTCGGGGCTTGATATTGTATGTGGTTGTTTCGGGGCTTGATATTGTATGTAGTCGTTTCGGGGCTTGATATTGTAAGTCGTGATTACGGGGCTTCATATTGTATGTAGTTGTTTCGGGGCTTGATATTGTATGTGGTTGTTTCGGGGCTTGATATTGTATGTCGTGATTTCGGGGCTTGATATTGTATGTAGTCGTTTCGGGGCTTGATATTGTATGTAGTTGTTTCGGGGCCTGATATTAAATGTGGTTGTTTCAGGGTTTGATGTTGTATGTCGTGATTTCGGGGCTTGATATTGTATTTCGTGTTTTCGGGGCTTGATATTGTATGTAGCTGTTTCGGGGCCTGATATTAAATGTGGTTGTTTCGGGGCTTGATGTTGTATGTCGTGATTTCGGGGCTTGATATTGTATTTCGTGTTTTCGGGGCTTGATATTGTATGTAGTTTTTTCGGGGCTTGATATCGTATGTCGTGATTTCGGGGCCTGATATTGTAAGTCGTGATTTGGGGGCCTGATATTGCATGTCGTAATGTTTCGGGTTTAAAATTGTATTTTAAGGTTTTTACTAAATATAAAAATACTAAGTACTGTTTTTCCAGGCGGAGACAGGTTTCTGGCGCCTGGTATGGGAGGCCTGATTTGCGGGTGTCTGATATAGAGGGCCTGGTATGTGGGGGGGGGGGGGGGGGGGGGGGGCTGATATGGGGGGCCTAGTATGGGGGGCCTGATATGGTGGGCCTGGTATGGGGGGCCTGATATGGGGAGCCTGATATGGGGGGCCTGGTATGGGGGGCCTGGTATGGTGAGAACGTTCCAAACCTTTATTATCTACTGATCAGAGAATCGGACGTGCTATCAGTGCCAATAATAGCAACACGCTCCAGTACATTGAGCCAAAAATCAAGAATAATTGTCTTTAAAAAGCAACGCGAGCGCAATGATGTTGTATTGGCGAATAGAATACAATGGGAGAACAAATTAGATTCGTGGATATTTTTCAGGTTGCCCTTAAAAATCGCTACTATGTGCTTTTAGTACAATGGGAAGAAAGAAGTTAAGTTAATAATATTTCTTTTAGTACAACACAGTAGCATTTAATGAATGCTGGCGCGACATCCCTGCTATCTATCCATTCCACTTAATACCCGGGCCCTAAGCAATAAACAGAATAACAGTTACCACAACGCGGCGTTTACTGATCGACATCCCTCTCATTAATAACAAGATAACAAGGCCGATAAAAACTAGCTGGGGACGTCCGCTTTTAGGCTTCCCTATATCTTTATATTACACAGAAGCTACCAATCGATGTTTAGTTTTTTAAACCTAGCCAAGTTAGTCATTGACTTCGCATTGTTCATTTTTAGTACACATGACACTGTCAGCTCAGAGATGCGTTTCGAACGAGCTGTGTATGCAATCCAACACCGCCTTGGGAAAACATATAGGTCGAATTCAGAGCCTTCATATATAATCATGCGTTAATTCAAACCTGACTTCACTTTGTTGGTTCTGAATCATATCCTCTCCTTTCTTGGTAAGTCTTTTCAATTCTTTCTGCAAATTCGGTGGATTGCTTCTATTTTGCTCATACGTTTCAGCAAGATCACCGAGGAACTCTTTGAAAAGTTCTTTAAACGACCCGTTGTTTTGCATTTTACTTTGCATTTCTGCTGCTCCCAGCTCGTGTTTATCCATGCTGAGCTCACTATAGATCAACTAGCAAGAGTAGATTATGCCGGAATGCTTGTAAAATGAACGAATTTTAGTATTGTACCTGTACGTATTTGTTCCTAAAAAAAATTAAATGTGAAAAAAAAAAACATTTTGTTCAAAGTCTGTTCTTCCGTTCTTAGAAAAACAGGATGTTTACATGAGTTGTCAAACGCTTGACTTGACATTCGATCATCTTGTTGATAAGTACCATAGGCCAGCCAACCCAAATATCCTAAAGCATTGTTACAGTGTTGTGTGTTAATCACTGTACATTTTCGAACCATTTTTTATTCAAAGAAGACTCAGCAAATAATCTACAAATAATAATCTACAGGCAAACACTCAATCCTCTAATTTCTGCTATACCACGTATAATTGTGTTTTTAAACATCAGATCATCCTTTGTTATTCAATTCAATGATCCCAACGATTGTCGCTGTCAGTCGGATTCCAAGAAAGACCGGATGGGATGTCTATGTAATTTAATCATCCAATCGTAACGTTCAGTTAAGCAGTATTTGCATATATGCAGTTCATCTGGTGAACGCTTCGTCACCCTGAGCGTTCATTCCGTGCGATAGGTATATTCTGGTCGTGCATAAAAGACTGTAAACCTAATTTGTGAAGGTAAGATAATTCGGTGCAACATTATCAGATGAATAGGAGACAAAAGAAGCGAATGTTTCTTCATTGGGGCAATCTTGTCAGTGATGCCAGTTCTTTCATGCTCTTTAGTGATCAGCGCGGGTTATTTTTGAACTCGGCAAGTTTACGTCGCTGGATGACCAGAAGCGGCAAAGAAAAATTGAAATCGAATTTGCTTTATGTCGTCGATATTCTTTGCCCATAATATGGTATTGTTTGATGTATTCACTGATTGAATACATCAAACAATACCATATTATACATATCTGCCGTCGCACGGTACTTTTAAACTTATTAGATGTTGTTGTCATAATGTGTAAATTAACCTGAAATCGACTGTTTCTTCCCGAGAACAGCTGCCTGAATGATGGCTCCAACCTCAAAGTATGTGGCAGTGGTTGCAATTGATTTTGGAACAACATACAGCGGCTTTGCCTTTTCTTTTAATGATAAAAGAGGTGAAGGAGGAATCCACATGAACAGAGATTGGGGAAACGAAGAAGGACGCAGCACCCTTAAAACTCCAACATCAATTCTTCTTCGTCCTAATAAGGAGTTTGATTCTTTTGGATATGATGCCGATGACAAATACGTTCACTTTACTCGTGGGGAGGAAACGGAATACTATTACTTGAAACACTTCAAAATGGAGCTGCACAAAGCAAAGGTAACTTGTATTATCAAAGTGTATTATATAAGGGCAATGCAAACTTATCCTCGGGCAAAACGAAGTAAACGGGGCAGAAATCGTAGCGACGAAAGTTTTAAAGAAAAGTGGCAAGATCCCCTAGACAATGAGTCTCTCCAGACCATTTCTGGCTCCTGCCGTGATTGAGCAGAAACTATTCTTTGTATTGTACTGCCCAACTGCAGAGTCGCTTTCGTGTGTTCTTACACGGCGTTTGTTTCATCTACCATGATTTAATTTTAATTTCTTTCCGTTCTTCTCTAACACCTCTGAAAGCAAAATAATAACCAACAGTTCAAATAAGGTCCAGTCTCGTCGTGATCAGAAATATATATTCCAACACTCAAACAACAAGAACGCCGCATGAGAATTCGAATTCAACATCGCATCGATCAGTAAGCTTACCTTCGATGAATAAATACTGCGAATTCACTGTCCGTAAGCTTTCCATAACTTTCTTTTCTTTGTCTCCAAAGATTGAAAAGGAGACCAACACCTCCCTTCTGGGAGTAAATTGCAGTAACGCGATGCTGTTGTTGCTATTTCTCACTAACCCAACGATTGTTAATACGTTCGGAAACTCTATTCATCCTATGTGCATGCCCATATTGGCAACGGACCTACAGTTAGGTTCATGTAACACATGTAATGGCATGGCATTTATGGTAACTTTATTAAATATACTGATAGTAAGGGAGAGTAGGTATAGCAACCGACCAACCAACCAACGCTAAAATATTTTTACTTAACATAGAACTTGAACCGTACCACCCAGCTAACCGCAGCAAATGGAAAGAAGGTCGATGCTTTGGTTGTGTTCTCCCTTTCAATAAAATTCATGAAAGATGAAGCAGTTAAGACCATTCGTGCCAGAACTGGCGATGAAAGGTGCAGTGCCAAAGACATTCAGTGGGTGTTAACCGTTCCTGCAATATGGACACCAGCGGCTAAACAGTTCATGAGAGAAGCTGCGTACGAGGTGGGCTAGAAACTATTAAAAAATTTGCCATAATATATTTTACTTTTTCACTGTTATCGAAGCACTGCTTTTACAAAAAAAAAAAGTAAAAATGTATAGATATGGATGTATTGGTATATTTTGATCCCACTCAAACAAACTGCCGAAAGCTAAACGTTTTACTTTTTATTTATGAAATTTATTTATCCATTCAATTTTTTTTTTTTTATAATTCTGAACAAATTTCTTTAACACGGCCCCACAAGCTTGTAGATTTAAAATTTACCTTCTTGCGACGAAAGCAAAGTCAAGTTTTAAACAAAAAGAAAACATCGCCCGGTTACGAGCTTAAATACGTTTTGAGTAAAGAGGCTGGCCGACTCACACTGCCATCTACTACCAAATGGATTGAATGTTAATCACGAGATGGAATAAATGCATCTAGTACGTATTAGGCAGTGCTCTTGGATAACGTCATGTTCCAATATTTACTGACACCCCCAACTCTCCGACCCCCTCACCCCCCTTTCCTTTAAAAATGTGCATCTGCCCCACTGTGAAAGAAAACGTAAATATTTTAACATTACCCGTAAATGAGAACGTCCATTAGGTTAGGAGCACTGTGTCAAACGTTTCGTTTTTATCGCTCTAAGGCTGGAATTGCTTCTCCGGATAATACAGAACAGTTAATAATCGCCTTAGAACCAGAAGGAGGAGCAATCTTCTGCCGGGAGAGAAAAATGACAGACTTTGTGGATCAAAAAGGGGATGCTAGTGTGTCAGATGTCCTCGTTCGCCCAGGTCTAAGATATGTGATGATGGACATTGGAGGTACCCACTTTCATTCTGAAAAGATCATGCACTGTTAGTGTAATAGGCAGTGTAGATATATCAAAAAATATCTCGAGATCATAAAAAACTTAAAACAATGTTTCACTACGGCACGCGGCATGCCGCGCAAACAGCAAGAAAATTTTATATGCACTCGAATAAATTAAAGTAACGCACTTAATTGTCACAGTCCTTGTAGCAGGTGGTTGCAAAACGAAAATCGTTACTTCCCCTCCTAGACGTTGACTTCGAACAACTTCAGCGATGAAACAAGATTTATAAACAATACCTTTTTTACGAATGAAAAGTCGATGATCATAACTATTTACATGGCTGCCTAATCTTAGCTCTTTTTAGTACCAGAATTCACTGTTAATTGTTTGATTGTATTTTCACACTTACAAAGGTGGAACGCTGGACGTTACAGCTCACGAGATCCTGGCTGACGGCACGATAAAAGAAATTTACCAAGTGACTGGGGGCGCATACGGTGGAATCTACGTGGATGAGAAATTTGAAAAGTTGCTTGAAAATCTGTTCGGGATTGCAGCTATCAAGGGATTCCGCCTCAAGTTCCCTGCAGAGTGGCTGCGATTGATGAATGATTTTGAGATGAAGAAAAGAGGAAGGCGAGCGTTTGATGACAAACACACGAGAATTACCCTCCCACGTAAATTTGTTCAAATGGTCTCCGAACCAACCAACTCTGATTTGGCCACTTGCCTCGCAAGGTCCTGCGACCTTCACGATGTAGAGATCTACAATGACGAGTACCTCTGCCTGGGGCCGAAGACGATGAAATGTCTGTTTGATCCTGTAGTCAATGGAATCGTACGTCACATGAGAGGGTTGTTTAGAAGGCCTGCGCTTAAGAATGTCAGCTGTTTATTCATGGTTGGTGGCTTTGCTGAATCCGTTATCCTTCAAGAAGCGGTCAAAATAGCATTCAGTTCTAGATGTTCAATACTCGTCCCTAACTATGCTGGAATTGCAGTTGTTCAAGGTGCTACCATGTTTGGTGAGCAGCCAACTACTACTGTTTGTTCAAGGATCATGGCCACGACGTACGGTTTTCGTGCTCACACAAATTTCAATCCCAACATCCATGCCCCTGAAAAAAAAGTTTTGATAGAAGGTGTCGAAAAGTGCAAAGAATTCTTTGATGTTGTTGTAAAGGAAGGTGAGGCTGTTAAAGTGGGGGAGAAAAAGTGTTTCATTCGGACCCCACTATACAGCGATTCAAAAAGTATAAATTTTTCATTTTTCACCTCTACTGACCCAAACGTTATGTACACGACAGATTCGACGGTAGGACCCTCCATAGGAAACGTTGAGGTCAATTCACCCGACACTTCAAAAGGAAAGAAGCGTGATATCGAGTTATGTGTCTTCTTCGGAGGAACGGAAATAAAAGCGACTGCAATCGATAAGACCAGCGGAAATGCTGCATCTGTGTACCTTGACTTTTTGAGTAAATCTTGAGTATGTAGTATAATACCAGTAGCTGGTCAAAGAAATGAGTCGGACTAATTGTAGCTCCTTGAATTCGAACAAGCACGATAACTTAGTAAATCAATCGTGATATATTGAATTTTACTAAAGCCACTTTTTAAAAGAAAAAAGGAACATGATCTACACCAGTTCTTAATGAACATGAAACAAAAAAAAAAGACGGAAAGCGCAAATTATTTTCATTACTTCTTCGATCGGCTGAAAAAGAAAAGTGAGTTGCTTAGCTGTATTCCCTTTGTTTCTTTATCAGTCTCGTTAAGACAGTGCAAATCAACGTAACGATTAGTCTCGGAGTCTAATTTTAGCGTTGATATTTCGCTGTGTTGAAGACTCAAACATGCAAATTATTCAAATTATTAGCTTTGTAGCTTATTTCATTTGTGCATTATTAGAAAATTAATTGCATGGTAAGTATCTTTTTTTTTTATCACTAGAAGCATTACGTTTGCTAAACGCTTCACACCACAATTTTAAGAATATTGTCCGTAGTCGATGACATTTTATGCGGATTTGTATAAATATAATTGCTGGATTGCAAGATTTGCTGCCCAAAACCATCCTTGTTTCTCTTTTTACTATCAATTTTGGCGATTTGTTGACTAGGTATAAATTGTTGAAATCTGAGGCGGATTTCGAAGTGAATGACGGGTTTTGTTGTGCAAGGCCGTCATGATTGGCACGTAACTACCCTTAAATAAACGGCCTTTGATTCACACTATACAAGTTTCAACACCTATGGAGATGAAAACCTCCAAAAACGCCCAGGAAGAATAGACTTAATCTGTCAAAGCATATTTGCCAGTAGTTTTGTGCTAAGCAAAGTTAACCTTATCAAGCGCATGTCTTTTAGTAGTTTTCAACTTAATGAGGGAAACATTTAATAACAAGATGAACAGTGTATTTGAAGTGACATTATGTTGCAGGATATAATTGACTTGCCAAAGCGTTGCCCTTATGTTTCCGTTTTGAAATATGTGAAGTCACTAATTTTACTGATAAACATCACTATATTATCCGTGCCAGGTGTTGATTATATGGAGCGAACACAGATATATCGCACTCAGTCTGGTCTCTGAAACGAACTGGTACTTTTTCTCTCTGCTAGACAACTAGTGAATATCAGAGTGTAAAGTGCGCACATTTATGTCGTCATCAAGACGTCCAAAAAGTTACCCGATGTATATCTGTTTTCAAATATTTAGAAGTTACGAATTCTACTGATAAATATCACTGTAAATAAAGTACCTTAGTTTGTTGTATGCTTGTGTTCTATGGCTTTCCGTCATTATCGTTATTGTTACTGGTGATAAAATACTAGTAGGGTCGTGTTGAAAGATTACCGCCGGTCCCAGGTGTTAATCGTGAGGAAGCATATTCTGGTTGGCTGATTTTAGTTTCGGTTCCGTGGGGTGTCTGCAGAGGGGGCCCACACAAATGGAGCGACTGTTGATGTTTCAAAATTATAAAGGACTATTAAGATGAACCGTGGCGAGTAATATTCACATTTATGTTCTAAATAAACGTAAACTTGCCTCGATCGTTGTGCCTTGTCGTCCGTGTAGCTCAAAACGGCGAATTTTAGCGATTCACTGGGTTTTTGCGACGCGGTCTACTGTACATAATAATTATTATGTACAGTAGACAGCAAGACTTCGGCGTCTCTGTTCTGATGACTCCGATTTTCTGGTTGAAGGTAGGGAAATGATTTCTTTTTCTGTCAACGTGGGTACTGTGTGCCGCCTCTCTTCAGCGTGACCTGGACGCAATTCAACGGGTCAACCGTAATGACGCAATAAAACATCAAGACCCCGGAAGTAGAGAACTTTGTCGAATTCCCTTGGTTCTTACATTCTACCCTTTAAGTGAAAGAATCAAGCTAATCATTCTGAGCAATTTCAACATCTTAAGGTTACACAATACCTTCGAGGGTGTCCTCCGGAAAAAAAAAAAAAAATTCGTGCGCGCGTTGTTTTAAGGTGGTACCCTGGAGTTTGACAGGTCCGTTTTGGATGGAAATTTCTCAAAATTAAGAGAAGTGGTTGAAGTAAAAACACATCAGGTCAAGACAACTTAAGTTAAGCTTCAGAAAAATTGATGTTTGAGGTGACAATTTTCACACCTCAGGTGACACACCCCATTTGAATTGCGGGCTCAAAATTTAGAAATTTTCGTTTTACGGTTTTATTTTCAAAAGCTGGTCAAAATGAAATGTAGGAGTCTATTCCTATACAGAAAGGGAAAAATCCTGCGGGAGCCCGGAGCGGAATACCGCTTCTTTCCTCAGATATCGAGTTTTAAAGTAAAAAACACGTGCTGATAATTTGCGCGGCGCTTACATCGCGAAGAAAACTCCTTTTGTTCGGGCTCCCGTGAAAAGTTTCTCTTACACCATAACAACAAACCACGCAAATTTCATTCAGATACGATAAATCTACGACTTTATTCTTAAAATACCTTCCAGTGCGATCTGTGTAGGTCCTAAAATTGTGGTCGTTTCTCGCCGATATCGCATCATAAGATCGTGTTTTATCGGGCGCCATTTTGAAATCTTCTTATAAAACCGTTGTTCGAAGTGTTTGTGGCAACACTTGACCGGTTACAGCGCGAAGAATGCCGAAAATAATCTTGTCCGTCCTTTGACGAAGTTCAACATGGCGGTGTAAACAATACGTAATGCATCGTAATGCATAGCAACGGTGTTAACTTGAGACCTCGGCTAATGGGCACAGCGGATAATAGGCGTACTGAGTTACTGCGCACGTATCCCGTGAAGAATCTCATGCTGGGCGGCACATTCTTGCGGTGTTGTGTAAATATAATAGGGACTTTAAGATTGTCGGCTACGGTTGACTACGACGGTCGGATGCGTATTTGGTAGACTGGGTCGACTGCGGTAAAAGGACGCGAAAATTTGACGCTTGTTGTCATTTAAGTTTTCACAGGTGACGGAAGACGGTCGGTTCACTAATTAAGTCCAAAAGTTGAAAAAGCAAGACTGAAACAACATTTAGAGAGGAAGATGTCTTTCCAAGATGTCAGAAACACGCTGGTAATGGCTTACGCTGATGATTTGCTCGACGTAAAAAAACTGAGGAAAAATTAAAAAAAATTGACATTTCATTGACAATAATTCTTACCGTGTTTAACCGTCTTCACCACGACGAGAAACCGCGGGAAAACACACCGTCTCAAAACTCCGACGGTGACATCTCACGTGTTGTCTACGTTGCGTGACACTCATCCAACCGTCGTAGCCAACAGTAGCCGACAATCTTAAAGTCCCTAATGTCACGAGTCCAAAAAACGAAATAAACCACGATATAGCCATTAAATGGAGCCAAAATACCAAGGAACTACACAAAGGACATGAGTTAAGTTTATTTCTGCCATCAACTTTGAATTCAAGACGCGTAAATTGCTCTGAAGGACTGATTTTGGCTTATAGTCGATATTTCACAATGATCGATAGTGTAACACAATGCCGCTTCCTAAATCACGTTCGTCCGGTATAATGATCGTCATTTAGCTTCTTTTGTAGACTATTTTGCAGACACTTTCACAGGAAAGCTACAGCGGACCTGAACTTGTGTCTTCCAAGATGTAGCAAAGCTTTTCAGCGGCAAAAGCAGCCTCAAATCAACCATTGGTGCGTGTCACACAATAAATTCAATATGGCGGCGCAAAGCGCCAGCTTAGCAACCAACTTTAGGCTTTAATTATTCCGCACATAGCCAGAATGGAGCGCTTATCTCTTGGTATTGTGAATAAATCTATGTTATCTTTGAAATCCTTAAATGTTTTGATATGTTTCATTTTTGAGCCAAACTCCAGGGTACCACCTTAAAGTAAACTACCACAAACTATATATCAATAGAAAGGTAAAGAACAGTAGAATTCGAAAAAAAAAAATATATCCGCTGTTTGGCAGAGCCATTCTTAAGAAGAAATAATCCGATAAACCGAAAACGACCGAGTGTCATTCCGCCGAATTAATCGGGTATCAAACACAACTACTACTGCAAAAGTACTGCACTGACAGTGTTAATCAGCAAGTATCAATCTCTCAAAGGGTGTCAGGATTTTTCGTAATTCTTCTTGGTTATCTTTTTATAGACCCGTAAAGTTTTAGCAGCGAATAATTTGCCGACCCCGTTGCGTTCGCGGCCGTAAAAAGAGAAATATCCAAATTGAAAATAATCCCCGACACCCTTCTATTCCTCAATGCTTAACGAATGTTCTGGCCAAATTTCGTTAGAATCCGTCAACTCTACATACCCTATTAATTCATTCATAGAGATGATATTCTCGTGCAAAACGCTTGCGAGTTTTCGCCATTTGAAGATTAGTAAACACGTTACGCCCTTCTGTCAACAGGATATGCCGCCGGCCAATGCGATAATAACACCCCTTCCGTTCACAGCGAGCGAAACTATGTTCGCGGGAATTCAAAAACATTAATAGTGTGACAGTCACGTATGTTCTCTTTGTTGAACTTGAGCGTGCGAGAGAAATTGAAGAACTAAGAAAAATATGTGGGGGAAGAGTACAGAAAATGAAGTAGCAACGGGTAGTTCGATTTGTTCGAAGGATTCCTTGTAGCTTTTGTCTTCTTCTTAGGTCCTTGTTTCGTTTTGTTTTTTTTTCGCTGTCCAAGGACTTTTTTCTATTTTTTAACTCGTTTCACGACCTTAATAAGTCAAAAAGAGAAACGAAGAGCGATAAAACGAAGATTGGGAATAAAAGAGAAGCAAAATCACATGTAAACAAAACAATGTTAATGTCCTTGTAATAAGAGCTCGCTGATAAGGCCGTTTAGTGCAAAAACATCGCCGGGGAATCAACGCGCTATGACGATTATGACACCTAATTGTTTTATTAACTTTTATTAAAAAAAAAAACCTTTCAATAAACTCTTGCGCGTTTTAAGATTTTACTTTTACTTTTGGGGAAATGTTAGATTTAAAGTAAACTTTTATTTTAGTCCAAAAAAATTTTTTTCTACAAAAGTAGACCTCTGAAGGTATTGTGTAACCTTAACTGGCGACCCACAAACAAAAGAAATATTCCCTCAGCCGCCGCTGGTAGACTATCGCCGCGATTGCAACGTCCGAGACACCTTAGTGCACACCGTAGTGCTGGCCGTAGCCAACCTGGTCCTCACGTGTGATTACATTTCTCGTGACAGCACCCTGCAGGGCCCCCAGTGCGCAATTACCATCAAGGATGCTTTCACCTGTCAATCGTCTGGCTTGGTATATGCCATCTATTGCCGCCGTTGCTCCACCGTCTACATCGGTGAAACAGGCCGGACTCTTAGAGAACGCTTCGGCGAGCATCTCCGCAGCATTGAGAAAAGCCTGCCGGGATTTCCTGTCGCGGAGCATTTTAATTCAAACGGACATGCCCTGCAAGACGCACGAGTCCAAGGGGTCATGCTCTGCGATGGAACAAAAACCGAAAACGCCAGGAAATGCGCCGAATTTTTAAGTTGGGCACAAGTCAGCCACACGGTCTGAATTCGGATTTTAAATATCTTTAGTTTGTCGCGCGCTCTTCTCGCGCGCACGTTTTTTGAACTCAAATTTGTTTTCATGGCGCAAGACAGCGTTTATAACTGAAATCTGACTGAAATCTTGACTTCCACTGATGAAGGGCTAAGCCCGAAAAGTATGGAACTTTAAATATTTTCCAAGGCACTTAATACTCATTTAGTGAGAACTTTTTTACCTTTTTTGTATCTTAAAGTGCCACGCAGCACAGGGAAATTTATTTTCCCATTAATCTTTATTATTTATTGCTCTGATTTATAGTGATATGAATTTCGCCCAATTTATTTATACTTGGAACATGTCCAATTCAGCGTTTTAACTTCCCATGTTCTATATAAATAAATAGCAAAGTATTGTGCTAAGATCGTTATAAAGTGCGCAAGTAATACTAAGGCTTATGACTAAAACGTCGTTACGCCGTTTTACTGGCAACAACATCATGATGCTCTGTTATTAAGAGGGAGTCTATCTAATTTTCGACCGGTCGGTTCCGCCGGGATCGAAAAATCAAATTGCCTGATTTATTGTGAGGTGAAAGGCCTTCATGCCAAAGTAACAAAACCACAATCTTTTTGGCTCTTGGCTTAAGGTTTTTTCCGCTAGAGCTAAAAATAATTTTGACAGAATTTCGCTCGCGCGCGACCGAAAATCAAGACGATTGTTTACTTTTTTAAGCGATCGGTGCAAAGCAAGGACAAACTGTACCGCCATAATTTTTACATAGCAAGAAAGATCTACTTCTATTTTATGAGCTGAGGGAGTTTCAAGCAATTTGAAGTTAATCTATTGGCATTCTATGATATTACTCACCCCCACGTTAGGAGGCTCGAAGGACAACCCGAAAATTGGTCATTTTGTGGACCTCTTTTCTCAGCTGCCGGATAAAATCAAAACATGGCAGTTACATCAATGTAAAGTCTTAACCTTCTCCTACATGAATATATAAAAAAAATAATACTGTCTATGACGCCTTTCCTGTAAATGTCGAGGGGATAATTTTTCCTATTTTTGAGAAATTATCAAAAACAACACCAAATCGCTAATTGTTTAAAATTTGGACCAATACCGGTCTTACATCAAGAAAACTAAAGAAAAGTAAACTAAAACGTTAGGGAATAGAAATAAAAAGCCATATTCAATAGTGTTTTCAATTTTTAGTTCGCCGTTTCATTTTATTGGGAGGAGAGTGATCATCGGCTCATTAAATATTCACCGAACAGTGAAATTCGATCCAAACCAGAACTGTCAAATTTCATATCGCACTTTCCATCTTAATTTCATTGAATCTCGTTTCAAATCACATCTGTACACAAAACAAATATCCTGAAAATGCTATTTTGTTGTTGTGTTTAGGTTTAAGCCAAATCTGAGCTTTGAATACGCACTTAGAATACAAACGGAGTTCACTCACGATTTACTCGAGCACTGTCAACACTGAATCGAAATTCATTTTCTCTGATTGTTGGACTATAAATTGACTTAGTTTACCTGAGTTCCAAAAGGCTTTTCCCCTTTTTCTTTTGACTTTTTCTTTTGGTGATGCATTTAAATGACCGGTGCAATTTGGAGCTTTGATTCAATGAACGAACTACCAGTCCGGTTCTGGCCCTATCTGTCACGCAACACTCAGCGGTTAAATTGCCCAGGGTTAGGGAGTACTCATAATTTTCTTGCACATGAGGTCCAATTCCCTTAAAATACTTAAAACGGGGGCACACCAGGTGCTCTTACGTTGGGGTCAACTTCTTCTATCTTCTATTTCTTCTTTGGACCTCTTAAAATGTCACTTAAATTCACTTTTACCCTTTCGGTGGCTGTGTGCGAGAAGATATTTTTGAAAGGTCCTTTCAAATACCTAAATTTTATCCTTTTGTCTACTTCAAATCATAAAAAAAACCTTACCTTTTTATAAAGCTGCAGCCTGAAAAAGGTATCCCTTCTGGGAGAGAACTTCTCATTTTTGTCCGAACGTTTTCGATGATTTAAGCCTAAAATGTTCTTAAACAGGAGCAGACCCAGGATTCTTCTAAGGAGTGGTGTTTGCAGAATGCCAGTTGTATTAGAAAGCTTCCCCGCACCGCCTGCACCCTCCCCTAGATCCGCCCCTGTGAAAATAGTTTTATTTAAACTGATATGTACATGTTCACGTCACGTTCATGGGTGAATACAATGTTTGTTCTAGGTCTTATTTGATTAAAGATTCACGACATGATTCTTCATTTCTTCATTTAGTATATACACACATATTTGTCACTTACAAGGAATAGGAAAGTATAAAATTTGTTCGTAGCCAAATTTCAGTTTTGGGTACGTTCTAAGGATGTTTTTGTTTTTTGTCCTTTTTCAGCCTTGACGTTCTTATAAAAACGATTCTTATAAAATAGAGCGTACTTTACTATAGTGACTATAGGAAGATCCCCTCCTTCAGTAAATATATCGTATTAGTCTGGGCCTAGTTTCTCAAACAGTGGATAATCCTATGGATAAGTACTGATGAAACAAATTAAATAAACAAGTAAGTATCCTTGATCACTCCTGCAAATAGGAATGGAATCGCGTATCTATATCTCACCGACAGCATTTGTAGTTGCACCTAATTGGTAGCATTGGCGGATCCCATGGAGGGGATAGTGAGGGATGCGATTAGCCTGCGCAGCTGGCGGGATTAGTGGGCACCCGTGAATTTTTCTCGTGAGGGTGAAGCCCGCGTCGCTGAGCGGCCGAGCCGCGAGTTATCTCAACTTGACTCCTCACCAAACCCCTCGCTGCTTGGCGGCCAAGACCAAAGCATGCGGCCGCTAAAAAAAGAACTCGCTCGCGAAATCCCACCAGCTACGCAGGCTAGGTGGCGATTTAATCTTTCAGTAAGGTAACTTTTAAGGTTTTGGCCACCAGCTTGTACGCAAATAAGTAGATGAAATAACCGGTTTTTTGATGATTGAAGGACCAAGGCCGTGCTGTTTTATGGCAGCATTAGCGGTTATTTTTTCAATACCACCACCTTAATTGTACCCAAGTTTGGATCCCGCACTGAGTAGGTCAAAATAAATTCTTATTGAATAATCCAGACGAAAACTGGAGGATGTTGGAGGGGACCACATAGTTTTCTGAAGAACGAAGTGGGGATCAGCCGTAATTGACAGGGATTAAGAGGGTGTGGGGGGGGGGGGGGTGGGGCAGAAAAAAGTCTGAGAATTTCATGTGGCGGTGGGGTCGCCGTAAATAACTTGAACCGTGCCAATTGATCGCCTCCTTTTATGCTATTTTTATGTTTTGGCTTCTGCGTGCTCTTATCCAGGCACGATCTCACCACATAAATAATCGTTGTGCAATGGCTTGAAATTGTTTAAGTTCTGTATTTGAAATGTTAAAGTTCCATGTGTCAAATTCTTTAAAGAGGCATTTTAATAAGAGCCAATGGAAACGTTTGTTCATCGCGGCCGAACGGTGCGATATTATTAAAAACAACAACAACAACAGCAACAATCACGATTGTTGATCTTTCTCCATGCGAAATAGAAACTTCCTCTTCAGGTTCAATTCATTAGAGATGTTGTCAACTTATTTGAGGCTCTCTGCAGTTCTTCGTAGAGCAACATTACTCGCTCTTGAGCTTTCTGAAAATATTTCAGCTCATCACTTTCGAACAGTTTTTTGGTATGGTGTTCTCTACATCATGATATAGAACCTTTCGATTGCTGTCGGTGAATGATAACAAATCGGCTGCGCAATTCAAGGCGTCCTTGACAGTTTACTGCCATCCGCACTTGCAATGAACTTGATATTTTGTGGTAGCTTGGAAAGGAAGGGGCGGGGATCATGAAAGCTTCCACCACGAATGAGGGGGGATCATTCAAATGCTATATACTTTATGGGGAGATCAGGTGAATGCTACGGTGTAGCAACAAAAATCCCCCACACCCCCCCTCCCCGCTCCAGACGATAAATAATGACCGGTCCGTTAAACACAGTTAAAATAATAGTTATGTCAGTCATAGTGTGTACATTACACATAACATCATCCAACGGATAGAGCAAAGGTACGAAAAAGCTTCATTGCCCAGCATTACATTTCTTGCTTTGGCACTGCTAACGATTATTTACTTCTTGGATAACCTTATTATAAGATCGACTGTATAAGCAACATTTTCATCTCTTGCAAATATGGCTGGCTATTCTGAATAAACCCAAAAAGGTGTTGAATATCTATCTCACAAAACTTGCAACATACTACACTACAAGCACACTCGACCACCACTCATCTCTTCAGACTTCTCAAACTTTCTATACCCTCTTTATATTTGTCCCTTATAATATGCAATCCTTGTTCCAAAATGCACACTACATCCAAATTTCCGCAGTACTTTCATAGCTCTGACTACACCAAATAATTACAAATAAAACAAGCAAAAATTAGTGTTTTTCTGTCCTGTGCACTTCTACAATATTTTCTAGACAGCTTTGTTCTAAGGATTCGAGGCAACATTTTAAACGATGTTGAAAACTGATATTCTCAATGAGCTTCAATTGCAAGAGTGGTCTTGTTTCACCCTTAGCGTTGCGTGACAGATAGGGCCAGAACCGGACTGGCAGCTCGTTGATTGAATCAAAGCTCCTAACTGCACCGAAAGAAAAAGTCAAAAGAAAAAGGGGAAAAGCCTTTTGGAACTCAGGTTTAACTAAGTCAATTTATAGTCCAACAATCAGAGAAAATGAATTTCGATTCAGTGTTGACAGTGCTCGAGTAAATCGTGAGTGAACTCCGTTTGTATTCTAAGTGCGTATTCAAAGCTCAGATTTGGCTTAAACTTAAACACAACAACAAAATAGCATTTTCAGGATATTCGTTTTGTGTACAAATGTGATTTGAAACGAGATTCAATGAAACTAAGACGGCCAGTGCGATATGAAATTTGACAGTTCTGGTTTGGATCGAATTTCACTGTTCGGTGAATATTTAATGAGCCGATGATCACTCTCCTCCCAATAAAATGAAACGGCGAACTAAAAATTGAAAACACTATTGAATATGGCTTTTTATTTCTATTCCCTAACGTTTTAGTTTACTTTTCTTTAGTTTTCTTGATGTAAGACCGGTATTGGTCCAAATTTTAAACAATTAGCGATTTGGTGTTGTTTTTGATAATTTCTCAAAAATAGGAAAAATTATCCCCTCGACATTTACAGGAAAGGCGTCATAGACAGTATTATTTTTTTATATATTCATGTGGGAGAAGGTTAAGACTTTACATTGATGTAACTGCCATGTTTTGATTTTATCCGGCAGCTGAGAAAAGAGGTCCACAAAATGACCAATTTTCGGGTTGTCCCTCGAGCCTCCTAACGTGGGGGTGAGTAATATCATAGAATGCCAATGGATTGACTTCAAATTGCTTGAAACTCCTACAGCTCATAAAATAGAAGCAGATCTTTCTTGCTATGTAAAAATTATGGCGGTACAGTTTGTCCTTGCTTTGCACCGATCGCTTAAAAAAGGTAAACAATTGTCTCGGTTTTCGGTCGCGCGCGAGCAAACTTCGGTCAAAATTATTTTTAGCTCTAGCGGAAAAAACCTTAAGCCAAGAAACAAAAAGATTGTGGTTTTGTTACTTTGGCATGAAGGCCTTTCACCTGACAAAAAATCAGGCGATTTGATTTTTCGATCCGGAACCGACCGGTCGAAAATTAGAGAGACTCCCTCTTAACATAGCGAAGTCACATCTCAAGAGTACTTTTTTACGTTATTACACTCCACATGGTCCAAACCAGTTCAAGATTCATACAAACTCAATATATATGGGTTATTGACCAAGCTTGTTCGGTCAAGATGGCGGGATATTGGCCGAGTTCTTTTCTTGCGTGTTTATGGACGGAGACGAAGTCGAGGTCCATAAACACGCAAAAAAAGAACTCGGCCAATATCCCGCCATCTTGACCGAACAAGCTTGGTCAATAAAGGATTTATTATATGACTTTTTCCGAGCACTGAAAAAAAGCCAGTTGCATGCACAATCAATAGGCGCACGCTAAATCATTTCATTGGTTTAAAAGTTTAATGAGTGACTGTCAAATTCTTGAATGAATCGAGACGAAGTAAAACGATGCGACAACAGCAAAATTCACCTCATTTTAACCCTCAAAAGGATATTAAAATGGCTTAAATTTGCGAAACAACGTTGAGTTTGAAGCCTTAAAAGAAGAATGTCCATTCCTTTTGGCCGCCAGCTTTTGATTATTGGACATTTTGTAGAGTATTTGCTCGCTTCTGGCGCTTCAGTGGTGCAAACCTGCGGTGACATACACGACATGATTGTTGAAAGCGTTTGGGATTTTAATACCACTTCACAGGAAAAGCTTGAACTTTTCTCATCCTTAATTTAAATGCTCGACTCACCCTTACTCGACGTGAGCGTTAGAGGCTTCAGCGAAAAGATGTTAGGTTCGCCGTGCCGTCCGCTTTCTTCCATTTTTGAAGATGTTACACAAACGACAAGTTTGCAGAGCACTTTATTCTTCTGACTTCAGGTATGTCACTGACTTCAGTCTCTCCCTTTTCCGCCAAACAAAGCTGATATCATGTCTTCAAGTCGCTTTGCGTTTTAATTTTTGTATCAGCCGGTTTTTGCGGCAAACAAAATTCACGAAACTCGTTACTTAGCATTTGTAGTTTAATTTGTCTGCTCTCATTCGCTTCAAGACCTATTTCTTTGTTTTCCGACTTCCTTTTGCTAGAAATGGACAGGGAATCTTTGTGTTATTTCGGAAAATAGTTTTATAGCGAAAATTTACAAGTAGCGTCGGTAAAAGTTTTTTCGCTTGCAGGAACACAGCGGGCGATCCCGAGCGGTCAAGATGGCTCCATCTTGACCGCTCGGGTAGCCAATCAGAGCACGAGATTCGCTTCATCTTGACCGCTCACGGAGCTTTTCATATAATAATTCTCTGTAACGCTGATATCTCGTTACACACGAGGACGAAACATGTTGAGAACTTGAACCGGAGAGTATTCCTGAGCTCAAATCAGCTATCATCGAACAAGCAAAGAGTACACGAGAGAGTTGACGTCTTATATCTGTTAAACGAGCGAAAAGTCAAAACACTTGTCGACTGTCAGGAATACTTTAATGAGCAGGCTTCGAGTCCATTAACAAGTCATTATAAGTGCATTGGAGGCGGAGGACAAACGAGAGTAAGAGTTCGAGCTCTCCAAATGGACCTCTTGCTAACTCTTGTTCTCGTTTTCGGATCTGATGTTCCGGTACAATTAACTTGGTCCCTAGGAGACATTACTGTATGTGCTATCAAAATGTATATCTCTATATATAAATACCACGATAACAAGCTTTCACTGTGTTAGCCTTATGGCTGAACGTTAGGCATGCCGACAACATTATGTACAAGTAAAGCAGAATTGACAAGAGATTTCTCCAAAGGAACATCAATGTCAAACGCGCAGCATAACGGGCCTTGTCCTGATGTCTCCCGGGCTTTGCGTGCTGGGATTGGAAGTTCAAAATGGTGAGCTGGAAAAGGTTCAGTGAAGAAATATGGGTGAAGTAAAGCCTGAAAAAAATTCACAGTATTACTTTTAATACTCGTAAACTGTCTAACATTTCATTGCACTGGAGAGATAGTGAGGATTAACGAACAAATTTTTTGATGCACGAGCAAGATAAAGAGAAAGTTCAAACTGAAAACATAAAGAGAAACGCACGACTTTCAATAAAGTGTAAAGTGCTTCTTTTTAACCTTTCTTCTCCCGATTGCAATACCACCCACCTCCCCTGATATTATTTCGAAAATTTCAGTTGTTCTCCAAGCAAACTTCCCGAGTCTGCGAATATTCCGAATTCAGTCTTGCTTGCACTCTTGCTTACTAGCACCCTCTCACGGTAAATGCAGCTAATCTTCAAACTGGGAACTACACAACCTAGCGGTACAAACATCAAATTTTTCATTCATTTAGATTGCACGCGCCCCTCTTTGCGCGCGCTGCGCTTTAAAAGTTACATTTGAATAATAGTTCTGTCGTGTTGTTCATGACATTGTTATTACCACTGATGAAAGCCTAAGCCCGAAACGTTGGTATTTAAATGTTTTTTGGCACTTCTATACTTTATTATATTTTTTTACTTTGATTAATCCAAGTGCCACGCAGTACTATGAACTTTTGTTCATGATTAATTACAGTCATTTGAGCTTGTCACCGATTGCAAAGCTCTTGATTTTATCTATGGTCCTAGATCTATTGGTCCATCCTCCTATGCCTTTCAATTACACAGTGCGTCATGTACCCTAAGGCCAGAATAAAGCTGATTGCCTACGTCGTTTGACAAAGATACCAGCTTCACCCCGTGACGGTGCAACTGAAGGGTATGTCAGAATGGTAGCGGTCAATGCTACACCACACGCGATGACCACCCGAGAGATAGTAAGAGCTGCTGAGGATGAGGAACTCACTGAGGTTTTTCGTTGTTGGGAAACATGGGACTGGTCTACAGCGCCTACTCCATACAGGTTGTTGCGTAATGAAATTACTGTGGTTGGAAGCTTGGTGATGAGAGGCATGCGGATTGTTGTTCCTGCGATTTTGCGTAAACGGATGCTAGAGTTAGCCTACGAAGGATACCAAGGGATAGTGAAAACGAGATATCGCCTCCGAAGCAAAGTGTGGTGGCCGAATATGAACAGTATGGTGGAAAGTCACTGCAAGAAATGCCTTGGATGTCAAGCTGTGACTCCTGCTGCCACCATACCTCCTGTGAAGAAAAAGACCATGCCAACAAAGCCGTGGAGGGACCTTGCAGTAGACCTGATCGGTCCACTCCCAACAGGGGAGAGCCTTCTTGTGATTGTCGACTGCTATAGCAGATGGATTGAGGTGGATGTAGTGAGAAGCAGTGTTATCATCATGTGCTTGGAAAATCATTTTACTCGCCATGGCATCCCAGAGACACTAAGGACAGACAATGGGTCAAATCTAGTAAGCCGTGAGATGGAAGAATTTTTGGACGAGCTGGGAATCAAACACAAGAAGACAATTCCACTGTGGCCGAGAGCGAACAGAGAGGTTGAACGGCACGATAAATCGCTTAAGGAGGCTCATAATGGTTTCCAGCACTTTTCCAGTTCTTAAACTTTGATGGGTCAGTGCTACAAATAGTTATCAGTTGCTGCTACAATAATGATATCAAACAAATGTCCAATCATTGCTGGACAAGTTGTAGCTATTTTCATGACGTCATTGGTTACCATAGCAACTGTTTAGCCTGTTATAAACACCCTAAATTTTGCCTTTAAGTGCTTATAACTCAAAAACGACCACGGTGACCCCCATTTTTTATTCTTGAATAATGATCAGCATGTTGAGATGCAACTTTTTGCAAAGTTAAATTAAAATTTTCTATTTAACGGTTTCAGAGCCACCTTAAATTTTCGGAAATTTAAGGTGGCTCTGAAACCGCTAGATATAATTTTTTTAAACTTTTCCAAAAGTTGCATCTTAACATACTAACCATTATTCAATAAGAAAAAATGGGGGTCACCGTGCTCGTTTTTGAGTTATAAGCACTTAAAGGCAAAATTAAGGGTGTTTATAACAGGCTAAACAGTTGCTATGGTAACCAATGACGTCATGAAAATGGCTACAACTTGTTTGTTTGATATCCTTATTGTAATAGCAACTGGTAACAATTTGTAGTACTGACCCATCAAAATTTAAGAGCTGGAAAGTGCTGCAAACCATTGCGAGCCTCCTTAGGGACGGACCATTAGAAAAGTGATGGGGGGGGGGGGTGGGGAAAAAACCAAAAAAAAATTAATGCAAGGCAAAATGTCCGAAAAAAAAATTCATGCAAGGAAAAACCCAAAGAAAAAAAATTCATGCACAAGATGGGCCTTATTTTGACATTAAACCAGAATTGTAATTCTTCTCGAAAATTGTTTCAAAATGCACCAAATGGCATCACAGCGTGTCCAGATTTTCAAAATTTTCCCGGGAGAGGATGCCCCCGGACTCCCCTACGGAAATGGGCCTCCCGCCCATCTTAACACGGCAGGGCTAATTTGCGGAGCGCAGAAGGCCGAACGCGAAACAAAATCACCGAAGCAAGCAAAACTCAACCGGAGTGCTTGCACTTAGGTTAGCCTAAAAAGCGTTCCGGTTAGTTTGGATATCGCTCAGGTTGGCCTAAAAAAAGGCCCAGGTTAGCGTGTTTATGGTTAGCTCTCGATAATGGTAATGGTTTTGCTTGTTTCGGCGATTTTGTCTCGCGTTCGGCGTTAAGCGTTCTATTTCGCCTGCTGATTTTAATACCTTATTGTGACTTAATATTTCGAGAAAATTGTCAAAATACTGAACTGCATAAACAAACAGTTAGTCTCAGAATTGGCACAACTGATTTTGCATGACGAGCTTTGGCCTCAAAAAAATTATGCCCAGGAGGTTGCCAGGAAATGCGACATGAAACAGGACCGTAGATCTGTTCCTTTTGTCACGCAGTCTCTGCATTCGCGGTTTTGAAAAAGGTCTCATGTGGTCGTATAAATGTATCCAGTGACATATTCATTTGTTTCTCTTTTTCGTTCTCTCTAGGGAAGCCGTGAATATTATAAACTGCTAGAAAGAGTCTGGAAAATATTTTTGATCAAGTTCGAAAAGGTGTTACTGCAGACACGTCAGTAGATGGTGCTTATTTTGCGAAATACGTTCTTTTATTACAGTAATAATAAGCCATGGGTAGATTCAATCTACCCTTAGCCTAATTTGCTTTTTTTTTTCGATGGCAAAGTTCGTCAGTTTCCATAGCAATAGTTTCCAATGACACTGAACAGAACCATATTCTGGGTTTTCATGTTACGTCATAAAATTCTGAAATCAAAATTCAAAAGGCCTGCTAAACTTTTGATATCACTAGGTGTAAGATAAACTAAAAATATATCTTTTCGCAAATTTCCAGCTTGGTTGTGCCCTTCGTTTTAAAAACAGAGCATTTTGAATATTCGAGTTCTCCGCCGTATGTGATATCAAGCTGAGTGCCGTGACAAAGTTGTTTTGATTCAAAAAAGGCCTTTCCTTTCCATTTTTGCAGATCGAACATTCCCAGTGTACTAAGTGCTGTTTATGTGAAAGTGTAATAGATCATGAGCCAAAAGTAGTCGCTATTAATAGGAAAATTAAGTTCCAGATGTTTCTCTGACATTACGGCGGCCATGTTTGTGCCCCTCGGAAGGACACAAATATGGCGTCTCCATACTGAGCTTTATAAATTTGCGTGGAAAGGTTCGGCAAATAACTCGCAAACGGTGCAACGCACAGACCTGAGATTTGGACAAATCGTTTATTTATTTATCTTCTATAATATCTGAAATTCATAGCTTCTGTCGTTGAATGGTTTCGATTTTATTTTTTTATTGCGTGACAGTGAAAACCACCAATAACAAAACGAAACTGAAAACAGTTCGACATTTTCCTTTCCAACAAAGCAGAGCTAGTTTGACGACTGCACCAAGTACTGCAGAAAGATGATATTGATTCAGAAGAAGAGAGCTCGAACGCCGAAACTTAAGTATTAAATTTCGCAAAAACCTTTTTTTGCGGGTCGCGATTTTTGAAAATCGCGAAAATTAAGTCCCGCGAAAATAAGTAACAATAAGGTACATCACAATCAGTGCTAACTTTTGGGCCCCCTCACCTCAAAATTCATTCCTACGGGCCTCAAAAGGTATATTAATTACACAATTTTTCACTATACACCTGTAAACTGCCAGTTACTTTTTGAATTTGTCATAAAATAAATGGAAAGTGACGTTAAAGTACAAGCTATGTATTTAATAAATCAAAGAAGCGCTGTTTTTAATAAATTCAATAGCAAATTGTGCATGAAGCAGATTTTATCAAAAAAAAAATTCGTGCACAGCGCTGCAGTCAAAAAAAATATTCTTGCACAGGCAATAGGCCAAAAAAAAAATTCTTGCAAGCCAAAAATTCCCCACCCCCCCCCCATCACTTTTCTAATGGTCCGTCCCTTAAGGCAATGCGTGCGGCACAAGCTGAAGGGAAACCATGGCAGCAAGAGCTTCAGAAGTATCTTCTTGCCTACAGGTCAACACCTCACACCACGACAGGTGTTAGCCCGGCTGAGCTATTGTATGGAAGGAAGATCCGAACGAAGGTGCCAGAATTTGAAGGGGATGAGGAAGAGGAGAGGTCGGGTACCACAGATCAGCAGGCACGGGATCAGGATGCAGAGCAGAATAAGCGAGTGGCTGAAACTGCTAACAAGAGAGCTGAGGAGTCAAGCATAGCACAAGGAGACAAGGTGTTGCTGTTGAAGCGGGAATAAAACAAGCTGTCTGCAGTGTATTTTCCAGACCCATACAGTGTTATATCTAAGAATGGGGACTTAGTGGTCATTGAGCGAGGTGAAACCTACTTAAGAGAAATGTAGGCCATGTGGAAACGATAGAACAAAGACCACAGGCTTGCCAGCCACAGCAGTTAGGAATTCAGCCAGTAGCACAGCCATTTGTTCAGCAACCAGTACTGACACCAGCTACCCTTCCTGTTTCTGAACCGGATGAGATCCCAACACAAGGACCAGTGACTGAGTTTCTGATATGGACCGCGAGGACCACACTTAGTGTTTTGACTAAGAAGTGTTATTCATTGAACAAGAGACTACCACCTTTTTGGAATTTGGATTTGATCCTTTACTTGTTACCGTTTACAGATATATCTGATTTTGTATATCTCTTCATTGTACTCATTGTGTTCATTGAAAGAGGGGGGGGGGGGGGGGGGGGGGGAGTAGTGTGTTTGTAAATGGGTTGCCTGTGTAGTCCAGCCCTAAGGCATTATGGGTGCGCAATAAAGGAAGAGGGCGGCTTCAAAACGTGTGTGTGTTTTCTAAGTGAGAATCCGCCTAGGATGCATTTTTTCGCAAAGTTAAGAAAATTTCACCGGAGCGGTTTCAGAGCCACCTTAAATTTCTGGAATTTTAAGGTGGCTCTGAAACTGCTCCGGGAATTTTTTTAACTTTGCAAAAAGTTGCATCTTAACATGCCAATCATTGTTCAATAATAAAAATGGGGGTTACCAGACTCATTTTTGAGTTATAAGCAGTTAAAGGAAAAATTAAGGGTGTTTCTAACAGGTTTTAACTGTTGCTATGGTAACCACTGACGTTATGAAAGTGGCCACAACTTGTTCAACAATGATTGGAAATTTGTTTGATATCATTATATTAACAGCTGATAAAGATTTGTAGTACTGACCCATCAAAGTTTTAGAGCTGGAAAGTGGTGCAAACCGCTGCGAGCCTCCTTAGAGATGAGGCTTATTTAAGACAGCCAAACGTCAGTACTTTATACAGCACTCATTTTTGCGTTCGAGGAACGAGAACGCCACCTAATCATGTACAGCCAGGAAATTTTGAGATTTCGTGTGAAGTTTGTAAAAAGTCCACCCCGCTCGGTTTTTTAAGGGATACTCGGCCGGGAAACTGGTACTCGTGGCCTCGTTTTCGCGTATCTCGTCTCGGCCGGAAACTGGTACGAACTCGACGTTGATTCGACGTTTTGGGGGAGTTGTTGACTTTATGGTTGTTCGTTTTGCTGTTGTTTTCTTCGCTCTGATCGGTAAGTTACGTACATTGAATATTCATTTGTCGTAGTATTGTTGACGTTGATGTAACGCAATTAATTGCCTTCTAATGTCTTCTCGCATGAGAGACTCTCGAACGCACTCCCATAATCCATGATTACTTCTAGTTTTATTGATAGATTATCTCCACAAGTGAGAAAAATAGCGAGTTCTTTCTTTATAAAAATGATTACTGACCTGGATAAACTGAACTTTGAACACTACGTGATGGGCTATTCTATTAAAAGTGGTCATATTTCAGCAAAGCCCGATTCCTGTTTACCTGGTATTTGATTTTTTTTTTTATAAATGGGGTTGCGGGTGGGAGGGGAATTAATAGTGAGAGGGGATTACTAAATTTCTTACCTCAAGGGGGGACTTACTAGTGAGGGGGGCTTGTTAGAGGATTTGCGGTAATCCCATCAAAAGTTTGACAGTCGTTTAATCCTCTTGCGGTAACAAAAATAATTTAAGAAGAATTTAAGGATAATCACGACTCCTCGCGCTGAATTAAAGCGGAGCTCCGGCGCGCGAAGCGCGCCAGCGGAGCACTATGGATAAGGAATTTTGGTAACCTATCGATGCGAGAAATTTTGGTTATGACGTCAACGTACGCCCGCCCGCCCGTAGAGACTCTCGGGGAGGGGGAGTGGAGTCCTAAGGCAGCCCGACCGGGGGTGGGGGGAGGAGAATAGGCTGTGAGAGATCGGGAGCAGATCTCTACGGCACATACGTACGTACGTAAACAGAGCTTACAACTTTGACATCCATATTATGATCAATTGACAGCTGTCAAAACAAGGTATCCGCTGACCAGTATCACGTGGCCATATCGCGGGCTCACATGTGGAGCTCATCGAGGTCACGTGTTTTTGTGAAGTTGGCCGCTGACCAGATGATGGTTTTCTATTTGATCGCGGGCTCAAGTCCTAGCTTTATACCTTTTTTTTATCATCGCGTTAATTCAGATTTAAATAAAGGGCAAAGTTAATACCCAAGGAGCTCAGCTTTTAGGCTCGGCTAAATCTATTTTAAAAAGCTTTTTCTCATGTTAAAAAATGATCTGGACATTTCATTTCAACTTAAACGAAGCAATTGTATGAAAAGGCGGCAAAAACTCGTTTGCACGTTGTTCACTGTTGAATTGAAAGACAGGAAAAAAGCGTGCTTGAGGACATAGACCTTCGTGAATATTTCTCGCTTTATTTACTTATCTACAGCATGGTAACTTATGCCAAGTGATTTAGGATAACTTCTTAACGGGAAGATCCGAAATAATTGTTGACCTGAACGTGATATATCGGAGTATGAGTCAAAAACAGCGAGAGTTGAAGCACTGTCTTCTGTGTCTTCGGTTCCTGCGGCTAACCAAGCCTGGAAAATTAACTGAGCTAATATAAAAGTGTGCTCAGAGCCGGTCAAGTTGACTGAAGTGACGGATAAAAGACTGTTAAAAGCTACACCGAAAGGAAGAAAGATATTGATCTTCGCTGATAATTCAAATCATGCATATGTTGGTGGTGTGAGATTATTACGAACATTGGACGAAGCTACCGTTTTCGTTGCTTCGTCTCCGATGTTATTTGGCTGGTTTGAAAGCTTTGCCCTGCAGAATTTACAAGCCTTCTCAAAATATGAGGTAACAAACGTAAATGTACACATTCTGTTATGAGAATCTGTTTATACTTCATTTATGAGCGAATTCGATGTTGTGTCGGTTTTCAGATCTTCCCGTCAATTATAAGCTTAAATTTCGTTAAAACGGCTGCTTTCAAACCTCTTAGCTTTTATCACTTTTGTGAACTTTTGCCTATTAAATGTTTCGTTTCACGCCGGGCCAGCAGAGTGCACGAAGCTGCACGCTCGGAATAACTTTTGTGTCTTTTATCCAATAGAGCTCAAACTTTGCACAGTGATAGAACTTTTTATTCCAAACAATCGTATCGGAATAGTTTTTTTTTAATTTTAACGGTTTTTGGCGGGAAAATGACGTCACTGTGCGAAAGCAAATTTTCATTTCCCTGTTATGGCACAAAAAGTACATGATTCTGAAAGAACTCGTTGAGATAAAGTGAAATGCGAAAAAAAATTATTGAAAAAGCTCGATCCGTCTTGAAGATATAAAGTTCGCAAGTTTAAATTTCCCGCTATTTTGTTACTATTTTTTAGAACATTTACAAAATGACATATGTTGTATTTTTTTGTTTTTAGTTAGTGGAGTTAACTGTGAGGTTCATCGTTGGATTTTGAAAAGAATATTCAATTATCAGAATTATTAAGCTACACGGATCAAAAACCAGATTTCGCGTGCTGCATTTGCAGAAAAATCCCGCAAACAAATCAAAACAAAAAACGAGTAAACCTTCGGCAACGATACTTCACACCAACGATTAAACGATTTTGTATCCAACTGCTCTATTTCACTCGCTTGCATTTTTGTCATCTTGGTGAGTGTGTTGAAATCTCGTACGCGTGATAAATTTTTAGATTCGTAAACGCTGGTAAACGAGTATTTACGCCGGTTTTTATATTGCGAGTTGCCTGTGCTTGGGTGAGTGAGTTCAGACTTTTCCTAACGCACACTTGCCTGTTAGAAACGAAGGAAATTCATTCACTTCTCTGCATAAAATTTTCTAGGGTATTTAGCAATGTGTACGATAAAACATGCAGCGTAGTAATCATGCAACCAAACCAAGATGGCTGAAACTACATTGTAAGCTTATTAGACAGAGAGCATCACTTCCTAAATCAGAAACTGTCACAATTCTTACACAAAAAAACTGCTTAAAAATCGGCTGCCAATGAATTTGCTGAGTTTGTTTTGCCGCTGTGATTTTCTTTGTTGTGGCGTGAGTTCATTTTGTTTTATAGCCGCGAGTTCACTTTGTTCAGTATATTGAGTTGATCTTTTTGCCTCGCCTGTTTTGAAGTAAATCAAAACAAACTTCTTCGCCTTCATCAAGGTCCTTTTTACATTGAATAACCCTTAGACTTATGAAAAGTCTTAACACTAAAATTTGATGTGTGCGCCTACGTGCGTACGTGCATGAGGAACCCAATAAAGTGCAGCGACATGTACCTATATAGGCAACCGCGTATACGCTTAGAAATAGTGTGTCTACGTATTAATAGGGAAACAGTGCATACTCAAGCAAAAACATAATAAATAGGAGCTCCGCTTTTAGGCCTGCCTAAATCTATATATTATTTCTCGATTGGCAAAATCTCGTTGAGAATACATTCAAACCTCTCATGGAGATTTCCATTTATTTTAGGTTAAAAATTTCTTGAACCCAAGCAATCACTTTTTGACTGCAATTTTAGACTGCTTTTTTTAAGAAAAAATGATGATGGCTCTTTTCAAATATGCCATTTAAAGTCTACAACTTGGCTGAAATCAATTTTAGATTAAGGCAGTTAAACGGAGTGTTTAAATCACCTGAAAGATTCCGCGCTTTCTGATCACGTGAGCTATGAGGTCCTAAACTGCAAATAGAGTGCATCTTCATAAGAATATGTACCAACAGACATTTTTTGTTACTCTACACTCCAACCAAGAAAAGGTATGTGCTGGGAGATCTAGTTTCCCACCTTTCTGTATAGTCCCATAATTTTAAAATGCCGGAAGTCTAATGGCCATTTCTAAAAATCATTTTACAATATTGTTCAGACTACGTTAATTTATTTCAAATTTATCAATTCCTGTTCTCACAGTTAGCTGAAACCCATTTTTGGCATAGTCGCCAGACTGACTAAAACAGTTGTGGGATGAGAGCTTCGATGAGAGTTTTCTTCAGCTCAAATCAACTATTATTAGCGCGCGATTAAACAAGAGATAAATGAACAGCTACTTAAACTTTCATCATCATTGAGTAAATTCCCTTTTCGAAATTGCGAAGAAATCTTCAAAGGGGGAGAGGGGTGTTTGTATTTCCTCTACGTACGTTTGAGGAATTAGAATTGCAAGAACTTTCTTACAGTGTTAGGCGACAACCAATTAATAAAGCACGCGTTGAAAAACGGAGTACTTTATTTTAAAAGGAAATATATGCAGCACAATTTACATTTGCACGTATAAATTAGATTCTACATACTACAAAATAAGGTCCCAAGGGGAAGTCTATATCATTTAAATTGATAGCGAAGAACTAGCAAAAAACTAACAAGCGTAAACGTCCTTAGTCTATTGTACAATGCTAAAGTATTGGATAAGTAGTAACTTTTACTTTCATCCACTTTTATTCTGGCCTTGAAGCGCTAAAATTCGAAAGTGAAATACTTTATTTAACTTGCAAAATACTGAAACATATTACCACTGACATTAAGGGTCGATTCGCACTAGCAGACAAGTTCTAAATGTCATAACATTTTTGATAAAAACAAAATTGTCTCGACAAGTCAGAGACATTTTGAAGAAAACAAAAGGTGTGACTATTATTACAATGGCTCTGCACGTGCTTCTGGCATCCTGGTACATTTCTCGGCACGGTCGTCTTGTACAAATATCAAATAATCAGGCAGGTCCATGTGGTGAAAAATTTTAAAACGATTTGCATTTGAAGTGCGCATGTAGTGATGTTTTTGTGCTGACCTGCGGGGAAAATGCGGCAAGTAAACTATTTCTTTTCCCTTCCATTTACCGGCACAAACTGGTTCCCTCCGCATTCATTTGTTCCAACCCCGGTATAGGGAGCTTAAACAAACTACAACGGCAACGGCAACGTGAAGGTCACCAAAAAAAGGCTTAATGAGCAGAACAATAGCTCTGCACGTGCGTTTGAAATCTTGGTACATTTCCTAGCCGTTCTCTGCGAAACAACAACACCACGGCTAATATTTGTTTTTTCTATTTGAGGTTGAACGCCCTCTCAACTTATTTAGCTGGAGCTAATTCCTGGACCAATAGATACACTGAATACATCTGGATAATCGCGAGATTCTCGAGTAAAATATAAATTCATTTTTCACCAGGCGTTGTCCTCGACGTCGCCGTCGTCATTGCTTAAGCTCCCTAATTACCATCCTTCCACGACCTCACCTCGGCACACAAACATGTTTTGCCGCCTATCGCCAATCAACAACGTATTGTTATCTGGCATTACGAGGGGCGTTGGAATGCGACTTGTCATGACTTGTCCTGTCTTGAGGCAGGACATCGGCCCCTTTGAAGATTTGTCCGTTTTGACAAAATTTGCACTTGTCCAACAAGTCGTTCGCACTTGTTTTTGCGATTGTTTGACAAAATGTATCGCGCGTGCAACGCAGACCAATCATAAGACAACTGCTTCTTTGTTTTCCTGAATTGTTTGATAAGTTCTGGGTCTCAAAAAACGTATTCGCACTTGTTCTCTGTGACAAGTGACACATAAATGATGAAATCTACCGATTGTTACAAAATTTGTCCGCTAGTGCGAATTGGCCCTAAGAAGTGTTATGCTCAATAGGTTTTATGAAATTGTACCGGTGGTCATCAGAAGAGGTTCAGTGTGATCGAATTCGGTTCAGTAAGTTGAACTAAGAACCCATATGCTTTTTTCTATTTTAAAAAAATTCTATCAACACCATGTTTAGCTTTGAACTCAAGCACCTTAAATTTCGATCAAATTAGCTGATTTGCTGGAAAGTTCAGTTGAGATACATACAGACAACTTGTGCACCACGCAGCGCAAAATATCTCAGAAAAAGATGTCTTTAAGAATTAAGCATTCAAAGTATAATCTACGCATTTCAGTTTTAAGATTGGAAAGTCGATTCCCCTAGTTGAATACCACATACATACACAAAAAATCAACTTCCGTTTTCCGTGATATTTTGACTTTTGTCTTCTGATACTTGTCTACATGACTTTGTACTAACATTTATAAAACATGACGTTAATATAATTACTTAATTTTTTCTCAGTTCCTGAGGGGGTGATGATATTCTAAAAATCCTGCGATCTGATTGGTTCCGGGAGTGGGCGGTATTTTCCAATCCTGCCCGCTCACAGCGTGCGGTATTTTAATTTCGTGGCGAGACGAACGAACCAATAAAAGCTCTGCTCTCCAAAATGAATGTAATTGCTCACCAACCGTTGTAAATGTGAAAGGAAAAATTAGTACCAGTAATCGCATGATTTCGAGTGCAATTTGGAATAAATAAGCAAGAGTAAATTTTTCAAAGGCTAACAAAATTGCACGCCAGTAGGGCGAGTACAATTTGTAGCCTTTGAAAAATTTACGAGTGCTTATTTATTCAAAATTGCACGAGAAAAATCATGTGATTACTTGTTGATAATATACAGTACCAGAAACCATTTCTGTCACGCTTTGGTAATTTTCGTGACAACTTCATGTGCCCAGCGCCTGGCTGTAAATTTGACGTGTGAATGCATGCGTAAATATTCAATTCATGCTGTTAAATTTGAAGAACTTGTATAGCAAAGCAAGGGGAAATTTACCCTTAGCGGCTAAGGTTCTGCTGCCAAATTCCGTCTGTGCCTTGTTTGTGCACGGTCGAGCCGAAAACAACCTTCAGCACATGATGCTCTGACAGAATATCGAAATACTGACCTAGATTCCACCGAACGGATCTTCTTAGTGCAGGGGAGCATTCAGCTAAAACTCCGTGTTGCTGGCTGATTTCACTGGACGTTTTACATGTCAGATTTGCCTCTTAATGCCACCTTTTGTTATCGAGCGAGCTTTAACAACAGCTGCAAAAATTTAGCTAAGCTTAACTAATTTCTAAGCTTTCTCTCTTGAAAAAAGAGAATGCTTACTCCTTTCGTCTTAAAAACTAAAAAGTAGCCGGTTCCTAGGCAGTCTAGGAGTACTTCTAGTACTTCTTCGCGTTTCTCTTCAGAGAAGTGAAGTATTCAGAGTATATGTTTCGGCGAGGATTGTGCTATTGGCGTAATTGGCAGTCGACCTGAGTTTGATTTTAAGTTTATGTTTTGTCTTCATTGCTTTTGTCATTATTCCTTGTCCTTGACACCTCATGACAATTGGTAATTTTTGTTGTGCTTTTTTACTTTGCGTAATATTTTCAAGCTTTTTCATTAACATTGCGTTATAAAGTTCAAGCAATCCTGTTTCCGTTTTGTCAGAGAGAAATTTTGCATTAAGCTGCCGTAGATATCAATCATTTTGAATTTCACCGTTTTGCACTGCCAATTTCACTTTCTGCACTGCCAATGACAGTTTTTGCAATGGTTTGGGATTAATTGACGTGTTCTAAGCCAATCAGAATGAAGAAATTGTTGCTTGTATGTTATTAGCAGTCGACGTAAAAGGCCTTGAAGTTCTACAAAAGGCGAGTATTCATTCTCTTTATTTACAAAATCAAGTTCTAGTTTTAAAACCGTAATTTGTCGATCGTTGTTTGTGCATTATTCGCACTGACTTTCACGCCATTGCGGTTAACTGCAAGTCGCCGGTTTACATACGTATACTGGATTTAGCCTTTCAAAAGCTAAATTTGCAACATAATTAAAGGCCTTGAAGTTCTGTAAAAGGCTGAGTATTCATTCTCTTTATTGGCAAAATCAAGTTATAGTTTAAGGGCCGTAGTTTCTCGGTCATTGTTTGTGTATTATTCGCACCGATTTTCACGCCATAATGCGGTTAACTGCAAGTCGCAGGTTTACCGGACTCGATTTATCCTTTCAAGAACTTTACCTTTCTGCTACTTTTCCCCAAAACCGAATGCTGCCAATCACCATTCAAGAAAATGAGATGCTTTGATAAAAACAGTCAAATTACTTCTCGCAAAATTGTGCCGTGTGCAGGCGACCGAACGACACATTTCAGTTTCTATTCAGTTTCAATTTCGCAAACTTTTTATCAAAACAAAATACTGTGGAAATCAGCACAGTGGTTATTGACTCGTTTACTGCAAATGTTAATAGCTATTTTAGATGTTTTTCTCTTTTTTATGATGACCTTTTCCGTGAGTACTGTCCATTTTAGTGAATTCATTTTTGTTTGGCGGTAAACAGATCATTCTTCACTCTTGCCGTAGCTTAGCGATGGACTCAATATTGGATGCGCACGTATTAAACAATCGCATTTTGCAAAACAATCTTTGTAGGGTTTTTTTTTTTTTTTTTTTTTTTTTTTTTTTTTTTTTTTTAACCAGACACATTAAACTAGGAAAAAAAAAGTTATTTGCCGGCTTTGGGTCGGTCCGAACAGTGAAAAACTGTGACCTCGGCCTTGACCTTGGTCACAGTTTTTCACTATACGGACCTCCCTAAGCCGGCAAATACAATATATTTGTGGAAATTTGGGGTTACCAGTCGTAAAATCATTGTGTGGCAGAAATTCAAGGCTCGTAGAAAGTTGTTTGTTCATATTTGTGTATTGGACTCAAATTCATGGTTTACACAGAAAGTCTAGGTAAGCAGTTGCAGTATTTCCACTGGTCTTATCGATTGCGGTTACTTTGATTTCTGTTCCTCCGAACAAGATGCACACCTCAATTTTGCGTTTCTTTCCTTGCGAGGTGTCTGGTGATTTAACAACCACCTTTCCTATGGATTGACCCACCGTGGGATCTGTTGTGTACTTAGCATTTGGATCTGTCGAAGTGAAAAAAGCTAGAGTAATAACCGTCTGGTCACTGTATGTCGGTGTCCGAATAAAACGCTTTGTTTCCCCAACCTTAACAACATCATTTTCATTTACAATTACAAAAAACAAATCTTTACACTTGGCAACACCTTCAACAACGTGTTTCTTGTCAGGGGGGTGTACGTTGGGATTAAAACGTCCGTAACCTCTAAAACCATAAGTTGTGGCCATGATTCTTGAGCTAACAACAGCTGGTTTCTGACCAAACATGGTCGCACCTTGGACAACTGCAATACCAGCATAATTGGGGACGAGTATTTTACATCTTGAGCTGAATGCTGTTTTGATGGCTTCTTGCAGGATGACAGATTCAGCAAAACCACCAACCATAAATAAACAGCTTACATTCTTTAGCGCAGGGCTACTAAACAACCCTCTCATGTGACTTACGATTCCATTGATGACAGGCTGGAACAGCTGTTTCATCGCCGTCGGTCCCAAGCAAAGGAATTCATCCTGGTATATTTCGACATCATGGAGGTTGCAAGACCTTGCAAAGCGCTCGGTGAAATCAGATGTTTTTGCGTCTGAGACCAATTCAATAAAGTTACGTGGGAGAATGATTCTCGTGGTCTTGTCATGAAACGCTCGTCTTCCTCTTTTCTTAATCTCAAAGTCATTCAACAGCCGAAGCCAATCGGCTGGATATCTGATACGGTAATTCTTGACAATCCGAGCGCCGAATATACTTTCAAGCAAGGACACAAACTTTTCATCCACGTAGATTCCACCGTAAGGACCACCGGTCACATGATAAATTTCTTTAATTGTCTCGTCAGGCAGGATCTCGTGAGCTGTGACATCCAGCGTTCCACCTTGCAAATGAAAAGAGCGACATACTGAATCTTAAAACAATATATGAATTTGATTGCACACTAAAACTAAAAGGGGTTAAAGCGCAATAGATCTAATCCTTTCCATAAAAGTTGAAAAGCCTGTGTTGGTGTTTTCTGATATTTGGTTTCAGTACTAGATGTGTCTAGTTTTGTCAAATATAACTGGTGTGGTCTAGAACTGCAAACGTCTATTAGAAATTTTGGTCATATGTTATTTTAGCAGCCTCCCAGCTACAAGCTTATATTAATGAATTAAACCTCATTTCTGCCAAAATTCCCGCATTCTATTTCTCTGTCATTATTATCTCCATTTCCACGACTTTTTTGTGTATAAAATTTCGCCCAAGGTAGACGGTAATATTAAGACAAAAATATGGCGACTTGAACAGCATTAAAAATTTACCTCCAATGTCCATCATTAAATATTGGGAACCGGGGCGAGCCAAGACATCAGACACAAAGGCATCTCCGGTTTGGTCATAGAAGTCTCTCATTTTTCTCTCCCGGCAGAAGATTGCTCCACCTTCAGGTTCTAATGCAATTATTAGCTGCTCCGGATAATCAGGTGAAGCAATTCCAGCCTGACGAGAATAAGCAATATTATTATACATTGTAGTCACTATCTGTCTTGTCACTGGTAAAGAGCCTACAGTACACCAAGCTGCTAGCAGATTAATGAATAGTCGGTAGGTTGCGCGCGCCGCAATGCATGGTTTCCAAGAGCAATGCATGTTCACGGGTGGTGAGTGGCATCTTGCATACGTCGAATTAAAAACATGGCTCGTCGATTCGCTTCTTCGACAATGCGTTAGTTGTTGTTGTTGTTGTTGTTTTTTTTTTAACGTAATAAAACAATTAATAGATTCGGTTTCAATCCGAAATAATCAAAATTTCGGAAAGTGTTATCAGCTGAAGCCTTCGGCTTTGGTTGGTAATATTTACCTCGACCTTGATTATTCCGGATATCACAAAAACTTCATCTTATAAATGTTAAATAACAAGAAGTTGCTAGCAACTTAAAACCGCGCTTTTGTTTTTTGCTAATTAAGAGTGAATGTCAGTAAGAATCAAAGAAAATAAAAAAAAATGTGGCCACGGTCAAAAGATCGATTTCGCTCATACTTTGTCAGTTTGAAGGCCTGGGTATGTAACTGAAAGATATGAAGTTAGTTTTTTGAAATATTCAATTTAACGGCAGAAATCCACGATAAACGGTCATCGTACCGGAAGCTCAGATTTCACTTTTCGACGATCCAAAATTTTACACTTTTCAGCTTCACGCTACACAGACGTTTCAACGGCAGTGAATCTCTGCTAAAGCTAATTGTATAGATTGACTCTTCCTTAGTCGAAAGATAGTTCTTATTTATATCTCTTGTTATTTCTGAGCGAACTGAGCCTCGATCAAGTAGACACACTTTTCTCATTTAACCAAAAGTCTAAAATAACCCAAATCTAGCGGGCAAAAAAGCTAACCGGTAGTGCTTCAAATCTTCTGATATTTGAACGAGAGAGAGTCCTGTCCCTGAATTTTAAGTTTACGGTTTCAAATTTGTGGGATCTAGTAGCAATTTCGTACGAACGTCGATCAAAGTTCGACAAAATTACAATTCGGCGCCTTTGAAATGAACAACTCAGCACGTGACATGTAACACGCAACAAAAGAATAAATATATTTTCCAGCTACAGGCAACACAGTAAAATCAAGTTTAAAGTTGCTAACGTTTCAGACGTTTGGAAAATGGTATTTATCTTAAAGATTGCCTACATTATAAAAAGTACTAAAAATAATCGCACTTCAACTGTCCCTGATTAATTTGCACGCACGAGCGATTCTGACGGTTTCGAGACAAACACATATTTTAGATACATTCGTTCAAAGTAACTCTTTTTTAATAACTTAGTTGTTGATGACATATTCATTGTCCAGGTGTTCGCTTCAATAACGTGGAACTCCCAGTTAACTTGCTGTAGAAAGAAAAAAGCTATATTGATGAAAAGCTTTTTGCCGTCGCTAAACAGTATTGAGAAGTATTAAACTGTTTCCATGAAAACTAAATATTGCATTGGTCTCACCGGCGCCCTTTTCTTACTTTGGATAGTATCTATATCTTATAAACCGACAGTTTATCGCTGGAGAAGCTTAGAGACATACAGAAAAACGAGTTCGTGATCGTTCTTTAATATTGCCGGTAGGATTAGACGGATGTAATACAATGTAGTTCCTTGACTTCTGTCATACAGCTAAAAGCCCCACAAATTTATATGTCTTGAAGAGTTCTGGCACTGGAACAGAAGTAGAAGTGACTTTGGTTGGTGTTTTCAGAAACCGACAAACACATTGGAAATTAATGATTATCTCTCACGCACATCATGCGTACACGATTGCAGCGTACCGGAAGTTAGGTATGTGCCGCGAGACAGATTTGGTTCTCAGTCCTTTTTGCCCTTTTGGTATCTTGATCCCGGTGTGATCGTTAGATAGTGGTCATTTCAGCTAATTAAATAAATTTAGAGTGCGTAAACGTACAGCTAAATGAACAAAAAATACTATCTGATAAAACTCGAGTGCTCGTTGAACTTTCCGTGCTGCAATAAAAAATAATGACCTTTTCACACATTCTTTAGGTTACCTTAGGTGTTAGGTCGGGCATTGAAATGGGCATCAGTTTTTATTTTCTCTCCTTAAAAGGGTCAGGATTCAGGAACCTTTGCAGGACACATGCCTTACACCTACATCCTTAATTTAGATAAGTAACGCCCCCCCCCCCCCCCCCCCCCGGTTCCCGATGTTTCCAATGCTTTATTTGCCTCCTCTTCTCTGTTTTTACAATCCACTTTAATGAACAAATGAACGAACGAATGAATGAAGCATAGGGAATCCCTAGGGGACACCTAACTAAAAATAAAAACTTTGCACGTGTAAAAAATATGACAAGATTTAGGATACCTTGTAAGGTTAGAATAAAAAAAAAATAATAAGATAGTATTTCAATCCGTCTTTTAAAAATAGTACCCAGTGGGTACATGAGTCTAATGCGTCATGGACTGTTAGTGCGGTTGAAATATGTTGAAGTAGTTTCGGTATTTACGGCATAGAGCAAGAGGTGTACTAGAGGTGTGGTAGTAAGAGAGGTTCAGGAGAAGTCGATAATATTTGTTCTCTTAAGTATATATTTAGAAAGTTGACGAAATGTTATATTTGAAAATGGGAAAAACATGTTACTTAGGGTTTGAGTTCATCGATTCATGTTAAAAGATTAGTGCGTTGTAGACCATAGGAAGATCGTACAGATTTAGAGGGGGGGGGGGGGGGGGGGGGGGAATCCCGAAAAATTTGTTTGCAAAAGCAGAAAAAGTCCAACTAAATTTTTTGCAGGCAGGAAAAAAAATGTCTGCAGGAAGATGACACCGGAAAAAAATGTTTTCACAGACAACGATACAGAAAAAAAATTGTTTGTCTTGGAAAAATTTTCATCCCCCAGCTTCCAACAAAATAATGGTCCGCCCCAAAGATAGACAAGATACAGCCGCTTATTCAGTATTCTAAATATCCTAAATCCCATAAAAATAAGCCAAAAATTCCTTTGCAATTTATGCAATACTGTTCAACAAAGATTTCAATTTCCTTAAACGCTTCGACACAGGAGAGCAAAGAAAACATTGCTTGCATATTTTCACGTCTATTAAACACTGCAAGCAGTTGAATGAAAGACTTTTGTTTTCCTAACTGAGAACAGCTTTCAAATAGTCAATACATGGAAATAACAATCAGATCAGAATTCAATAACTATTAAAACGAGTTTTCATTCTGTCTTAACTACTTTTTGGCAAGTTTCAATATTTATGCAAATTTCGCGCGAAATGTAATTTGATTACACTGTCTTGTTTTCAAGCCCCAGATTGAATCTTGAATGGTGAATTTAACAAAACTCTTTTTAATGAAAGTTGCATTCTGTGAATGGAATCCTGCTTCAGTTGAATTGAACAATCAATTGCTGACTACAATCTTATTTAATTTTCCATTTTTTCAAAGTTATTTTTTTGTTTATGAACACAAATGTCACTTCCGGAAATTTTTCATCGGAAGATGTCGATTTCACGTTGCGTTTCCCAGGGATTATAAAAAAACGTGCAGCTGGAAGGAGAACATTTTCAGTGGCTTCACACTTGAAAACGAGGATTCATTTTATTCCCCCAAGGAAGGTTCTTTGGTTTGGACCCTCTTACCCCCTTGAATTTCCAGTTTAGCTTCATATTTTCATTATTTCTCATGATGTAGGCAATCTTTTAAATAAATACTATTTTCCACACGTCTGAAACGTTAGCAACTTTAAACTTGATTTTACTGTGTTGCCTCTAGCCAGAAAATACATTTATTCTTTTGTTGTGTGTCACGTGTAACGTGCTGAGTTGTTCATTTCAAAGGCGCCGAATTGTAATTTTGCCGAACTTTGATCGACGTTCGTACGAAATTGCTACTAGATCCCACAAATTTGAAACCGCAAACTTAAAATTCAATGACAGGACTCTCTCTCGTTCAAATATCAGAAGATTTGAAGCACTACCGGTCAGCTTTTTGCCTCGCTGGATTTGGGCTATTTTAGACTTTTGTTTAAATGAGAAAAGTGTGTCTACTTGATCGAGGCTCAGTTCGCTCAGAAATAACCAGAGATATAAATAAGAACTATCTTTCGACTAAGGAAGAGTCAATCTATACAACTAACTTTAGGAAAGATTCACTGCGGTTGAAACGTCTGTGTAGCATGAAGCTGGAAAGTGTAAAATTTCGGATCGTCGAGAAGTGAAATCTGAGCTTCCGGTACGATGACCGTTTTTCGTGGATTTCTGCCATTAAATTGAATATTTCAAAAAACTAACTTCATATCTTTCAGTTACATACCTAGGCCTTCAAACTGACAAAGTATGAGCGAAATCGATTTTTTGACCGTGGCCATGATTTCTCTGATTTTTACTGACACTCACTCTTCATAGCTCTCTTTCTCAATAGTCACGGTAAAATTTAATCTGTTTGCATTGTGAGAAAAGGACTAGCAAAGTAGTCACGTGAGTATCACAATCCGAGGTTTACGTTATCCCCGGCTATCTTTAGCTTGTTTTTTTTTTCCCTTGTAATGACGTAACCCCTGCACGTTTGTGCACGCTCAATTGTTTACTCAAGCAAATATTTTATTTCCCTTTAAATCTTTGAACTTGCTTCGATGAAACAGCTAAAGAATTTCTTTTTAATTGCTAAACCCACAAGAAATACTCGCAGAAGTGCAAATAAATTAATGACCGTCGCTTCTGCCGATATAAACACACAATGCGAACAAAATGATGAAGAAACAGTGTGCGTGAAAATTGACGGTTGACTTGTTGCAGTCGAAATTATGCAAATTTTGGCCAAATTCCCACCTGCCCGTCGCGTGAAGCAAGATAAAAAACTATTTAACATTCGTGATTTGAATTGAGCCGCCTTTTGAACATTGAAATATTTTCTCCATGAATGGAATATTGAAGCGAAGAATGAAATCAAATTTCCATAAATAAATTTATTATTCACCCTCGATAGAAACGCTTGAGCTGTTTTGACTGCAACGACCGTCGCTTCTGGCGAAATAAAAATGCCAAGTAAACACAATCTTATTTGTCACGTAGCGAAAGTGAAAGCTGCAATGTCAGCGCATTCCATGGCTAACGTAATACTTTTTTTTAGGAAATTTAATATTCCCTTTCAATCCAACGCTTTGATAAGAATAGTAAAAATAGTTTATATTCCAATCTTATAAATATGCTCAATTATTATGACATTTCCTTTAACTTTAATCATGACACTTTAGATGACACTAAGATAACCTACCTTGTAGATCAAATGAAAAAGAAATTTATCGCCTATTGGAAACATTCCCTCTGTAATTCTCAAAAACTAGAAGTTTATAATAATTTTAAAGACAGTTATACACCTTCGCCCTATTTAGATTTGACTAGAAAAAAATCCTAATCGAAAAACACTTGTAAAACTTAGAATAAGTAATCACAAACTCTTGATTGAAACAGGAAGATATAACAACATCCCCAGAAGTGACAGACTATGCACTATTTGTGGGCATAATGTTGAAGATGAAACCCATTTACTATTTCATTGCCCAAGATATTAATCACTTAGAGACAACTTTTTCAGTAAAATAGATCATGTAATTTCGAATCCCAAGCAGTTATCAATTTCAGCCTTGATTGTGCAATTAATGAACTCCACTGACTATTATGTTAATATGCAATTAGTGCAGTTTATATCGTCCTGTTTTGAAATGAGAGACAAATTGTTATCAAATTCTTGATCACTGATTATTTGATTAGTTTTGTTTAATGACTTTTTATTGTAATTATTGTTATTGTTATTATTATTGTTATGCTTTTGCAATACTGTAATGTTTATGGTCATGCAAATAAAGCGCAAGTGTTGTTGTTGTTGTTGATAAGACGAAACGAAAAAATATTTTATACACAATTAAGAGCACAATATCCGTAACATTTTCCATACATTGATGTTTTAACAGCTTTTGGCGAGTAAACATCACAGATTGCGTGTATTCAATATTCCCTTTGAATCGAACGCCTCGATAACCACGTTTCAAAAATTAACTCCATTTTTGCTAATTAACAACTTTCTTCCTCAAAATTCACGGTGAAGATTTATTTTTTGTACTATGAGTAAAGTAGTAGTAAAGTAGTCACGCGAGTCACACAATCCGAGGTTTACGTTATCCCCTGCTATCTTTAGCTTGGGGTTTTTCCCTTCTAATGACGTAACCCTCGTAACCCCTGCACGTTCGGACACGCTCAATTGTTAAATGTAGCAGATATTTCATTTTCCTTCAAATCGCAGCCACAGTATGCGCTAACGTTGCAGCTTTCACTTCCGTGACGTGACTAATAATATCCTGCTTACTTTGCAAGCTTATTTGGCCAGAAGCCATGGTCGTTAATTAGATGGAAATTTTGCAAGTATTTCTCGTGGGTTTAGGCAATTGAAATGAATTCTTTGACTGTTTCATCGAAGCGAGTTCAGAGATCTCAAGGAAAGAAATTGTGCCTAGGTAAGCACTTGCAAGGATTACGTCATTGGTAGGGAAATAACCGCCGTACTAAAGATAGCCGTGCCGTGAACAATGCAAAGCCTGAAATGTGAGACTCGTAACCGGTTGAACCACACACAAAATGGCGTCAGGTTGACAAAATCGACCTCAGTACGGGCATACCAAGAAAAGCAATGGTCGCACTTTGGCGGATTTTTCTACACCTCAGTACAGCACTCGGAACCCTAGGAACGGCGAAATGCAAAACAAATTACCAGAGATTACGGTGGTGGAATTTCTCTAGCGATTTGACCAATTTCATGAAAGGTATGGAGCTTCGAGTGAGATGCTGTCGATAATTGTTTCCAGCCTTGGGAATATTTAATATAGTACACGTGTTCAAATTTTTGCACAGCAGTAACTCACCGAAATCACTTCAAATTGGCCTGAGGGGCTGGCAAACAACAAAGAATACGACACAGTCACAGTGTAAGTCAATGTTTTCATAAAACATTGAAATTTGTACCTCCTAAAAGAAAATTATCTCGTTTCGGTACAAATCCTTATAAATGGAGTACTCGTAGCGTACTGTGGCTCCTATCGTTAGCTTCGGCTGCCTGTGAATTAATTAGACTTTCTTATTCATCCTGCCAAATTTCAATCCATAAAGAACATCAGAATTTACGGCCGCCATTAATCAAGATAGCCGTGAACAATGCAAAGCCCGAAATGTGAGACTCGCGTGACTACCTTCTTACGGCTTAACTCACGGTTAATAAACCAATTGCATTTAATCGTGACTTTTACGTAAAGAAAATAGCTGTTATTAATAGCGGTCGAATAGCGGAATGTTTAATTCATGCCCATACATGTCCCCAGCGAAGTTCCAGATTAAGACCATTAAGTCATTATAAATTTCACAACGGCCATGGGGGATGGTGCAATATTGGTTTGTGTGACTCGCGTGACTACTATGCTAGTCCTTTACTCGTAGAACAAAACCGAACAAAACAAATTTAATTTAACTGTGACTTTTCTGAGTAAGAAACCTGTTAATTAGCAAAAATGGAGTTAATTTAAAAATGCGCGGTTTTAAGATGCTTGCATCTTCTTGTTATTTTTTATTTATTTATTTATTTATTTATTTATTTATTTATTTATTTATTTATTTATTTATTTATTTATTTATTTATTTATTTTATTTATTTTTTTTTTTTTTGCAAGGTAACATCCCCGGCCTTTTTTCCGAGAATTTCGGTTGAGGTTTCTGAGAAATGCCCGGCTTTCTCTATACATGAATAAAACATAACCTTGTATGTAGAGGAAAATGTTTTTAAAACGTAAAAACGCATCTCTCTGATAAAAAAAAAAATACTGACAAATAAAAATTGCTGCAAAAGCAGCTTGTGGAAAAATGTCGCCCGAGCGAACAACTAACAACAAGTTAACTAAATAAATACGAATTATTGAATTGAATTAAATGTTGGCTTCAGATTAACTAAAAACGTCAAGAAAACAGACCCTCAAGGGAGCAGACAAGCCTTAAAGGTTTCCACAAGTAAGATTGAAAGGGCCCCGTTTACACGGGTCTGGACAAATTTCTGCACGGACAAAAACTTACACGGTTCCAACTAGCGTTTACACGGTACCGACGGAACTGGACGAATCTTTGAACGGCTAAGGTCCCGTTTCCACGGGTCCGGACAAATTTTGAACGGACGAATTTTGTTCCTGGACCGTCTGTTTACATGGATCCGTGCAAATTCTGCTGCAGATTGCAGTGGTCTTTACACGGATCCGTGCAAATTTTAGGCATTTGAATGGCTTTTTACGTCTCTGTTGTGATTGGTTATCGCTAATTTTTTAAGCGAATCCCCGCCACGATTTTCGTTATAGGATCGAAATTCAGAAGTATACATTAAACGTGTTTCTCTGGTATTCGAGAAAAATTAAATCTAAGAAACAACCCACCTTATATGCAGCTTCTCTCATGAACTGCTTAGCTGCTGGAGTCCATATTGCAGGCACAGTTAACACCCATTGTATATCTTTGGCGCTGTAACTATCAGCACCAGTTCTCGCAGACATGATTTTTACCGCCTCATCTTTCATGTATTTTATTGAAAGCGAGAACACGATAATAGCGTCAACATTTCTACCATTGGCTGCAGTCAGCTGCGTGGTTCGCTCTAAGTCCTAAGGGAAAAAAGAGATATAGTTGTCGATGTCGATGTCCATGGCCATGGCCATGTCTTTGGATTGGCGTGGCGTGGCGTGGAGTTGGGTGGATATGTAAGTTGCTTCTTCAATGAAACAATTCTCGTTATGCAGTATATGTAAACTTATATGATATGCAAGTCCCATGTCACTTACAACAAAGCATCAAAGAAAGATCGAAATGGCGTATACAGTCGTATTTCGGTAAAAATATGGTTTCTGCTTTTTTTGCTGTCAATCTTTATTCTTTGTATCTCCATATCGCTACGCTTTGAAACGTTTCGTGAATTGTCTTGAGCACTGTGGGATCCCGCGTACGACATGTCTGACGAGTCTTCACGACTACATTTGCCCGAAAAACTACTGCTGCAGATATCCGAATCAATTGAATCATCCTCACTTTCATGGCTACGTCAAGGCCTCTTTGAGTACTTGTTTGAAACAAGTGCTCAAAGAGGCCTTGACGTAAATTAACAATGGAAACTGATGAAAGAAATCCAATGTTCGCCTCACTCACAGAGGTAATTTTAGACACAATTTTGTTTATATTTCTCCGCGAAAATCCACGCGGCAGAACGCGTGTGCCACACACGATGGCCGATTTGTTCTAAAGAAAAAAAGAGAAATTGTCCCATATCATGGAGACAAGGCCAGTACTCGCGCTTACGCTCTCCCTCCCCCGATTAGGGGTCCTAATAATATTCATCGATTTTAGTAGTTTTCTTTAGGCAGTAAAGGGGTTTACTAACAATATCCTACCAATCAACCACAACTACTGTACCTTTGTTTTGTGCAGCTCCATTTTAAAATGTTTGAAATAATAGTATTCCGTTTCCTCCCCACGAGTAAAGTGAACGTATTTCTCGTCAGCGTCATATCCAAAGGAATCAAACTCCTTATTGGGACGAAGAAGAATTGATGTTGGAGTTTTCAGGGTGCTGCGTCCTTCGTCGTTTCCCCATTCTCTGTTCATGTGGATTCCTCCCTCACCTCTTTTGTCATTAAAAGAAAAGGCAAAGCCGCTGTATGTTGTTCCAAAATCAATTGCGACTATTGCCTGATACTTCGAGTTTGTAGCCATTGCGTACTATACACCAATTGGATTGGTTTCTGCATGTCATAAATAACAACTGTACGTTTAACTTGTAATTAAAATTCCCAACAGTTGCCAAACTTGTGTTTAGCTTACATGGCAGGAAGAGCCAAAGACTGAGAAATAATTAACCCTATTATTTATGAGGGTCATTATTTAAAGCCCCTATCCCAGGAGACAAAAGCTGTCTAATCAGTAGCACATCATCGGCTCCGACCGTAAACAGTCCAAACAATGTACAGTCTTCGTTTTGTTTTATTATTGCCATTTGTGCGGTTTTCTCAGAATGGCCCGATCGTGCGCTTTTCACGTATTTTGCGATTTGCTGTCACTTGTCAAGCTTATTTGAATAACACAAGGTTGTTTTGATGGTTGGTTTTGCTCTGTGTGATGGTCGCAAGGAGTGGGATAGTGTGTTTTGTACAGCGTCTTTGTGGCAGTAGGTTGAAAACGTACGAAGAAAAACCTGAAGAGAAACGACAAGAGTTGAACCAACGACAGGAACATTGTCACTGCGGCCAAAGGTGCTCAGCGGAACCGAATTCCAGATAGGTTGTTACGAAACGTTTAGGAATGCCATATTTTCAAGAATGAGACCACAGCCAGCCCAAGCTAACGATAGGAGCCACAGTACGCGACGAGTACTCCATTTATAAGGGTTTGTATGGAAACGAGATAATGTCCTTTTAGGAGGTACAAATTTCAATGTTTTATGAAAAAAATTGACTTACACTGTGACTGTGTCGTATTCTTTGTTGTTTGCCAGCTCCTCAGGCCAATTTGAAGTGATTTCGGTGAGTTACTGCTGTGCAAAAATTTTGAACACGTGTACTTTATTAAATATTCCCAAGGCTGGAAACAATTATCGACAGCATCTCACTCGAAGCTCCATATCTTTCATGAAACTGGTCAAATCGCTAGAGAAATTCCACCACCGTAATCTCTGGTAATTTCCTTTTCATTCGCCGTTCCTAGGGTTCCGAGTGCTGTACTGAAGTGTAGAAAAATCCGCCAAAGTGCGACCATTGCTTTTCTTGGTATGCCCCTTAACTGAGGTCGATTTTGTCAACCTGACGCCATTTTGTGTGTGGTTCAACCGGTTACGCATACTAAGAAAAGCAATGGTCGCACTTTGGCGGACACAATCACAGTGTAAGTCATTTTTTTCATAAAACATTGAAATTTGTACCTCCTAAAAGAAAATTATCTCGTTTCCATACAAACCCTTATAAATGGAGTACTCGTAGCGTACTGTGGCTCCTATCGTTAGCTTGGGCGGCCTGTGAATTAATTAGACTTTCTTAGGCCTGTTCCAAACGCCGCTCCACTCATGTGCCGAACCTAACTGGCGAATAAAGTACGGCAGAAGAGCGGCGTTTGAATCAGTTTGGTCCGGCAGTTTTAATTAGGTTAGGCAAACATCGTTAAGTTCGGCAGGGTCTGCCGCACTATGCGGCATTGGAGCGGCGGCTGATTCATACGGCGTTCTTCTCATGTGCCGAACCTAAGGGACGGGCCATTATTTTCCTGGAGGGGGGGATGAAAAATCTCTCTCTGCAAACTTTTTTTTTATTTTTATCTATGCACCTCTGCAAACAATTTTTTTTAACAACACCCTCCTGCAAACAATTTTTTTTTCGATCTTTTTTAACCGCGATTTGACACAAAAAGGAGGTTCGCTTTTGCTGCCATCAATCATTATTTTAATTCAATATTTTATGGTGGCGACCAATAAACACCTCTGAACTCATCTTTTTCGTTTTCTGAGACGTACACTACGAAGATTGGCGGCAGTAATTTTTTTTTAAATTTTTTAACGAAGACTAGTGAGCAGCACAAGGAAAGACTTGTTGTGAATAATAACTAAAATATGCTGTAAACGAACGTTACAAAAAACGCCTTAATACATATGTTATTGCGTGTTGTTATATTTTGGGGGGCATACGATTAGCGCTAATCGTATTAGTCATTATTCACTTCCATGGGAAGTTGTAGCTAGGCAAGCGAATGTGCTATATATGCTGCTCTTTGTTAGTTGTATTCATTCCCTGAAGAAGTCTCAGTTAGAGACGAAACGCGTCGGAAATAAACGACAAGCTTACAACTACAAGAAGTCTTTCCTTGTGCTGCTCACTAGTCTTTGTTAAAAAATTAAAAAAAAATTAAAAAAAAAGTTTCTGACTTCTATGCAAACTATTTTTTTTAATACATATGATGTTTGCAAACAATTTATTTTGTCTTTTTAGGCCCTGCAAACAATTTTTTTCAATATTTTTCATCCCCCCCCCCCCCCCCCCTCCAGAAAAATAATGGTCCGTCCCTAATGCATGGATTACTGTAATGTATTTTCGATATAACAGCGCTCATGATTGGTCTAACGTGGAATGGCGTGGCTAGGTCTGACCAGTCATGCATGAAGCACGACGGCATAAAATTCCGGGGAAATTACTTAGCTCACCGGGCTCGCATTTTGTTTATCTTTCAATATGTTTCTGCTCAAGAGAAGCGGAACTTCATGGCAAAATTGTTTTGGTGGTAATTCCTTTTTGCTGTTTCCCCAATTTGTGAGATCAGATTTGTAGATTAGCATTTACAACCTATTCTCGAGAGAAAACGAGTTTAAATAATATAAATCTCGCGGAATGAATTTGCTTTTCCGGAAATATTATTATTATAGCAAAACTTGCGTAATAGTTTGCTGATTTCGACTGCAAAAACCTTTTATCATCCTCAACTTAGACGTTCAGTCAACATTATTATTGTTAAAGACTTGTTTCCGCGAATTAAGTTCGACACAAATACGCCGTTTGAATCAGCTGTTAACGTTGTTTGCCGAACCTAATCAAAACTGCCGGACCAAACTGATTCAAACCCCGCTCTTTTGCCGTACTTTTAAGTTAGGTTCGGCACATGAGTGGAGCGGCGTTTGGAACGGGCCTTATTCATCATGCCAAATTTTAATCCATAAAGAACATCAGAATTTACGGCCGCCATTAATCAACCTTGTTCCAAGGCTTGGTTGGGAATGGGAGAAAGCGACGTCAAAGGCTCAAAAATACCTCACGGGTTGAAATTACAATAACAATCATGAAAATTGCACGAGGAACAAGTCCAAAGTTTTTGTTGCTTTTCGCGTGATTTTCAGTACTTATTGTTGTTATATTTGCAACCCGTGAGGTATTTTTAGGAAAAGTAAACCTAGGAAATGCTCGGGCTGCTATATAGCTTATAAAATGTTTTGTATCAGGTTGAAGTAAAAACTTAATTGATTAAATTATGCAGATAAATCCCACGTTTCAGGTGTATAAATCCCTGAAACGATGGATTTCTATAGATAAATCCCCCATTAACAGTCATAAATTCAACCCGCCAGCACTGCTCTTCTCTGCTACATTATCAAGCCCTCCCCGGACTTTCAGTTATAGGTAATATTCAACAGGGTAGTGAGTTGAGTTAAAAGCTTGTTGGATATCAAAACAAAATGCTTCAATCATGAAATAATTCAATTCGTTGCTCCTGCAAAACTTGAAATAAACTTGAAATCCTAATTTATATCATTCGGTGTTGCACATCTTCGAGATTTCTTAGAATTTGAATGTGTTAGCTATCTTCCGATAATTCCTTGAAATGCAGTAAATATAACTTTTCGAAATAACACATTAGCTAGCAAATGTTAATTGTGTGGTCGGTCAGGAAGGCTGTTATCCCAACATTTGAGACGACGAAAACTAAAAACAGAACGATAAATGTTTGATAGATACAAGATCAACACTAAATAATATAAGACATATAAGGAACGCCGACTTGTGACGACGACAATTGATGCCACTACCTTTGCGAAATCAATATAAGCGAAGTTCACCTCAGGTGATTATTCACTAATTTGTACATAAAACGTACCTGATGTAATTTAAAACACGCCGCCTTCCAAGTGTAACACTTCCAATTAATATATATCGTAGCGAATGACCCGACGAATGACTACAGAACTAATACTGTATGCTTCCAAACGCGGCAAAGAATATGTTAAGTGCGATTGGATGACAAAGCAAGCGTCTCAAATCACTTGAACATCCGGTCTTTCTTGGAATTTATACCTATGGCTTAATTATCGATTCCAAAAATCAGGATTGTGGATTGCGCTGTGTTTCAGGTCTAAATGTTATAAGGAGTCCTTTAAAGAAGACCACGTGAAGTTTTAATTTGAATAAAAGCAGGATCAAAACAGCTCTTGTGTGACTGAAATATATTTTTTCAGGGCAAGGATTTAACAATATTTTCTGCAAATCAAAGATGACCCTTCTTTGTTCTTTTCTGAGAACTGCGTGCAACGTGTTACATAACAGCAAGTGCTAAATAACACGTGCACCGAAAAAAGTATCGAAAGCTTTAATTTTGGGCATGAAATGCACTATGACGTTCTCGATAAACACGGATCTCACTCGCTACTCTATGTATGATCTTTTTGTTCGGTTCAGTTAAATCCCAAAGGATTAAATTTCCCGACAGACCTCAGAACCTCCTAAAACGATGAAACAGGCCAAGAGGACAGCACAAACCAGGCATGGTGAGTACATTTTCTTTATTTTATTAAAAACAAGGTAAAATTTTATTTAATTGAGAGTTTTTATTCCACGTTATTTTAAACTCTATACAATGTCTTATAGAGCGCGCAACGGCCTAAATTGTAACACAACGCCGCGTACTTCAGGTAGTCACGTCCCACTCGATACGCCAACATAAATCAAAAGCCCGTCGGGCTCCATGTCTCGTGTCAATTTTGGAAGCTTTATTAAAACATTGAACGCTTTCCGCGTCTTCTTATTGCTTGCTGGCGACCGTAGCAAGCGGCATGGCTCGCGGGCGCGTGCGCCTAGCGACGACGACGTCGCCCAAAATGGCGGCCATACTCCAGCAAAAGCTTGACCTAGGCATCTTGCATGTTTGATATTGACCGTCCACCTTTCGCTAAAAGTGACCTACAATAAAAGTTTGTAGGACACTGCACATTTTTTATTACATGTTGAAAATCGACTAGGGATATTCCATTTCGCCTACACGAATCGACTGCGTGAAAAGGCGGTAAAATAGTTAGCGGTTGCTAACCTCGGGAATGAAAACTTGTGAAGAAAGTCAGCAGCAGAAAAGATTTATTCGTTATTATTTTCACCCCATCACATCTTAACGTTTTTATATACTTCAGAGATTTTTTTCTCACATCAAAAGAATGATCTCGACATTTTATTTCAACTTAAACGAAGCGATTGCATGAAAAGGCGGCAAAATTTTTGGTACGCTGTTCACCTTTAAAGCTGAATGAAAGACGCGATTCAAGAAAGCGGCTGGAGAACATAGATCTTCGTGAATATTTCACGCTCTATTTACTCGTCTACATCATGAAAACTTATTCCAAATGATTTAGAATGATTTTCGGCTCGTGTGATGAAATATCTTAGATCAGCTTAGGGACCAGTCATTATTAATCGGGGGCGGGGTCGGGGGGGGGCACTATGTTTGTGGGAAGGGTCACTATTTTTTAAGCTCCGCTTTAGGGAGGGTCATTTAAAAAAATGTGCCATTGAGGGGAGGGCTACGATTTTTTGGTGTTACAAATATTACCACTTGTCTTTGAACTCAGATTTATCTTTATTTCGTAACTACTAACGGTTGCATAGAAAAATATTGGACCTCTTCAATAAAACTGCATGTATCATTGTCTTGGCATGGTCTTCCTGGCGTAGCTGCTCTAAAAATAATAACGAAACATTCAAAAACATTATTGTTTGAAGTTCATATAAATTTGATAATAAAGCATGATAATGTCAGCTGAAGCTAAAACGATTTGTCACTAATATAAACGTATTTTTTTTAACACAAACATATTTTTCGAAGATAGAATTGTCATACAAATACAAAAATACTTTTTGTTTTTTTACAAGTCCGTCTGAAACATGGTCCAGATATTGCGTGGCGCATGAGGATTCCCAATATGGACCGTAACTGTAATCATCGTCCGAACTCTCCTCGATTTGTGCTGTGACTGCTGTATCTCTGCAATCGTCTTCTTCATGTATACATGCGTCATCAGCTTCATCATCCAGATCATCATCATCATGATCATCGTCGTCATCGTCATCGCCTTGGTAGCCAGTTGCCGCACTGCTTCCATCCTGGTGATGGTGATGGTGATGGTGATGGTGATGGTGATGGTGATGGTGATGGTGACAATTAATAGAGACAGCAATGACAATTACAGTTACAACGAAGATGTACTACCAAATCTAGTAGAACATGCAGGACATCGAAAGGATGGTACCTAAATTACTGATTTTGTTAGAAATTGGTCTTTGACTAAAGGAATCGCTTGGAATTTCTTTACAAAAGGCAAACACAAAAGGCAAAGATTTGTTTTGCGCCGACGTGCGTACGTGAGGAACCAAATAAAGTGCACTCGTCAATTTCAATTTTAGAACCACGAAATATATTGGCGTTGCCTTCGTCAACAAAACCATGAGAGGTTTTTAAGTTAAGTTAAACCATGAGCGATTAAAATTTATTTTGTACCTATATGGGCCACCATATAAGCATAGAAATATCGTGCGGCTACTTATTTGGTAACGCTATAATTAACTCGAACTATATATTATTGAAACGTGATTCACAACACGATATACTTGCCGCTCTTTCAAAGAATTTAATTAGCCTGAAATGTTCCGATACTAATTAAAGAAAAGAACATTCCATATGTACTGAAGAGAGATTGTTACTCCATACTAACTTAAGAAAAAATTTGACTCTTCATCCTAAATACGTTAGTCCCGGTTTAGAACTCGATTTATGTAAAAAAAAAATGTCGCTTGATAATAGTTGCGTTATATTGTAGCGTGACATTCATAACTCGATAAACTCAGATCTCCGGTCAATCTTCAGGCAATCGTGTTCTCGATTCCATGTGGCTAGATGAAGGACTATTATTACGCAAGACAAACCTAACAGGAGAAAACTACATTGACATCTGTTTTTAATTCATATCGATAAAATCTGTCATTTTTGCCGGTCTAACAAAGGATCGAAAAACAAGGAGCCTCGATCGTGTAAGAGAACACATGATGTCCCAAGCGTTTAAAATTAACGGCATAGATTGTCACCAGCGTTTAGAATCAATGACTATTAACATTTCTTGGCGAAAGAACACATATAATGTCCAGCCAATTTACAATAAATAGTATTTATTTTGTTACTTCGTTACCTTGTCACTTTGGTACCTTACGTGAGTTCTTACACGAGGTACTACCCTGCGCCAAAGCCACTCACATCATATTCTCGTGTTCCGTGACGTACGTCACGTAACACGAACAATAAAAGGGACAACGCCAACCAGTGCCCTTTGCGAGCCTCTGTTGTTGTTGTTTTTTTATGTTGCACGAGCAAATCAGTCATTCATGTCAAAAATGAGGCATTTAAATCAGCTAAAAAAATATTTTAAAATTCTGGAGATATTGGGCGTTAAAAACACATCATGCAGCTTGATGAAAGTTTTCCCTTACACAAAAGAACCGTAATTTCTGTATTACAGAAATTACCCAAAGCATTATGGTTGACGGTGGCCCTTTAACATTCGATTGATTGATGCCTGTGGCTATATATAATGTTTTCCACAAAAGGCTCTAAAACCGGCATGTTCTACGGCCAAAGAAAGAAATTTTAAAACAAGTGAAGCGCCTTCTACGGATAACATTCTACAAAGTTTTATTTAAATCGACGCAAGTTCCTCGAAAAAACGACCCTTGACGCTGCACCAAAGCGTAGTGAGCGCTAGAGTTCAATATGAGCTCTCGACACTTAAATGGCGAAGAAAAGAAGAAGGAATTAAGCGATTGTCAGTTCTTACTTTTGACATAGCAAACTCCGCCCTAGAATCTCATTGGTTTGTCTTTGTTCTTTTTGCGAACCTCCCAAGTTGTTCCCGCTTTCCAGTGGGTCTCATTTTCAGCGTCAGGGTCAGTCTATGTGATTCAAGGGTTTATTCATAATATTACTATAACACTAACAATAACGATAACGATAGGGACGATGAATATAGTGACGTCAATGATGATGATGATGATGATGATGATGATGGTGGTGGTGGTGGTGGTGGTGGTGCGTGAAGTACTCTGTCGTACTAGTTATCTTTCACTTTCAGGGTTAATTATATTATATTTCTAAGCCCCTCGCTTAACGATTGGTTCAAATCTTGTAAGGTACCTCTGGAATAATGCAAGGACCACTTGGACAAACAGCAGCGAAGAGAAGCCGGATCTTGGCGTAGATCAGTATCAGCAATAAAAAATAAAACGTTAAACTTGATGCCTTCTTCAGGGGCTAAAAAGCTAAGTAAAAACGAAAATATACGGTTACAATATTTTAAACGATGCTAGAACAAAGGGATGAAATTTGATTGGTAGACAAAAATAGAAAGAAGAGACGTGTACAATAAAGGGTGCAAAAAAATAAAAATAATGATAAAATATATACATATAAAATAGTTTAAGTTTCGTCCAGTTTGTTTTCCATGGGGTTCAAGAGTATTGCCCTTGATAATTAGGAAAGCTTCCCTAGCTTTGCGAAATCTTGTAGTTTATACTAAGTGATCAAGTGTTTTGCGCTTAAAAGAAGACGAGAGGTTTACTGTATCCAGCAGAGTCCTTGTGAGTCCTTTCACTCTCACAGTGCCACCCAGGGTTGTCAATGGGTAACGGGAACCGTTTGTTGAAGCAAACAGGTAGAATCCTGGGTTCCATCTAGAGGGAAGAGGAGATAAACGCCGGCGCTGATTAATCACCTACAGTATTCGATTCTACAAATTGAAGTAAACGTTTCTTACATTGTCACGCGACAATCAATCGAAACAGAAAAGCTGGCGTTGTAAAACAAAGCTGATTTATTTGAATCAAGCGTACATTACAATTTTCATCTGCATCCGCACACTCTACATACTCTAATTATTATCATATGCATAATATCACGGAAAAACAAAACTCCACCCTTTAGACTCAGTCTATTGTTAAGTGCCAAACTGCCCTTATTACATATGTTCTGCTCTGAAAGGTTTCTCACCGTTATTTTTTGGAGACCAGACTACACAAGGATAAACTTTTAACGCGAGATTGTTCCATTGTAGAGTCCTTCAAGAGTTTCAAATCACGGCCATATTGGTCAAGTCACGTGACCAGAACAGAAAAAAAACTCTGAAACTCAAACGGCTACATACAGCCAGAGCCAATATATTAAGAACGCTCACGTGCTTAATGTTAAGAATGTTTTTTTTATTATTAAATTTGCATTATTATAAAAGTTATGACCTTTTAAAATAAACACCCATATTTACGGACATTCCTTTTTTATCGTGTTAACGATAATTCCATGCGTCAGATTGTAAAGAAGGTTATGTTATCTCTGATTGGTAAAAACAAAATCGGAACGCAGCATTCTTTCGTTTAAGTCTTAGAGATTTTAAATTCTAAAACGTGGCTTGAGGCTTGCACGGTTGTTTATATGTACATTCTTGTGGGTCTTAATTTTTGCGACTGTGAAATTGAAGTTATGGCAAAAATTAATGACGTAAAATATAATACCCTGCCGTACAACCCTTTTGTCAACTTTTACGTCAGTTTACATGGTTATCACGCTATCATTTTCCGAATCATGCAACAGGAAGAAAACATATCGTAAATGGTGACCAGTAATAATGGACAATTTTCGCGAAATTTAATTACTTTCAAAACGATTCTTCTGCGAAATCGCGAAATTTGCCTCAAGCCTCAAGTAACAATAAGGTGGCAGCAAGTTTGCCTCTAGCAAGTATAAGCTTGTGGTAGCAAATTAATTTCATATATGCATAACCAAACCATATCGACTAGGTACCAGCACAGTGTAACATAAATGTCCCAAATACAAAATGTATTGTAGAATGTAACTTTTAACTATAACCTACTTATTTACAGTTTCAAGATCTTAATGTCGAGCATCTCATATTAATGTTAATGCTGGAAATTTTATAGTACAATACCTACAAATATCACCTTTTGGCTTAATCGTATGACAAGATTTTGAACTGTAAGCGATTTTAATTGGTTATTGTTATTATAAACAATAATAATAAACAACTTTAATTGGTTGTGTAATAGTATAAACAATTTTAATTGGTTGTTATTATTATAAAAAAAAAACAGTGTTAACAATTGGGTGTCCATCCGGTCGAAAATACACGTCCAATAGAGGAGACATCTTGAATTTTAAATTCCTATAGTGACCTTTACTTATACACATTACCAAAACTTCAGTATTGCTACCAATTTGGATAAAATTTTTGGAAGGATCGGTAAGCTTTCAAGAGAAAAATTTGACGGCAAAAGCCATCTGCTAAAATCAATTGAAACTTTTGCTTTAGCGTGAATACTGTAAATCAGTTAAGTTTATAAAAGTATTTGAGCTCTTGTTAAGTTTATGTTTTCTCGGAAGTCTTCGTGTTTTGCGAGCTTCTAAAATGGCGCGCGGGGTGAATACAATTTTATCACTGTTTTCAAGTTTGGGTTGAGCTTATTTTATCGACGGCGACGCTGATAAACTCTTTTTTAAACTCTTTTTACTATAAATTGGATGCTTTCAATCTTCATACCGCCACCGGCATCAACTTGCATTTTTCGACTGCCTGTTATTTAAGAAAAGAAGAATGTTTACTAAAATTCAAGATTTACACAAAAAGTCTAGGTACGCAGTTGCAGTATTTCGACTGGTCTTATCGATTGCGGTTACTTTGATTTCTGTTTCTCCGAAAAACATACACACTTCGATTGTGCGATCTCTGCCTTGGGAGGTGTCGGGAGACTTCACGATCACCTTTCCAATAGAAGGCCCTACAGAGGAATCTGTTATGTACTTAGCATTTGGGTCTGCAGACGTAAAAAATGGTACTCTTAAACTTGTCTGCTTACTCTCTAATGGGACCTGCGTGAAACTCTTCTTTTCCCCAACTTTTACAAAATCGTTTTCCTTCACAACTGCGCAGAATACATCTTTGCACCAAGCGATACCTTCGATAACATCTTTTTTGTCAAGGGGGTGGATCTCAGGGTTGAACCTTTCGTTTGTTCCATAACCGTAAGTTGTCGCCATGACTCTTGAGCTGACAATAGTTGGCTTCTGACCAAACATGGTTGCACCTTGGACAACTGCAATGCTAGCATAGTTAGGGATGAGTATTTTACACCTCGAACTAAATGCCTGCTGGATGGCTTGTTGAAGAATGGGAGATTCAGCAAAACCACCAACCATAAATAAACACTTTACATTTTTAAGCTGACGGCTCCTAATTAACTCTCTCATGTGACTTACAATTCCTTTTACTACAGGTTCAAAAAGATTCTTCATCGCCTCCGACCCCAAGCAGAGAAACTCATTGTTGTATATCTCAACACCATACAGGTCACAGGACCGTGCAAGGCGTCTGGACAAGTTGGAGATGTCTGGGACTATTTCAAGAAACTTGCGGGGAAGTGTGATTCTTGTGTCTTTACCTTCAAACGCTCGTCGTCCTCTCTTCTTCATCTCAAAATCATTCATAAGTCGAAGCCACTCCGCAGGATACTTGATGCGGAATTCCTTAACAGGGGGAATCCCAAAAATGTTTTCAAGCAAGGACACGAACTTTTCGTCCACGTAGATTCCCCCGTAAGGGCCACCGGTCACTTGATAAATCTCTTTGATCGTGCCGTCGGACAGGATTTGGTGAGCAGTAACATCCAACGTTCCACCTGTGTAAATATATTCTTATTCTTATTATGTTTATTATTATCATCATCATCATCATCATCATTATACAACTTAGAGAGTAAGGAAGGAAGGATGGTATGAAGAAATAAGGTAGTGTGGTATGTAATGTATTTGAATGTAAGTTGTGTATATCAGTCAGTCTGTCAGAAAGTAAGTGGGTGAGTAATCACAATATGATAAGTCTTTATTTTTTCTCCAAAATAATCTAAGACCACCAAACTATCAGCATCTCCTGTTCAGATAATACAAGCAACTTATTTATTTAACTGAATTGATGTATTTGGCTTCAAAAGTACTTCAAGTGAAGATGGTATTGTTGAGTGTGTGTATAGTTTTGTCTTTTCATTGAAACGTCTGGCGATCAAACAATTTCAGCTTGCCGAGTGATGGATTCTCGAAATCTGTCTTTCGCGAGGGATAAGTGCATTTTATCATAACATTTGACTTATCACTTTTTAATAAATCAATGAAGTCGACTTGGATTCAAAAGTATCTTGACACTTCAAATCGTGGAAAATGGAAAGAGTTCTTTGAACTTGAATTTGCTAAGTTTTGAGGAAACTTGATATTTAAAGGTAACCTAAACAAAGTGGAATGTTCCTGACCAGTAAAACACTCTTTTATAAAAGAATTGCTAGAAATATGATCAGAAGTCAGTTTTGTAGATGTCATAAAAAATAGACAACATTTCCTAGAGCAACCTCTATGGAACAACTCACTAATCAGGATTGGTAACAAGCCAATTTTTGACAAAAAAAAAAAAACTCTTCCTTCATGGTGTTTTCAAGGTAAGAAATCTTATGAAAGACTCCATGCCAGCAGCTACCTATCCTACAAAGACTTCACTAACATTTACAAAATACGTGTAGATCCGCTGAGATATTTTGGGCTTATATCTGTAGTCAAACATCTCTATAAACATTCGAATCTCCCAAACGAACCCAATGCTCCTGCCGCACCACAACCTTTTCTTACCCAATTTCTTAAAAGCCCTAAAGGAAACAAGGCCGTTTAAAAAAAGCTTGCCTCTTGCAAAAAGTGCTGTACCAGTGAAAAGTCAAACAAAATGGAATGTCAATGATATTGCTCCCGACAAAAGCGGCACTGACGCAGATTGGAGAATTGCTTATACTTTGGCTCCCAGGTGCACAAAAAGCACAATGCTCATAAATTTTCAGTACAGACTTCTGCATAGAATACTCCCTACTTAAATTCGTTTCTCACAAAAATTGGAATCAAGCAAGATACAAACTGCTTTTTCTGCAACAACTGTATCGAAGATCTGATCCATCTTTTCTAGCAATGTGAAATCGTGGAATTGTTTTGGAATAATACGATTGAAAAACTTCAAAACTTTCAATTAATACCATCAAGCTATCCAAAGGACATTGCAATATTTCTGGGACTAAAATCTGATACTTTGAAGTTCTCTCTGCAATTAAACTTTTGTTTCCTATTAACTAGACACTACATATGGTGCAGCCGGTCCACTGAAAAAATTCCACACCTAAAAACATTTCTGGTAATTTTTAAATCACAATATAACATTGAGGTCCATAAACCCAAATCCAACTCGAAGAAATGGGATCCTCTAATCCCCCATCCTTAACTCAACCTAGCCATGTCGTATTATCTTCCACATATTACCCAATGCCCCCCCCCCCTCCCACCAAAGACGCTGAGGCTATCGTTTTCCCTTTCCTGAATCACCTATATAGTACTTTTTTAGTATCTTTTGCACTGCTCAACAAATTTCATACTACAGCTTTCGTCAATTCCGTGAGTAATGATATTATAACTGTAAGTTATGTTAAGATAGTTAACTAGAAGTAATGTCTATATAATTGTATTACGTAACATGTATTGTCAATTAGTAATTAGATACTGTAAGTAATGCTTGTATGATAGTAATTTTTTTTAGTATTGTAAGTTATGTTACTGTTAAGTACTGTAAGTGATGTTAGTGTTGTAAGTAATGTTTGTGTTGCAACTAATAAAAATAAATAAATAAATAAGTAAAATAACATTTGGCTGCTTAAAATTCCATCTCAAAATTTTGGGTCATTGGGACAACAACTGCAAGAGGCTGTGCTCGAAAAACAAACAGAAATGCTTGAAGGAAGATTTATAAATTATTGTGGAAAAGTAAGATGCGTAATCGCAGACAGTAAATCAACTACAAACGACAAACATTGATTCTCAATTAAAATCCAATCAAAGGTTTCTTTGAGACTACGACTTTTATGCATCGGAAACAGTTTAAGATTGCCTTCGCTTTTGATGAAAGTTTAAGTTAATCGCGATTTTCTAGAGTTGACCGATCGATTGCCCAGTAGGACGATTGTCTCAATGGATGAATGAATAATCGAATCTGAATTTACGAAAGAAAAGACAAACGAATAATAAACAAATACCTCCAATGTCCATCATCAGATACTCTGAACCAGGACGAGCATAAACATCTGACACACTAGCATCCCCTGTTTCGTCACTAAAGTCCCTCATTTTTCTCTCCCGGCAGAAGATTGCCCCTCCTTCAGGCTCTAACGCAATGATTAATTGTTCTGTGTCATCTGTAGAACCAATTCCCGCCTATGAAAAAAAAATAATACTAATTAGAAGTGAACGTGATTTAGCTGACAACTAGATTAAAGACTATTCAGATTTTTTTTCATAAAAAAACTTCGATGCGACTTAGGGTGGCTTACTACAGTTTTGAGGAGGTAGATGAGCCCAGCTTTTAACTCTCTTGTAAAATGTTCAGAAGGGTTTTAACTTTCACTTATTACTGTTTGTTGCATCCTACGACCAATATATGCGACATTTGTCGCAATAAAGATGCTAAAGCAGTCAAAATGAATATTTGCCCTTATGACCCTGCCTCAAAAATTCAGAAATTAGAAATTGAATCAGATTAAACATTTATGCAAAATAAATTAAAAATCTGTAAGACAGATTTTTTGCAAAATAGGAAAATGTGTTTTTTGCCTATTTAAAAAATAGCTCAAACTCTGTCTTATAATTCTTTTAATTTTGGCAGTTGACGCGATTCGCCCCAAAAAATTAATTGTGAAAATTTCATTATGGGTAGTACTGTAGGTTTCTGAGAAATTTTGAACCGAAGTCAGGTTTTACGACCTCCGACGAGAATCGATTTGCGCATGCCCTTTTATTTGAGCGCGCGCTCGTATGACGCTCGTATGATACATTATGAGCGATGAAAAAAGCGAATTAGAACTCCTCTGTTGGTTGTTTATCTACCTATTTGTAATATTGTTTTCGTCCTATGACATGCCTAAAACTTTCTGAAACTTTCTGAAACTGTTAACTTTCGAATAAAGGGCTCAAACTTGTTCAAGGCTATAAAGGTTATGTTCTTTAATGTGGCCGCCAAACTGCTTAAAATTATGAATGTTTAAATATGAAAGTTTAGAGTTAAAAGACTCCTTTTCAAAATTGTGAAAGAAAAAACAACTCTTACATAAAATCATTTCCGGTCTCTGCTTAAGGTGTTTTGCGCGCATTATTAGAGGTTTTAGTTGTAACGTGGAATTCTGTTTTTTTTTTTTTTCTTGTGATGTAGTTATTATGAGTTTGATCTTTGATTCCCCAGGCCCAGCACTTCAACACGAAAAGGAAATATTAGTTAAGGAAAGGAATGACAGCAACTCGCTTGCTTCATGGGTCGTTTGTGATGATAATATATCAGAAAACGATTATTTACAAATTAATTATATAGCTGTCAATAAATCCTTTATTGTCAGCACAACTATTATCTTTTAATTTCTGAGAGCTGTCCAATTTAGAATAAATTTGGATAGTTTCAAAACTTAAAAATGCACAAGCTGTCCAATTTAAGAAAAATAGGACAGTTTCTCTCAGCCAATGAAATGCAAGAAAAAGCAACATGTGATAGAGACAAGCCAATCAGCACAAAGCGTAGCGTCAGCTCTGTAAACTGTTACTTGACAATGGTTTGTGAATGGCGGAATTTCATCAGGGAGATTGGATAAAATTTCCATTTCCTTTGATCGTTTCAACAGAAGTAACGAAAATGAGAAATTCCTACGTTGTCAGAAGAGAAGCTTGCTAACCTAAGAAGCAAAAAACCAAAGCCAAAACAACTCCAAGACAAGAAAACTTGGCTGAACTTATGAGCAGCGTAGCGAAGCGAAAAAGTTGGAAGATATTCCTCGCCATGAGCTAGAAGCAATTCTTTGTCGTTTTTTGACGAAATTCGAAAAAGGACAGCGACCAATCTGAACCGGAAAGTAGAAAGGAGGATGGCAAGAAGCTGTAAAGCTCGTTCGGACACTTTGTTGACGACTTTCATCGATCGATCGATCGATCGATGTTGTATTTTCACCTTGTAGCAAGCTTCACAAACTCAAATGAATAAAATTGCACTGTTTTATTAAGTTTTATTCGTGGAGACAATGCTTTGAATGAGATGCAGATGCTATGTTAACTTGCTATTACCAGGAGGTAGGAGGAGGGGGGGGGGGGGGGGTGGGGGGGAGTGCGAGGTCGGGTTCGAACGAACCCCCTTTGGAGGTCCATAATGGAGGACTGAAAACACAAACTGTTGATTTTCAGCTTTTAGTGGGGGGATGGAAAACAAACTTTGAGTGTTGCAGCTTTTAAATTACCCTGCAAGAAAACGCTTAAAGTATCGGGAAAGTATTAAATTGTATGTATGAATGTATCAAGTTAACAAAACGCCGGGAATATTGTTGTTATGACTGAAAATACCTGTATATGTGTATTTCAAACCTCCATCGGGTTTGAAATATTGACGTGCACAATGCTTAAAATAGCATTTCCGGGCCTCTAGATTTCAAAATATTCGGGGGGGACATGCCCCCCAACCCCCCCTAGAGGCTCGCGTCTTCGGCACCCGATTTAATAACCCACCCCCCCCCCCCCCCCCCCCCCCCCCCCCCCCCCCCCTTTAATAAATATTCCTGACAATACGAACACCCTTCCAAAAACCTCAGCTACGCGCCTGATTACTACACTTTTTCGTTCTGGAAATAAGCGTTTACGCTGGATTGTTTGACTAGGTATATAATTTATAGGTAACAGGACTATATGCTTTGTTTGTCCAATCTGGAAATAATTAGATTCAAAAATTCCTCTGACAAGCAAAATTGGACTCGACCTACAACTTCGTCCAATTTTGGCTGTCCTCGGAATTTTTTCATCCAATTATTTCCAAATTGGACAGCATGTAGTCATATTACATTACAAACTAGTCATATATACTCACTTTCAGTCTATTTTGTTTCGATACACTATAAGGAATTTTGAGAAATTTGTATAGCTTGGACACAAAAAAGCAACTGCAAAGGATGATATCCATAGTCAGACAGACTTCTCTGAACACGTTCTGAACACGTAAAGAATAATCCGATATATCAGCTACATTCTTAAAATTTGCTTAAAATAATTAACAGATACAGCTTTTTTTAGGCATTTGGGCAAGTTATTCCATTAGCTTGGAGAATAGCTGTTATTGTGGTTGAGTCTGCGATAATATAATATTCTTCTATTAAGAAGGTATGCGAACGAGGCGAAAGGTGAACACATCGATATCGGTTAAAGCACTGCATAATGACTCTTTCGCGTCGTTTATATGTCAAACCGCTGAAAGCTGAAATAACAGCTATTGATAACCGAGAATCGGATATCCAAAATTGGCGAGACATAAATTAAAAGGATAGATTTTCGTATTTTTATAGTTAAGTTGACGTGCTTCATTGTCATGGTAACATGAGTCGAAGCGGGTTCTATAGATTTGCAGAACATTTAATCTGCATTATATATTCTTCATCAGTTCCCTGCAACAAACTTGTAACAATGCTGTCATGTTAACGCTATTTTAGTAATATTTAAACAAAGAGAATCTTAGTTAATCTTTGTTGAAGGACAACTGGGTCATTTACAATTTTCCCTGTTACACTTTAGACATTTTGTGATAATCCACTTACTTAGCTTGTTTCCTAACTTGTTTTTCCCGCCAGATTTTATGAAATTCTAGTAAGTGGTTCTTGAGAAATGTGTACATTTCATGCTAACGATGCAAAACCTGCAAAATTGCTGGGTTCTTTTTGCATCTTGACTTCTTCGGATTACCATTTTTAACAAAGCGCTATAATATAAATTATAACATTCGAGCATCGTGGCATATTTTGCAAAAATAAATAAATAAATAAATAAATATCTAATTTTTACACGAATGAACACTACTGAGAGTCCTAGCTATATATAGTAAATCGCCATTAAAAAATTGCCCAAAAAAATCACAAGGGGGGTGGGGGGTGGGGGTTAAGAGTCCGAGGGATGAAATAGTTCAAGCTACCGTCACCACGAAAAAACTAGACAATCAGATCTAGAGCCAGTTTGTGTTTTACTTGATAATTAGTAAGATGACTACCGCTCAACTATCGAAACTGTCAGTCATGAACAATGGCCCAAACTACTTACTGAAGGTAATCCTTACCTCACACCATTTATTATAAAACGCAGTTTAATATGGTTGCTTCGAAACCGCTTTTTTTTTTTTTACCATAACCATAACATTGAAAGGCTTACAACCTACCTCGTACGCGGCTTCTCTCATGAACTGTTTAGCCGCTGGTGTCCATATTGCAGGCACCGTTAGCACCCACTGCACGTCTTTGGCGCTGTAATTTTCGTTCCCAGTTCTTTCACGAAGGATCTCAACCGCTTTATCTTTCATGTATTTTATTGAAAGCGAGAACACAACCAAGGCGTCAATCATTTTGCCATTCGCTGCTGTTAGCTGAGTGGTTCGATCCAAGTTCTACATTAAGTAAAATATTAACAGTGCTTCATAAAATGTAGGAAAATGAATTAACTATTTAGTATCCAACGGAGGTCTTCAAATGTAGATTAACCCTCGGGCGTACAATGGGTTTATGTTTCGCGACTATGAAAACGGGATTAACTCTTTGATGCTGAAACTTTCAGGAGCACTTCATTCATCCCTTGCGGGAATTCTGATATATCGATGGAAACGTCATCATTACATTTCCAGTTTTCTTAAACAAAATTGTTCGATTCGTATAATGCCCGATTCCCCATATGAGACGCGCCTGCAGAGAATCATGGTAGTTGTATTCAGCGTTGCCAAGTCTTCGATATGTTTTTGTTGAATACAACTCCCATGATTCCCTGCAGGCGCGTCTAATAGAGGGAATTGACCATTGTACATCCCATTAGCATTTTGGCTTGATTTTGTATTAATTTCCATTATTTTCTGACCTTCTAAGAAAATAGTGAAATCTAAGATGGCAGACCTAATGACATCATATTACGTCACAGCCAATAAAAACTATGTCATTTCGTAAACCAAGTCAAGGGCTTTCTACTCAATGTAAATTACGTCCGAGGATTAAACAATAACTGATCCAACGAACGAACGAATGAACGAACGAACGAACGAACGAACGAACGAATCAATAAATTGATCAATCAATTAATCAATCAATCCATGATCATGAGCGAGTGAGACAGTAATAGTAATACTAATAGTATACCTTTATTGGGCCTTACTCTTGGTCTGTTTACAATAAAGGTTTAACATTAGCTAATACTTATAAGAAACAACATCCTCTTGATTCTCATGCAATTAGTTAAAAAAAGGGACATGCTGGTGGACGAAGCAAGGAATGAAATGGGGAGAGAGGAATGGACGTGGATGAATGGATGGATTGAGGAAGACGGAGGGACGGACGGAGGAATGGACGGATAGATGGATGGACGGACGGACGGACGGACGGACGGATGGATGGATGGATGGATGGATGGATGGATGGATGGATGGATGGATGGATGGATGGATGGATGGATGGATGGATGGATGGATGGATGGACAGTGTATCGTTAAATAGAAAACACGCATTCACACATATGGATAAGCATTACAAATTGGTACCTTTGTTTTGTGCAGCTCCATTTTAAAATGTTTGAAATAATAGTATTCCTTTTCCTCCCCACGAGTAAAGTGAACGTATTTCTCGTCAGCGTCATATCCAAAAGAATCAAACTCCTTATTAGGACGAAGAAGAATTGATGTTGGAGTTTTAAGGGTGCTGCGTCCTTCTTCGTTTCCCCATTCTCTGTTCATATGGATTCCTCCTTCACCCTTTTTGTCATTAAAAGAAAAGGCAAAGCCGCTGTATGTTGTTCCAAAATCAATTGCGACAACTGCCACGTACTTTGATGTTGGAGCCATAACAGACGTGGTCACTAGTGAACCCAACAGTTGATAAAAATTAAGGAATATAACAGCTGATCTTTGAATAATGTACAACAACCAGAAACGATATCAGTGAAACTCCAAGCATTATATTGAAATGGTTAAAAACGACAAAAAAATCTGTGATTGTGTGAGACTAACCCATTCACACCGAAGGTTAAACACGTTTAAAGGCTGTTTTTGGCACAATGAAATCGCAAGTTTCCGCTTACTGGAACCCTATACAAAATCTAGTCTATTAGTCTTCTGTTGCTGATTTTCATTTTGTTTAACCTGGTTTAACTTAACATGTTTTGTTGGTGTGAATTGGGCTATTAAAAATGTCCTCTCTCTGCATGGAATTAGTAAACACTGGATTGGCTTCTTACAGCATTACACACTATAATAATGAAAGTTTGCTTTATATGTAGTTGTTAAATTAACTTAAATTAGATTTTTTTTTTTAGTTATAAAATGTAATATTTAATCAAGCGAATTTCTTAAACGACATGTAGATAATAAAGTCACAAAATATTGTACAACCTGCTGAATTTTCGCGCGCTCGTTCCTCGAAAGCTATGGTTAATGAAAATAGACTATAAAAATCGCGTAATGTGATGCAAATTCGTTTTTAACTCGAGTTTCCTTGTGAACCATTATTTTGATTTAACCATTGACTTCTTTTTTGTGTGTTTTTAAAAAAAGAGAACATTTGTCCGCCATGCTTGTTTAATTGCCTCCTTTGTGTGAAAAATATAGCTGACAGGAAATTAATTACATCATCAGTTAATTAACAACACTAAGCATAACTTTCTTTGCTGTAGTTGTAAAAAATCTGTTAGCCGCTGCTGTATTCGCAGGTTAAATTCTGTGCGATTAATTACTCAAGCTGCCATGCATGTGCGTATGTAAAATAACTATTCTTTTCGTCTTGTAATCAAGATATGCGAAAACCTCGAAGGCGAAGCAACGGAATTTGATGCACTGGTCATTTTGAGATTTTAGGTCAAAAAAATAATGAAACGAAGTACTTTAGACGATGGCGGTAAATGTTCACAACTTAAGATGCAGCAAGAGAAAATGCAGAAAATGAGGGATTTTCCACGCAGAAAATGAGGGATTTTCTCTTGGATGTAAATTATAACTGAATATAGTTAAAAAGCCCAGGGTCAGCTAGGTTTTTAATTGTTTTAATCGGGGCTTATTAACGTTGTTTGCCTGTATTGCATGTGCATTGTATGACGCTAGTTCAGGTTAAGTTTCAAACGGACATATGCTGGTCAGCTTTCTGCTAACTAATTTAATAATAATAGTACACGGCCCCACAAGCATTGTGCTTTAAAATTTTATCGTGTTTAAATTAAAAATGCGTTGACGATAATATGATGATGCATTTATTTGCGAAAAGCTTAATTACTAGATATTTCTACATGTGGTGTAACACTATTCGACAATTATTTTAACTGCTTCAATATCATGATCATGATGATGATCATCATCATCATCGTTATGTTATTGAGGCAGTTAAAACATAATTGTGGAATAATGTTACACCACATGTGTAGAAATACTAGCAAGCTATTCGCAAATGAATGCAGGATACACTACAAGAAAAAAATCCTTAAATCAGATGATAAATAATGAAAATAAAGAGCCTCGAATCGCATAAAAATCCTTTTTACGAACTACACCGCAAAAGTACACAAACGGTTGTTAAGGTACACATTTCTTAAGCCAGTGGCATTATCGAACACAGAACCTTAATTTCCTTTAATTACTACACAACACCAAAAGCTCAAGGAAGACTGTGACATTTGTTAAAAGAAATTCTATCAAAAGATAAGCATTTGACGCTGTTGTCTACTAGATTTCCTTTTCATCTGCTTTATTATGCATACATCAAGTTCCTTGTTAGAGGAAGTCAACAACCAAAACCTTAGAGTTGCTTTTGATCTTTCGACGTTCGATTTTATAATAATAGTAATAATAATAATAATAATAATAATAATAATAATAATAATAATAATAATAATAATAATAATTTTTTTTTAAAATTTTAATAGTAATAAATACTTTATTGAAAACTTTTCATGCAAAACTTGAATCCTAGGTGTATGTGGCTTAAAATAAAATATACAAATTTTGTTTTTCCCTAAGTTTGTTCCATGAGATAATTTCAGTAAAAATTTCAATAGCCTTCCTACATAATAACACTCTGAAAGCTTTTACATGCTCTATTCATACAAACTTGAATCTTAGGTGTATCTGTCAAAAAAATATATATACAAATTCTGTTTTTCCTGACATTCTTCCCATGAGATAATGTCATAAAATAAATAAAAGAAATAAACTATTAAAACCTATTTGAACAGTGTTTGCACGATGGCTCCCTCCTGGGTTTCAACGTCAATATCAATGTTCTTAAAGTCACAAAAGGCTTTCCTTCTAGCTCTTGAACCTCTTAGACAGATTAGTGCGGATCTTAGTAAAGCGAAGGATGTCCTTGCTCTTATCCAGGAGATTGTTTTAGCATAATGTTCTCCTTTCTTGATGGAGATCAGCTGCGCCAGTCTGGAATGGTATTGCAAGCACTCGTTTCCCATGCCGCCTGTTGACGTGAAAATAAGGGGTGTAAAAGTTCCTTGTTCGATATCCAAAACCCTCCTCGCGTAAAGGCGCTTCTTCTCGTTCTCATGATTGCGGTATATCTGTTGGAGCTCTAGGTCCCTATACGAATCGGCATTAGGGTGACAAACCCTCACGTCAAAGAATGCTGATCGTTGGTTCTCCCAGAACCCGCGCGCATGAATATCCAATCTCGCATCTGGAGCTCGATTAGAACCTCTTCCCAGCTGTTCACCCGAGATATCTTGCAGGACAGGCTCAATCTCAACATCGGTACAAACCATATTCAGGAGTTCGGCTTCTAAGTCCCTCAGCTCATTGTGACGTTGGGTAACGAACCCACCTCTCTTGCATATCATTGCGTGGTCCACTGTAAAAGCATCACCGCATACACAGGTGGAGGGGATATCATCAACCGGCCAATCGTAGCGCAGTTTGATTGCATCGCGGAACTCTCTCTTATTTAGATTGAAACCCATTTCACGAAGGGGGAGTACCGTCAGCCAAACAGATGACCCTTTTTCCGCAGCAAGGTCAAGTGCCCGTTGGACTTTCTGTGGGGCTACTCCTCTGATATGCTCTGCCCTGTCTTGGAGCACCGTTGCTCTCTCACTCCTCATTGCCTGTTGTAGTGGCTTGACCAAAGAATCATCCGGCATCTGATGGGATTGAGCCACGATCTGTTGGACCAGCGGGATGGTAACTTTGACGGAGGAGGATTGCTCAAGATTTGCGTCAAGACACGGGTTTGTCATGCCAAGCCCCCCTAGACGGACTGGCAGTGCTAGAATGTCCCTGTCCAGCCGAGTGCACCTATGCTCTGTAATTGCAGGGATGAGCACCTTAGATATGGCATTCTCCAAGGGCTCCAATAATTCTTGAATATCAGGCAAAGTTCTCAAAAAATAGGTCCATCGATGCTTGAGGCCAAAGGTGTAAGCAGCATAACACGCTTGAGGCTGAGAAAGAGCAAACTCTGCCAGCTTGGTAATCTCGCTGACCCAGTTGGTCACCTTCTCGCTAACGTATTCCTCTAGATATTCCCGTGAACCTATCACCGCACCCAGATGTTTTTGTCCCTCTACCGTCACATTGACAGCCGTGTCCTTGAACACTTCTTTCACGCTTGCCTCTTTATCTGGCTTTGAGATAATCCAACATTTCTTGGGGTTGGGAAAATAGCCAAAGGCTGGGCCAAGGCTGTTGAGGACATCCCACCATTTCTTGATTTCCAGTACCGAGCCAGCTCCACAGGCATCGTCAGCAAACCAGCACTGTTTAGTACTGGACGCCGCCTGCAGGCTTGTGATCAGCGGCTGCACGCTTAAGGCGTAAAGGGCCATAGCAAGTGGGTCACCCTGTGTTGTTCCTTCAGCTGACGTGATCTCTTTGCCGCCGGTAATAAACAAGCGTGCCGACTTCCTGTAAGTATTGATGGCGTATGCTGCAATTATAGGGCAGAGAACCCGGATATTATGCAGTGAAGTTGCTCTGTTAAGTGCATTGAATGCGTTAGAAGCATCGATGAGCAGTACCGCGTCAGTGTCATCTGCTTCAAATATGGCATGCATAGCATGTATAGCAGCCTCGCTGCCGGACTTTTGACCTGCGCATAGCTGGAGTGAACCACTCGCCTCAACCACGTCTCCCTTAGAAACGTTCATTACACACTTTCCAATAATCCTTCGTATCACCTCGCCGACCCCTATAGGCCTCACTGCACCTTCACCTTTGTCCAGGGGAATCAATCGGCTTGCCACCAGTGGCTCTATGGTTGCAGGGTCGATAAAAGTTGTACATAGAGTCCTTGTCATTGTGGCTATCGCCTCGCATAGTTTTGTAGACGACTGTTTAAAGGATTTGCAAGCCATCATTCTTCTAAAACCATTAGCGTCAACCCCGCATGGTCCCCCTGATCCCTTTGTTCTTAACGCAGCCTCCCTTATCATCTCACCATTTATCTCTGAGTACACCGATTCAGGGATATCATCGTTAATCGGCCCGAAGAGAAGTGAGCCCAACGTTGTTGGTTGTGGGTTTGGATGTTTCTCTTTCAACTGGGCCATGACGTCATCCGTTAACTCCAGCACGCCCCCTGTTGATGTTTCGCTAAGGAAACGCAGCGCTGAATTGATTTGTCCTTCGAGCACAAGCTTAGCAAATATCTTGGATTTTTCCGGTTGATCAAATGTCTTAAGTTTTCCAATACGCCCCTGGAGCATTCTACCTTCGCGTAGCAACTTGCTGATTTCCCCTTCCTTCCAGAGCGCAAGGCGCTTAGATAAGAAATCCTGATGGTCTTTTGTCTTAGATTTCGGGCTTGGCTTTTGAAGTGCAACAGCCAAAAGGACAAAGGCTGCTTTCAAGGATATGTGCTGTTGATCAGAGTTGCTATTCCAGTCATTAATGTGCGATGTAACCTGATCAATAAATTCCTTTCCGGTTTTACCATATGGCACCAGAAAAACATTCTTTCTCCATGTAACAATCTCATTGTAAGCATCTGTTATGGTGGAGGTTGGTATGACAATGAGACTGCCATCACTCCGCGTGCCCCAAGTGATCATTGATGGCTTATCAACAACATTGTGCTCTGGCAGACACCCCAGTACACTCCCATTGTCTAGATCATTCTGCTCTATCTGCTTCATTAACTCTGCGCCTCCTGGGATTTCCGTAGTGGTACTGGTCATATTCAAATCGCTCGCCATTTCTTGTGAATTAGCATATCGTGATTCATCACTTCCAGCATCTTGAAAATCCAAAGTAAATAAATCTGCGCTGTCTGAATGATCAATATTAGAAGCAGACTGAGTTCCGATGCCAAACATAGATTCATCAATTCCTGACATCGCCCTCGAGTCCCCCGAGGTGTTGTCCACTGACCTTTCTTGAATTTTTTCAAGTCGTGATGCTTGGTCCCGCAAATTTTGAGGTTTTAGTCCAAGGTCTCCATATCCTTTAGCGTCCCATAGGTTTTTCATAATCTCTATGTATCCCTTTTTCCTTCCATTCCCATTAACTGGGGCTCCGCTGGATGTTATTAGCTCCTGTGCCTTTCTTTTGCATTCAAGCAGGTCCACGTTCATTTGGTCCGTCCACTTCACCTTCGGTTTTCTGGACATCTTGTGATGGCTGTATGCTTCGCGGTATTTTCGTCTAGGCTCAAGTCTTATGCTGTGTATTCTGGACCAAAGCCCCCAATAAAATCTAATAAGTTCTCCGGTAGGTACATATTGAGGGTTAAACGTTTAAAAAGGATAAAAGGAATAAAACGATGTTAAGAAGTAGCGGAGCAAGCCGTGACCAATAATAATAATAATAATAATAATAATAATAATAATAATAATAATAATAATTATAAAAACAATATATAATTATAATAAAAACCTTCCCAAAATCCTTTGCAGCTGAAAAATCGTCAATGCCAAATAACCTGGTCAGTTTGACGCCAGCAGGAGTACAACGTCGTATAGAAATAACTCTTAACAATAACCACTTCTTGTATAAGACGTAGGGCGATGACGTCATTAGTCACGTGACATTGCTCTGAAGTTCGTTTTTGCTCACTGTGACGAAGATATTTTGTTACTGGAAAAGCAGTCATTGCAGTTTGAAGCACATTGGTGTGAGGCATTTCAGACTGCCCGGGTACCGAACAAAATATAAATATTAAGGGCGCTATGTACAATTTTCAAAAAGTGGGAGTCTGGGTACAAGTGCGTATCTCGTGTTGCATTAAATGTGAGGAAACAACAAATTACATGCTGGTAGATATTTATATGTTAAGTACATTTTTATCACTTTTATTGTTATGACGTCATCGGTCACGTGACCAGAACCGACCGCATTTTTAAATTCGCGTGAAAACTTTACTAGGATCTCTCTCTTAGGATTTTTTTAAGCGAAGTTGTAGATTTTTAAATAGTGTTTTTAAAAATGGCCATTATTACTTTTTCCTAAAAACGTACGGTAGTAAAAAATACAATTGAAAAGTTTGTTGGCTTCCTACTCAAAGACCATTTGCGGTAGGAATAAAAGAAAATTTTGCCAAAGGCAGGAGTGCATGCTCTTTATGATGGCGTTGTCAGTTTCTTCTCATTTCAATTGCCTTTTGCGAGGATGGATTTAATTTCTTTCAGACGAAAGGAGTGGGCCTGGGGAGAAGGTAAGTAGCTGCCCCTCCCCTCCCCCCTGCTGAGGGTCTCCCCAGCGGATTCCTCGTGGTCCGTATTGCGGGCTCACTACAAGAGCATTTTCAAAATGGCGACGAAAGGAATCTAATGGAGTGATTTTGAGATATAGAGGACAGTTCCAAACGTAGGGTATACCTCCTTTATTTGTATTCCCGATAAAGAAGAATTTGCAATGAGTACAAACGTGCGAAAACGTGGGTAACAGAAACTTACAGGGACCTGAGGTAAGCGTTTCTCATTGTACAATGATTTTTTTTTAGACTGGTTAAAAGCCTGTGTCTTCGACGTTTATCATGCTTATCAACTTAGCTTATTGGAATTAAAGCCGTGCTCGGCGTAAAAAAATAGATAGTGAGAACGAGGCGATAATATTAAATGGCAGTCATTCCGTTGAGGCATGTAACTGTTATTTATGTTTGTCATCTGAATTTTAAGCTACGGTACTTCAAATTAATAAGAATCGTATCCTTTCACTATTTATACGCGAGGAAATGTTCCTCAAAATATTGACCGAGTGGCCATTTCAATCCGCAAAGAAAAATTACGTCAGAGAAATTTGAAATTACTCTAATACCTTTGATGTGATACCTTTGAAATTGGAAGAAACATTTCAGCTCAGTGTGATCTCTTTTTCTAAGTTAGACTAGAGACTACTTACAGTCAAGGTAGCTAATCTAGACTTCAATTAAACAGTGCTTATGGCCCTATTCTCCCAGAGGAGAGCTAGGAACTAAGTCACTCACGTTTTGGAATGCCTCTTTGCGCATGTTTAATAAATGAGATCATTTCTTAACTTAAAAATTCTTCTTCCCATGATGTTTTATTGTATTGGTAAACATAGATTTACGTTTCTTTTGCATTTTGTGGTCTACAGGTAATTTTTGGAACTAATAGAATGCCTAATGTTTTGACAGGATTTACAGAATTCAGAGCTGAGAACATTCTGGATTACTGTTGAGTTAAACTATGGATTATAACAAGTTCAGGTAGTTGTCGATCTCTTAGTTTTGCACATAGTTATGTGACAGTCAATTCTAGCAATTCCCATCCTTCTCTCTACACACATTCATGCTCTTTGACCAGACATTTGTCTACTTTATGAAAAATCTGTTTGACATTTTTTAAGGCCTGTATTTGCAGTTGTTGAATGACCTTCAGTAGCATTTTGAAGTAGCAAATATGAAAATTCATGAGGCCTTAAACTTAAGCAAGCCAGAAAACCCTAATCCCAATACAAAGCTAACTGCAAGCAACATGATGTACCGTTTGGCTAACCAGAGTACTATGTACATGTAGGCTAACCGGAATTTTATGTAGGCGAACTGGAATGGCTTGCAATATGTCTCGCATGTTTCATGACACATAAGTGCCATACAAGCCAGAAATAATTAGTATAACCTCAAGCCACCTCAGCTAACTATACTCAGGCTAACTGGAGTACTGCTTAGGCTAACCAGGGAGCTTTTTAGGCTAACCAATGTGCTATTTATATATAGTGGAATGGCTCTCATGACTTGTTGGCTCGCACTTTGTCAAGACCCAAGTTTTTTTTTTTTTTAACTCATATGGGAATTAGCCAAGTAGTAACTGTAAATTTGATTTAATTAAACTCTAGCTTAGTTTTGGTTGGCAACTTGCTCTACAAGAAAACCAAACATAGATTTCTGTGATGTAATGTTTTGAAATGAACAGATTACAAAAATTCAGCTTTAGGGTCCAAAACATTTTTAAACATTATTAAAATAATCTGACATTTTTCTGCAATGATTAATGAAAGGAGGGGTGCAAAGAAAATTGATTTCTACCTTGCCTGACCCAGGTAGACTGGGCAAGGTGAAACCATTATAAGCTTACCCAAAGTCCCATGTTTCTTTCGAAACAAGTACAACAAAAAATAAAAATCCATAAATGTCATTTGGCTATCTAGCAAGTGGAAAAAATTATTGGATCCACTAGCCCAACATAAAAGCAGCCAGTTGTTTTCACACACACAAAAGGCCATTTAATTTTAATATACAGTCTGCATGCTGGAAAATTGCAATTTCATCAAAATAAATAGTTTTTGTTTGTTCTGTTCTATTTACAGGTGACTTGAAGACTTTACAAGGACATTCCTGTTAGTCAAAATGAACTCAAAAATACACATTCTGTCAATGTAATAAAATTTACACATAATTGACTCCCACATGTTGCCAGTTTAAACCTGAATATACTTTAGTGACATTTATAGCTATTTATATAATATGAATATCCCAGAACCCAATATGGCTACACATAAATACTGACACTTAATATTACATGTACATTTTAAAACCATTCTGGGGTTCATGACAAAAAAAAAATTGTTTCAATAAAAACATGTAAAAATAATGAAATAACAGAGAATTTACATCATTAATTATTATCGCAGACCATAAATTTTACTCCATGTTAAGTTAATGTGTCAAGTTTTTTTGCAGCAAAGGCTTGGTTCCACAGGGTGTGTTTCCAAAAAATATCCATACCTCCCCCAAGGATGGTTCTTTGGTTTGGACCCTCCCACCCCTAGGATTTCCAGCTTAGCTTCATACTTCTTTTAAAAAAATTGTGTTATTGAGACCCCCATCCCCCTCGGAATTTCCAATGACTATCCTTGGGGTGGGTATGGATATTTTCTGGAACCGCACAATGTAGGCATAAGCCGCAGATTGATCTGATTGATACACACTAAACTATTTTCAAATTTACCTGTTTTCTATGGGATATATAATTATATATTGTTTTTACCGGTTTCACTTGTAATAATAATAATAATAATAATAATAATAATAATAATAATAATAATAATAATAATGACGGTATTTATATAGCGCATTTCCATATGCTCAATGCGCTTTACAACACTTAGTTAAAACTAGCCATGGTATAGAGCAATTCGTGAGTTTGATACGTTTACAGGGCATGGTATATGAGCTGGGCCACAAATATGGCAGGTAGGTCTACGCGTCTGTGAGAGCAGCTGGGGAGCTCAAATATTGCAATGTTTGGTTGTTTTAAAAACCATTATTCCACCTCGCGCTATTGTTGGATATGAGATAGTTTAGTCGGCTACCTATCATCTCATACCCAATCGTATCCAACACGCGCTCGTGGAATAATTGTTGATCATAATTTCTTATGATTTACCCCATTTCTATCCAGTAAATTCAACACTGACATACCTTTGCTAGTCACCCAGTTCTTATACCACAGTCTCCAATGCAGTATGTATAAGCTTGATGAAGTAACTGGCCATTTCAGCAATAAATTAAAGCGTAGCGTTGACTGAAGTTCATTAAACACGGTGGCATAAACACCCCTTCTTTCTTGGAATCGAACGGATCGATTTGCTTTTATGCTATGTGATTACAGCTGCGATAATGACAGAAGTTTCTTGAACATGGTTGGATGACAAATGAAGTGTAACATAACAATAACATCACAATAACATAAGATGCATCCTGTCTTTCTTGGAATCGATCGAATCGACATGTTTATTGATTTAAGTTATTATCGAGGATCTTGTTTCGAAACCGAAATTAGCTCCGATTTTAACGGCAAAAGGCCGAAGGCGCCTAACATTTGCAAGAAATTAGGCAACTTGCAAATTTTTTTTTTCTGGAATAAAACTGCAGTACGTAAAATGGTGAAGATTGATGGCCATAAACATCAGTTTCTTGGAAAACTTGTTTAATATAATGAGAACAATACCGACCAAAATATAGATAACTCGATATAAGCAACTTTATTGAATTGAGGGCTGTTAAAATACCTCACGATAAAGAGAGATCCTTACGTACGTGTCTTATCCTTCTAATATAAAAATTATCATGGAATAACAATCCAAGAGTCCCATGCAGTTAATGTAAACATCCTGCTTTTCTGAGAAGAACAGAGCATTAATGACATATACTATATGTAATTCCTCTTTTTCTCGGAAATAAAAAAAAATAAGATCAAAGAGCGAAATCATACATCGAACTACAACCGCCATTCAACAGTTTTGCATCGTTTTAGGGGTTATTTTAAGTGCAACCTCGTTTTCAGGGTCTACTCCGCTTTCAATATGGCGGCTGGACGCGGAGAAGTATTGACCATGTTATCTAATTCTTCTCGAGGGTTCTTTTCGTACTGAGCAAACTCAGTGCTGGAATTACAAGCCAAGCGTCCCAGGTAACGTAAACATCCTACTTTTCTGAGAAAAAAACAGAGCATTAAAACGTGCCATCTAATTCCTCTTTTCCTCAGAAGAAAAAGCAAATTTCTTGAACAGGCATAGTCGTTGACTGCCTAACCGTTCTTTACCACTCTACAAGTACTGAAGCGCGATTGACAGCCTTCTTATCGTTTAGGTAACTGTGTGTGCCAGGGCTAAAAATGGATAAGAACAACCATGGAACGACGGCGACAACAGATGTGAATATTCTTGAAATGTTTAAAACGTTCATCAAAGCTCTAAGACAGCAAATATGATCAAAATAAAACGCATTTGCCGAGTTTGCAAACAGCAATTATGTCATTGTTAGAAACTACAGATTAACTGAAAGCCGCGTTACACTGCTTATTTCAGCAGAGCAAGTTTCGACTGGCTTGCGTGAATTCCACTAAGCTAGCGAAACTTAACCGACTAAACAAAATCGGGGGCCAGAAAATGGGATGAAACCCAAATAAAATATTAGTAGTTATTAAAAAATAGCCATGGTATATTGCAATTCGTGAGTTTTGATACGTTTACAAGGGAAGGTATATAAGCTGGGCCACAAATATGGCAGCTAGGTCTACGCGTCGGTGAGAGTAACTGGTGAGCTCAAATATTGCAATGTTTAGTTGTTTTGAAAACCATTATTCCACTCGCGGTAATGTTGGATATGAGATAGTTTAGTCGGCTACCCGGGGCCAACCATCTCATACCCAATCATATCCAACACGCGCTCGTGGAATAATTGTTGATCATAATTTCTTATGATTTACCCCATTTCTATCCAGTAAATTCGACACTGACATACCTTTGCTAGTCACCCAGTTCTTATACCACAGTCTCCAATGCAGTATGTATAAGCTTGATGAAGTAACTGGCCATTTCAGCAATAAATTAAAGCGTAGCGTTGACTGAAGTTCATTAAACACGGTGGCATAAACACCCCTTCTTTCTTGGAATCGAACGGATCGATTTGCTTTTATGCTATGTGATTACAGCTGCGATAATGACAGAAGTTTCTTGAACATGGTTGGATGACAAATGAAGTGTAACATAACAATAACATCACAATAACATAAGATGCATCCTGTCTTTCTTGGAATCGATCGAATCGACATGTTTATTGATTTAAGTTATTATCGAGGATCTTGTTTCGAAACCGAAATTAGCTCCGATTTTAACGGCAAAAGGCCGAAGGCGCCTAACATTTGCAAGAAATTAGGCAACTTGCAAATTTTTTTCTGGAATAAAACTGCAGTACGTAAAATGGTGAAGATTGATGGCCATAAACATCAGTTTCTTGGAAAACTTGTTTAATATAATGAGAACAATACCGACCAAAATATAGATAACTCGATATAAGCAACTTTATTGAATTGAGGGCTGTTAAAATACCTCACGATAAAGAGAGATCCTCACGTACGTGTCTTATCCTTCTAATATAAAAATTATTATGGAATAACAATCCAAGAGTCCCATGCAGTTAATGTAAACATCCTGCTTTTCTGAGAAGAACAGAGCATTAATGACATACACTATATCTAATTCCTCTTTTTCTCGGAAATAAAAAAAATAAGATCAAAGAGCGAAATCATACATCGAACTACAACCGCGACTCAACAGTTTTACATCGTTTTAGGGGTTATTTTAAGTGTATCGACCGTGTTTAATCTTATTCATCTCGCGGGTTCTTTTCGTACTGAGCAAACCCAGTGCTGGAATTACAAGCCAAGCGTTCCAGGTAACGTAAACATCCTGCATTTCTGAGAAAAAACAGAGCATTATAACGTGCCATCTAATACCTCTTTTCCTCAGAAGAGAAATGCAAATTTCTCGAACAGGCATAGTCGTTGACGGCCTAAACATTCTTTACCACTCTACAAGTACTGAAGCGCGATTGACGGCCTTCTTATCGTTTAGGTAACTGTGTGTGCCAGGGCTAAAAATGGATAAGAACAACCATGGAGCGACGGCGACAACAGATGTGAATATTCTTGAAATGTTTAAAACGTTCATCAAAGCCCTAGACAGCAAATATGATCAAAATAAAACGCATTTGCCGAGTTTGCAAACAGCAATAGAAGAGCTTACTACACTGGGCAAGGAAATGATCAAGACCGTAGAAACTCAATTACGGTTTGTATTATTATGATTATTATTATAGCGTATGGCATTTTCGATTTAGAATGTATTGGGGTATCAACTACAAGTGTTTGGTATCAAGATATGTACTCAATCTCTTCGTTGCAGCCAGCGAGGTCAAGATGTCGCGTCAGACGACACTTGTCCGTTTTGGTTTTAAAAAAGCACTCTTCACAGGGATACCGTGACGGAAATGAAAATACCTGAACATTTGACTAGTGCAGATTTTTATCGTGTTATTGGCTAGTTTTGCCTTTTAGAGAAAGGAATAATTTTTACGGTTTATTTAAAAACTTAATTGTTTAAAAAAAAAAATTCAACACACGAAATAATTTTATTGTACTTTTTTTCAAAATCTCAGCCTCGCTTTTATTCTTGAAATATTTTTAAAATTTCAGCCTCGATACTCTTATGAAATATATTCTTATAAAAGAAAGAGTGCACTGCCACCGTGGTATGGTCCGAAGTAAATGATCAACTCCTTTTAATGGACATCTGCTATATAAATAATTTAATCTTGCCTGTACATACTGGTGTTAACTTTTGCTGATTTTAGACAAGATTGGAAAGAGCAGCAGTTTACCGCAGAAGCCCAGTATAGCCATAAGACAAGGAGTGAAGAAAAGAAAGAAACGAAGCCCAAAGGGTATGTGACGTTCAACTTCCATTTTTACCAAATAATTTAAATTTGTTATGTTGTATGAAATGGTGGGTGGGGCTTCCTCTATCTGTAGGATAGCAAAGTGAAACTGTTTCAAACAGTTGGGCGGACGGAGCTTGTTGCGAGGATGGTTGGAGCCCGAACAATGTGCTTTTGTAAAAGTTGTCTGAAGCAGGAGCTTTTCGAGATTCAATCCATAACCCAACCATGGTATAAAAGATAGAGGGGGTGGGAGGCTATCATCAATCCTTCCCCACGGTTTTCGTTCTATTAAGGCACAGCTAAATTAATTAACATTGAATAAAAAGTCCTTAACGATGGTATAATACTTGTTGGCTGTGACGTTGCATGTCGCCAAATGACGTCATTAGGTCCGCCATCTTGGATTTCACCATTTTTACGACTATTTTGCATTATGTAAAATAGGAGTTTAGATGTGGGCTTTTGTCCGTTCCTGTTAAACTATTAATTTAGGCATTAAATTTGGATAAAACGCGTCTTCTCGTGCCTCCCCTGATACGTATCGTTTTGCTCGGAAGTCGCATTTCCACTTTTCACTATAATTTTTACTCATTTATAGTGAAAAGTGGAAATGCTTTTCGAAACATTACTTAATTGCTCTTATTAGATCCTCAGAAGGAAACGTTGAAGTGAACAAGTTTGAAGCATCCGACACCAGCCGTGCGAGGTAACTAAGAAACGAATGCTAATATTTTTAACATATCTTTTCATTCAAATACGGGTAAGTTCCAAAAGTAACCATCCTCGTTACATTCTGATTTAGCAGCCTTTCCCCATCGCATATGCTTTTCAAAAAATATTTCAAACGAGATATTAAATGTTGAAAAGCGTGGGGAATTCGAGGGTTCTTCTTTTACATGTGTGACCGATAAACACTTTCAAGTTTTAACTAACTCCGGAACACAAACCTGAATCTAGTCCAGTACGATCCAAACTTTCCAAACCCGATACGCAAACCTGAATCCGCCTCGGAATGGTCTACAAACAAATTTAAATTAAGTTTCATGCAATCATCGTCATAATCATTATCATCATCAACATCGTCATAATAGAGGAAGGTTCTTATTATAATAATATATTAACTTGGTTATATTCAAATGATTAAACATTCCAACACTTACTTTAGATCTCTTTGTTTAACTGGACAGCAAATTAGAGGAAGACCTAAGAAAATCTAAAGAAGATGTTCAAGCAAGAGAAAGAGAAATTGAGGCCCTAATGAAAAGGTATGTCTATATGAAGACTATTCCGCGCAGCCATACAGATAATTAACCTCCAAGGGGCATACAAAAATATAAATCTATGTTGTAACAGCTCTGGTTTTACCATTGAGCACTTTTATAGCAGATGAAGTCTTCAGTTTATCGACTTGTTGTCTATATATATATATATATATATATATATATATATATATATATATATATATATATATATATATATATATATATATATATATATATATTCATACATATTTTTCTTTATATATACACACTGAATTCAATTGGCAGCAAGCACACTGAAATAATGTATCACAACAATTGAAACCAAAAAGGACAACAAGATAGATACTTACTCTCGGACTTACCTAGAGTATTCCTTTTCGAGAATATGGAAAACCAAGTTCGTCGATCCAAGATGGCGGGTCTTATGACGCCATATGATATCACAGCCGACAAAAATGTTTCTGGCGTAGGCATCTCTTCAATTGCTCTTCCCTTGAATCCATTTTCGGCTGGCAATGACCAAAACAAGAATAACCACTTCATGTATTAGCGCATGGAATGAAGTAATACTTCATGTATTTTGTAACGAATTATAGCCTACCAAAGTCGACGAGTCGAACTCAGGAAACGCCATATCGAAACGACGAAACGACGAAACGACGAAACGACCAACTATGCGAAAACGACGAGTCGAAGAGGTCAGCCGACGAGTCGAACAGACAAGACGAAGAAAACGACGAGTCGACTTCGTAAAACGCCGAAACGAACTGGCATTTCGAAGAGTCGAACCCAGAAAACGACGACTCGAATAGAAGTATCGGCGTACCGAAATGATGAAACGCAATAACGAAACGACGAGTCGAACATTTTGTCCACGATCTAACTTCATGCATATATTACGATCACAAATTATGTTTATGGGACTTTGTTTTCCTCTAGAAAAGAAAGTTTTTAACGCGCTTAGTTGCTCTCCATTATGCAGGTTCTGGCCAAACCACGTAGGTGTGTGATCACTGCATTCATGCAGATGGTTTATTTTGAAGTGAAAAGGTCTTGAAGAGTTAGGTGTTGTAGACAAGAGTACTAGTCAATTCAGAACTTAGAAATTTAATTCATATTTATTTTTAAAACATTTCTTTCTTTCATTCTTGCCAGGGCAGATGAAATTGAAGCGCTTAGCTGTGATTGCGAGAAGTGTGGCCGAGAATAGGCAAATACGCAATAGTCGCAAGGCAATTTTTCGAAGTAAATTAAGGCGGAAAAATACAACAGTTCAACGAAACGTTAAATAAAGCAGAAACCCGGATTTTTCTACGCTTCATATGCCGAAAATTGTCTCTTTTGTTAAGAATATTGGGACAAAAAACAAATTTAAGTACAACTATGATTTTTAAAGAGCCTTAAACAAACAAGTTTAGGAAAAATAAATTCAACTACCTTTCGCGTGAACAGAACGTGTGAGCGTTCTATAAAGAGACCCAAGATTTTCAGAGCGCAAGAATTATTCAATCGTTTGAAGAAAATAACTTTTACAATTAATTCATTTGTGGCGCTAAAAACCCTTTGAACCCAAAGTGGCCGAGAATAGGACCCGGCTGAGAACTGTCGGCCACATACTGTAGTCACCAGGAAAATGAAAATGCGTATGTCGCGAAGACTTCTTCACTGGCACTCGGTTATGATGGTTTGAATGAAATATGTAACTGACTTAAGTGGCTGTCCACGTAAGAGCGGCCCGACGATTTTGGGGTCGTGAGTAAACCTTCCCTTTATTTTTTGTGAGTGAAAAGGACTTAATGTGAAATGATTAAAATCGAACTAATTTTTTCCAAAAACTTTTTCTGTGCTTCGCTACAGGACAAAACTTATTTTCCTGTCTGAGGGCGGTTTTCAGGCTAATTCGATGGCCGAAATTGGGAACTTTTAAAAGCCGCGCTTGTTCGAAACGGATCAATATCGCTAAATACTACACAGTACATTACAATAAGCTGCATTTGACTTGTGCTATGAAGGAATATGGAATAATTTGACCAGAAATTAAATTAACTTAATAAGATCAAAGACAACCCTGTTTGCGGTATGTTTTATCGCTTGACAAATTCCTCCAAAGTAAAAGCTAAAATCTCCGAAGCGGTACGAAAATCACAAGTAAAATGCATTTCACAGCGAAGATCTAACCTTATTCTGACAGAAAATAAAGTCAAAGGTCCGGGTATCGTTCTGCGTTGGACGCGAAGAAACGTGTTTAAGAGGTCGTTTTGGCAATATTTACATTCGAATTACCCGTTTGACGGTCTATACGCAAATGTGAATGATTAGATAGATATTTTTCCAGCAGCGCAGTATCGTGTCTTAATACACAATCTTCGTTCACTGTCCAAAATCCACACGCGCAATTGGTTAAAATCGAACACGTGATTTTACTTTACCTGACGTCAGCAAACTCAGACAGTGCATTATTGACAATAACGCATAAAAATCGTGCATTATTGACAATGGCTTCAGCTAACAGCTGCAGAAATAGTGGAAGAAAGAAAGCAAATCGAGCAAAGAAATACAAATTAAATGAAATTACGTATCAAAACACGTTCGCAACTACAAGTTCCCCTAAATTTGTTGACTTTGGAAAAGCAAGATTTGAAATTGCAATTTTGCGTTCACTAAAAACGTGTCAAAGAAAAGCGATTGACTTGCTTTCAACATGCTTCTCGCAATCTCGCTGACCCTTTTAGGAATGTTTTCGACTTATGAACGATTTTGTGAATGATTTTAAGCCTCATTTATATTTAACTATGCAAGGCTTTTTGTGATTTCTATATTCTTTAACTACGCCAGTATAATTTTGTACTACTTAGATACAACTGAATTCTTATTTATTAAAATTCTTGTTCAAAGTTCGCAAAATTGTGTATTGCGTGCAGTGTACTCAGATTGTATATTAAAAAGGTTAGAGGCTGTTAGTTCGCGTTTTGTTTACAAATACACGCACTTGCTGGCAGCACAATGAACTCGAAATTTTCAATACTGCACTCGGCTACGCCTCGTGCAGTATTGAAAATTTCTCGTTCATTGTGCGGCCAGCGCGTGCGTGTATTTGTAAACAAAACATTCACAACAGTCTCTAACCCATAAATACATTGTCAGATTAACGAATACTTGTTGCCTTTTAAGCCTTGTAAAGTTTGTACAAATAAAAACGGCATAAAATGTCATAAATAGGAATTCTTCATCTACTCGTAAAATATGCAAATTATGCACATTTACAACGAGTTGTCGATTTCAGCAATGTCAAATCTCAAATATTAAAATTCATTTCCTTGCCAACGCACGCTTATTTCTTCTTGAGTCTGGAGACTCAGCAAATGGAGGCCCTCAAATTAAACATCTAACCTTACTCTGACAGAAAATAAAGTCAAAGTTCCGGGAACAGTACTAGTTCTGCGGTGGACGCAAAGAAACCTTTTTTGTAGAGGTTGTTTTGGCAATATTTACATTAGAATTAGTCGTTTGACGGCTTTAGCCCAACGCAATAGCTCAAAATCTTGTTTTTGCATCTGGCCTCAGAATAACATTTTTGTCGTTTTAGCCTTTTTCAAGTTTGTGTAAAGCCGAAAAAAATGCTATAAACAGAAATTCTTTATCTACCCGTCGATATGCAAATTGTGCTTATGCCCAGAGGGTTGTCGATTTCAGCTAAGCTAAAATCTCAAATACTATGTAGGCACAGAAACATACTGGTTTCCACCGTTTCATGGAAATCGGTCAACATTCTGTCCGAGTGATTCAAAATACCCGAAAATGTCACTTCGAGGAGTCAAAATCTAAAATTTTTTCCGGAGGCGTCCTCCTACAGGCTCGTACTTTTAGCACTCGCTCGATCAGAAAACAGTCACCATGTTTTCTGAAATCGTGGCTGAATACGATAAAATACTCATTGTTCTCAAATGCAATCCACCTTCAGCTTGGAAACGCAGCAACTGGACGCATTTTGTTTCCTCATGTCTGAACACAGATTTACCATCTTATGTTTGTGAGGTCGCAGCATACCCCGTTTGATTATTTTTAACTTCCTAAGTCGGCTTTTACTGCTGTGCATTTGTAACAAAATGAATTAGAAATATATATATTCGCAATGTTTGAGTTTGTTTTTATGCAGTTTTTTGGGCGAGTTGAGGCGTGCGAGAGCAGTTCTATGAGTTTAAGTTTTCGACTCGTGTATGGAATACTAATATTTACACCAGGCGTGCAACTTCTACATCCAAGAATCAAGAATCGCCAGCAAAATGTAGCCGAAGAAATATCTTTTTTCTATTCGCTTTGGCAAGAGCTCCCGGTCCTCGAAAGAACAGTCTTTGACTATAAACTGGCTTAATTTGAGTCCGATCAGTTCGCGGATAGTTCTTTGAAAGCGCGCTGGATTAACAAATTAGATCGAAAATGTGCCGATTTACTATGATCTGTACCAGTAGTTGGGACAATTTATGCAATTTTCGTTGAATTTCGTCAAAATTACTGCCTATGCCCGCCCCGGCCAGAAAGCAGAACGTGCTCCTCTACAAAACCTCATCTGGGGCACCCCAAAGAAATACTTCGGAAATCTCGACCGCAAAGCCGAAGACACCGTGAAGTGGGAAATTAATTTGACCTAATTAATACGCACTGAATATAGAAAACATAGGATGGTAAGCCTGTGGTCTGAAGAGAAAGAAAACATGCAAATTCGCATTTACTAGTATTATGTTTTTAAATTACATTCTAGCAATACTTGTTGGCTTAACACTAGAGGTTGTAAGTATAAACCTAAGTATAAGTGCACTTGAAACCTACTTTTAGTGTGAAGGCGCAAAATGTACTCACTTGAACTTTGCTTATACCCTGGATACATTCGTAATTCAAATCCCTATCTCGGTTAGCTGAAAGCGCTTTTGCAGACGAGAACAATCCCAAGTCCTACGGCGATTTCTTTGCCGAAAACCGCGTTGTTTAACTATTCTAGAGATATACAGAAGAAGATATCGCTTGTCCCTTTGTGTTGCTGCCGCCTACTCGTTAACAACGAGGTACCTATATATTTCTTTGAGTTCAAAGTATATAACGACAAAATAAATAGGAAACTACTAAAAACTATTTTCCTTTGCAAAGGCCTCGTGATTTTACTGGCAAGCAATCGTATTTGTGATATGTATGAGTGATTTTACCGCGATATCGAAGGCTTGTACTTCAAGTAATATAGTTTGTCATAGGGGCGGATCCAGGAGTTTTCTTAGGAAGGGGTGCACATATATATATATTTTTTTGCAGAATACCAGTTGTATTAGAAAGCCGCCCGGTCATTTCAGAAGGGGGGGGGGGGGGGGGTGCGCACCCCCTGCACCCTCCCCCTAGATCCGCCTTTGTGCCATCAGGTGTGAAGCCAAGTTTTCTTAAGTGCGACTTGTGATTTTCAAGTGCACTTGAGTCAAGTGCTCACTTGAAACTACCTTTCGGTCTTGTCGTGTGCACTTGTCTGCTATTTTCGCGAAATAGCTGTATATCATAGCCAACGTACATGATTTTCTACCCTTTCCCGCTGTACAAAGTGTTCAAATGGCGTTCAATTTCCGGAATGTGTTTTGATATTGCGGAAGCAAGCTCGTAAGGATGGTTCGAGCTACGGGAAGTATTCTTCGGCTCCTTTGAAAAAGATATGTTACATACCATGGTCATAAGTAGCCAGCTACTTGAGCTGAAATAAGACCCATTCAGATTTGAAGTAAGACTCAAGTATACTTGAAGTCTACTTACTACGCTTGTATGAACCCACTTGGTACTAGCTATTACTCACGTCATCCAACAGTAATGCCAAAAACTTCCATCACTTCTCGTGCGATTCTCACAGTCACTACTTGGTCACTTTTTACACCTTTCTACTTGCCTTTGATCTAGACAATGGCATGCTGTTTGGCCAGTTCGCGCTGCGTAATATTTTCTTTCGTTTAGTAATATTGCCTCAAGTGAGCCGTAATGTCACTGTTACATTCACTAAGAGGCACCAACTTGCTCTTTCCTTTAAATTCTACACATCCGCTTTCATTCCGCAAAGGCATGAAACAAGAACTTCAAAAAGCCATGTATCATACTCTGCGGAATGTTGATTGCGTGACAACTCTTAGCATATGACTTATTATAACATTGGGAAGGAAACCTAAAAGGAAATCGAGTTGAATTACGTCTTTTAAAAGGACTCAAGTTACTCCAAACTCAAGAGGAAATACGTTTGAAAGGAAATGAATTTTAATATTTGAGATTTGACATTGCTGAAATCGACAACTCGTTGTAAATGTGCATAATTTGCATTCCTATTTATGACATTTTATGCCGTTTTTATTTGTACAAACTCTACAAGGCTTAAAAGGCAACAAGTATTCGTTAATCGGACAATGTATGACACGATACTGCGCTGCTGGAAAAATATATATCTAATCATTCGCATTTGCGTATAGACCGTCAAACGGGTAATTCGAATGTAAATATTGCCAAAACGACCTCTTAAACACGTTTCTTCGCGTCCAACGCAGAACGATACCCGGACCTTTGACTTTATTTTCTGTCAGAATAAGGTTAGATCTTCGCTGTGAAATGCATTTTACTTGTGATTTTCGTACCGCTTCGGAGATTTTAGCTTTTACTTTGGAGGAATTTGTCAAGCGATAAAACATACCACAAACAGGGTTGTCTTTGATCTTATTAAGTTAATTTAATTTCTGGTCAAATTATTCCATATTCCTTCATAGCACAAGTCAAATGCAGCTTATTGTAATGTACTATGTAGTATATAGCGATATTGATCCGTTTCGAACAAGCGCGGCTTTTAAAAGTTCCCAATTTCGGCCATCGAATTAGCCTGAAAACCGCTCTCAGACAGGAAAATAAGTTTTGTCCTGTAGCGAAGCACAGAAAAAGATTTTGGAAAAAAATAGTTCGATTTTGATCATTTAATTTCACATTAAGTCCTTTTCACTCACAAAAAATAAAGGGAAGGTTTACTCACGACCCCAAACTCGTCGGACCGCTCTTACGTGGACAGCCACTTAACTGCCCTTTATCTTCTTCTTATGTGAGTTTTAATTGTACAATTCGAAACACTATCCACAAACTTATAGTGTGATATTTTCTCTTCAAGAATGCCACGTTATCGTGAGGTGAAAACGAAGCAGGACCAGCTAGTTATTGAGGACACCCTAAGTTTGAACAGACAGTCCATAGTGGAACAGGATTACAGATCATTTGCAAGCGATGAGCGTATTGATGCCTGTATTATTATCCAAAAAGTATACAATGAAAGGACGGATATCAACGCTAAGAGAATGACTTGTATGATGTTTGAGGTGAGGGGTGTCGTCAATATATCAGTGACAAACCTTTAGTTACACACAGAGCCACCCCCCCCCCCCCCCCCCAAAAAAAAAAAATTAGGTGATTTTGGGCATATATATATATATATATATATATATATATATATATATATCTATATATATATATATATATATATATATATCTATATCTATATATATATCTATATATATATATCTATATATATATATATCTATATATATATATAGATATATATATATATATATATATATATATATATATATATATATATATATATATATATATATATATATATATATATATATATATATATATATATATATATATGCCTGATTTTATGAAAACGGGGTCAGCGTTATTTTCAGCGCTCTGTGCGAAATTCGCCGTAAACGTTTTTTTTCTCGCCAGTCCAAGTAGACGATATAAAAACTAAAGGAAATGTCATTTTTTTTTTCTCTCTTCTCCTTTGACTTATTAACCCTTTCGCGCTGTTTAACTTTTTTTTTTTCGTTTCTCGGCCCTCTTTTAAGCCTACTAAGGCCCCAACGGTACATTGCCAAAGAGACCGGGGGGACTTTTCTTTGACCCCATTTTCATAAATTCACGTATATATATTTGGGAAGAGAAGAGATTTTAAAGATTTGATGTGACTTTAAAATTAGAATTTGAATTTAAAAATTAGTAGATGGACACCCAAACAGTCCCCTAAGATCCTGGGGTGCTCTTGCGTGGTGTCAACTGTCTGGTGGTGTTCCAAAAATTATCTTCTTTCTTCTTCACTCAAATTCACGTTTACCCCCACCTTAACTGGCTAGTAACTGATAATCAAAGTGCACCTAACCTACAGAATTTTTTTTTCGCTAAAATAAATCTAATTGTTACCCGAAGTATTTCAGTGAAAATATTTTTGGATTTGGTTGAATCATAATTTTTTTTATAGCCTGCCAAAGTCGCGATTGAGATGTTGCACGACCGTGGCTTGGGGAGTCTGGGTCGAGAGAGATGATGACGTCTACCCAGGAACACAATAGCGCCTCACTCATTTGTTTGAACTAAATTCTTGAAATCCCGGCCGTGAAACAAAATGGCGTCGTTTTTAGGGGCATTTTTACGACTGTTTTTGCGTATGCAAAACGGGAGTTACGGATTGAGTGGCGATTTGAAGCCATACTTCCTTCATTTCTTCAGTCGATCAGATGTAAACAAAAGGCCGTTGACAAATAGTTGGCAGACCTACATGTAACGCTACTCTCAGTTTGACGTTGCGGTTTATTAAGACCGATGACAGACCATTGTACTTTAGGCGCTGATGGTTTTGTTTTGATGGGTATGTGATGATAATTTGAAAATCGATTGTGAACATATTTTATTTTTGTTTTACCTTAAATCAGGTATATGTTGTTTCTGCCCTATAGAAAAATACACAGAATTTTCTTAAGTTTGCATGTGACGGTGAAAGCGAAATGGAAAGCGAAGTTTGTGTAATCGCCAGCTGACAGAAGATTATCAGTGTCACGCGACAAAGGTCAACGCAGCCGATTTCAAAATAAATTTTATGCGACGCTTAATCTTCCCAGCAATCAAAGAATGCAAGATCAAACTTATCATGCTCACGGCACTATCAAAACACATTCCGGAAATTGACGTCAATCGTACACGCTGTACAGGGAAAAGAGTGTACACACGCTAGCACGAAAACACGCAAACTTGAATTTGTCTGCTTGGAGCTTGCTTCTTTTACAACCAATGCAAAACAAAATGAAAAACAACGTAAATCCGTATAGATCTTTACAAGTGATGCACGTTCGACTTCGACGATTTAATTCGTCACTTGTTAAATAAAAGCGACAAGAAGGAACAATTGCATCGTGTGCTTCACAGCGACAACCTAAATCATTGCATTTCAAACACCTTTTATAGGCCTCGGAGTTAAGAAGTACCCTTGCTGAGTTTTATAACCCACAACAGATAAATGTTCATCGCATGCAAGCAAAATAATAAATAAAAGCGACAAGAACTCGGACGAACACATTAAACGATGACGTCATCGCTTAAAAAAAACAGTCGTGGCCTCATAGGGCCCTTTGATTTTTGTCTCGTGTCGCCTTGACAACAGAATATACTATAGTGGAGAAGGCGCATTCCATGAATATTTCCTTTACGAGGCCGCCAGGATTTTTCCGCAATGTCAAAATTTTTCCAGGCAAAGTGCATATTGCTTTGTAAGGCCGCCGGAATGTAAGATAAAAGTAAAATTCTTGGGATATGGCGGGTTTATCAAACTGCAGGTTGGGAGTACTCATTATAAAGGGCTTATTAAGTGAAGTACAGACACGCTTTACGTTGTTAAAAATTACATTATAACTATGAAAAGTTTTTTTAGAAAGTATTTTTCGATTGCCCTCGATTTTGAAATTGGAGACACGAGGTCTTACAGTATGGGAACTGAAAATCAGGTAAAATTAATTATAATGCAACAAGAAACCGCGTAGAACAAGAAAAAAACTACATCAGGCTAGCTAGAAACGACTAATATTATATATGACCGAAAGAGAGAAATTATATTTGATGAGTTTTCTTAGGATTGAAGAGCAGAATGTCTAAAACGCAAATCAATTAACATTATTTTTATATCTTTTAACCCTGAAGATTGGTCTGAATCAAGAGGTAATATATACATTCAGGCGGGCCTAAAAGCGGAGCTCCCGTTTATTTTTTTTTTTTTGCTCGAGTTAATTACAGTGTGACCAAATAAGAAGCCACACTATATTTCTAAGCTTATACGGCGGCCCATATAGGTACAAAATAAATGTTAATCGCTCATGGTTAAACTTAATATCTTAAAAACCTCTCATGATTTTGTTGACGAAAGCGACGTCAATGTATTTCGTGGTTAACCCGTCTGAATTTTCCTGCCTGTAGTGACAGGTTCTAAAATTGAAATTGACGAGTGCACTTTATTGGGTTCCTCAAGTACACACGTAGGCGCAAAACAAATCTTAGTAAAACTTTTTACAACGTTTACTATACACTAATTCGTAATACACCTCCAGGACCTCTATGAGTTATTCAATGTAAAAAGAACCTTGACCTTGTTTTGATTACTACAAACCTGTCAGGGCAAGAAAATCAACTCAAGGCAAAAACAACGTACGTACAAACAAAACTAAATGAACTCACGCCACGGCAAACTGAGAAAATCACGGCGGCAAAACAAACTCAAATTGATGGTGCCGGTTATGAAAGTCATTTTTAAAGCAGTTTTTGTGTAAGAATAGTTGCAGTTTGTAATTTGGAAAGTGGTGCACGCTAACTTAGAATAAGCTTACAATGTCGTTTTGACTGTTTTGAACCTTCTTCTTTTTGTTGCGGTTTGGTTGCATGAATTACTAATTCTGTTTTATCGTACGCGTTGCTAAATACGTAAGAGAATTTTATGTAGAGAACTGCATGAATTTTCTTCATTTCTGGTAAGTAAATATGCGGTAGGTTAAGTCTGGACCCACTCAGCCTAGCACAGGTAACTCGCAACGAAATCGGCGAATTCAACACACTCACTGATAAGCAGTGATAAGAGAACCAAAACAAATGCAAGCGAGCCGAAATCGTGATTTTGATCCGTGAAGCTAAATAATTTGTTTTCAAAATCCAATAATGAACATCACAGTTAACTCCACTAACTAAAACTGAAAATAATTAGTCTAAACGAAATATTTACTAAACAAATATGTCTGTATAAAATGTACAAACATGAACAGGCTTGATAAATATTTACGGGAAGATCTGAAAGCCGACACAACTTCAAATTCATTCATAAATGAAGTATAATTCTCTCAATATAAAATTAGGCTTATGCTTAGTGCACACATTTACGTTTGTTACCTCATTATTGAAGAAGGCTTGTAAATTCTGCAGGGCAAAGCTTTCAAACCAGCCCAATAATATCGGAGACGAACACGGCAGTTTCGTTGCAAGCTTATAGTCCAACACCACCGACATATACAACATATGAATTATCAGCGAACATCAATTTCTTTCTTTCCATCGGTGTAGCCTTTCACAGTCTTTTATCCTTCACTTCAATGAACTTAATCGGCTTTGAATTCACTTTCGTTTGAGCTCAATTCAGTGATATTCAGCCTTCCTCAGCCGCAGGTCGAACCCTGGACATCGCGCTGTTTTTGACTTGTTATCCAATATATCATGTTCAAATCGGCAATTACTTCAGATCTTCCTGTTAAGAGGTTGTCCTAAATCACTTGGCATAAGTTTCCATGATGTAGATGAGTAATTAAAGCGAGAAATATTCACGAAGATCGATGTTCGCCAGCAGCTTTTTTCGCGTCTTTCATTCAGCTTTAAAGGTGAACAGCGGACCAAAGATCTGCCGCCTTTTCATACAATCGCTTCGTTTAAGTTGAAATGAAATGTCCAGCTCATTTATTTAACATGAGAAAAAAACTAAATTAATTATTTCTAAAATAGATTTAGCCAAGCCTAAAAGCAGAGCTTGTCGGTTATTTACCTTGCTCTTTGTTTAAGTCTAAATTTACGCGATGATAAAATTATCAAGGTAAGTAAAAAATGAGTACTTGAGCCCGCGATCAATTGGAAAACCATAACCTGGTCAACGGTCAACTTCCAAAAGAGACGTCAGCTTGATTAGCTCTATGCCTGAGCCCGCGATATGGTCATGTGATACTGGTCAGCGGATACCTTGTTTTGACAGCTGTCAATTGACATTAACATGGAAGATTTAACATTAACCAAGGCTGCAATTGTCCTGTGACCCCCCTCCCCCTCCCTCAGAGTCTGTACGGACGGACGCTCGGACGCTCGTACGGTCACGTGAGTACCAAATTTTCTCAGCTTGATGGTTTACCAAAATTTCTTACCCATGGTGCTCCGCTGGCGCGCTTCGCGCGCTGGAGCTCCGCTACTACATGCAGGTTCATATATCTTGTTATGAATTTCACGCTACAATATAACACAACTTTTAGAGAGCGACAACAACAGCCTTTTTAGTGGATGAATGAAGTTCTTAAGATGAATACATGTAACGTATTTGGGGTAAAGAGTCCCTTTTTTACTTTGAATTAGCTGTACGCTTTTCAGTTTTGGATATCTTTGAACTGCAGCCAGCAGCCATCAGGTAAAATACAGGCAAGCTTTACGTTCTTAAAATAACATTCCAACCTTTGCGACAAGATTGTACTGAAATCAATGAAAATTAATTGTAACTCAACAAGAAAACGCGTAGAAGAAGAACAAAATACACCAGGTTTGTTAGAAACGCATAATACAATGAGTTCTCTTACTCAACTTTGATTGAGCGAGAAAAGCAGTTTTAACTTTTCGTAGTGGATGAATGAAGCTCTAAAATCTCATTGGAGAGTCTTGTCTTGTGGTCTCTTGTATAGTTTTAATAAGTGCAATTGTAACAGGAAATTTACTGTTCAACTGTATTTATGGTGATTACAGTGGTGTAATATAGCAGATATAGTTTCAATATCTACGTAAAAATCTAACAATGTTCGAGCGTCACGAAAATCTTGAAACAAGACTGACACGAGACGGTTTAAAGTGCTTTTGATCGTCTTTTCAGCGGGACGTAGAAAATCGAGGATTCAACCAAATCCAATTTTTTTTTTCGCCAAAGTAATTTGAATAACAAGTAGATTCATTTTAGCGAAAAAAGGAAATTGGGGTTAGGTGCTCTAATTGAGCAACCTGTCTTATTATCACGTTTATTCTGTCACAGACAACGATTACTTTTTTTCCGATTTCCCAGTATACATTTGGGTCGCATCGTTTACTTCAAAAATATACTCTGAATTTCGTCGGTCGAAGATCGCAGGGCACTATTTGTAACCTTTTTCTCTTTGTTATTTATCTATCTAAGGATAACTGTAATTTCAACGAGATTTTTGTTTTAAACTGAACAGACAGTTTACGAATACGTTTTGGCTACGAAAGGAGCTATGGCGGACGCTTTCAGGGAAATATCGAAGTATGTAGTTGAGACGGGTCCAGCGCTAGGGCATCATACTTTTGAAGAAAAACTCAAGGTAAGTCATGAGGTAAAATTCAAACTACACGTCCATCTTACATGATGAAGATGCGCTTGATTTGTTCCTATCGTTTGTCAACAGCCGGGTGTGAGGAATTTGGAAAGGTTGCTATTTTCCGGCTGAAAATTTCCCTTAATAATAATAATTAATTCTATTATATGGCAAGGTAGTCTCGAGGTAAATCCGACCGTTGTGATTGCTTCTTTCTTGGTCGGGATTTGCCATACGGACCGATTCCACGGAAACGGTCATAGGCCGTGTATTTCTTGTTTTCGAAAGCCGGCAAATTCAAAATTTGCAGCTAAAACGAGTGCCATATAATAAACTAGTAATAGTTCTCACTATAGCTGTCCAGGTTTTTTTTTTTTTTTGCTTACCACGCCCTGTTATGTAATCATCTTTGTAATGTTATGTAATTTTGATACTGTAAACATATTTAAAGAAATTGTAATTTATTACTCACTTGCACTGCAACTGATGAAGGTCATTGACCGAAACGTCTGTTTTTATGAAAATTTTTAACTTTTGTAGATTTTTTTTAATGTATATATATTTTTTTTCGCTCGAAGTCGTCCGTCCTATTGAGCACTTTGTAGTAGATGAGAATTTCACTTCATTTTTTGGTTATATACAGTGTATATATATATATATATATATATATATATATATATATATATATATATATATATATATATATATATATATATATATATATATATATGTAGCCGTGCTCCTGAAGAAGGCCGTTAGGCCGAAACGTTGAGCATTAAAAGCCCTGAAGATTACAACTGGAGTTGGGATTATTGTATCGCAAGTCAAATATATATATATATATATATATATATATATATATATATATATATATATATATATATATATATATATGCCTGATTTTATGAAAACGGGGTCAGCGTTATCTTCAGCGCTCTGTGCGAAATTCGCCGTAAACGTTTTTTTTCTCGCCAGTCCAAGTAGACGATATAAAAACTAAAGGAAATGTCATTTTTTTTTTTCTCTCTTCTCCTTTGACTTATTAACCCTTTCTCCAAAGTAGACGATATAAAAACTAATGGAAATGTCATTTTTTTATCACTCTTCTCCTTTGACTTATTAAGCCTTTCACGCTGTTTCACATTTTTTTTTTCGTTTCTCGGCCCTCTTTTAAGCCTACTAAAGCCCCAAATGTACATTGCCAAAAAGACCGGGGAGACTTTTCTTTGACCCCATTTTCATAAATCCACGTATATATATATATAACTGGATTTGCAAAAACAAGCCTCCAGAAAGTATTTCTTTCTTTATGCAGTTCGGCTTAAAAAAAAAAAAATGAACTTATGTAGCGTGCCTAGTGGGAAAAGCATACAAGTTCTCTGTGGATATGTGTTTTCTCTCAATCTCCCACCCCCCCCCCCCCCCCCCCCTTCGCATCCTCAGGTACAGTTGTGTGGGGTGGGTGGGGGTTAGTTAAGTCCCAGTCTCTGATGCGCTGTGTACACACGTTTGAATTTTATTTTCGGACAGACTAGCATAAGTAAGCTGATCGAGTTAGCTTTCTATAACTTGCTGTCTAAAGGAGGTTTGCCTGAAGGCATCATTAAGTCTAGTGAAGGTGAAAGTCCAACGATTTGCAAGTTTGCGTCGTCTGTTATCCTACTTCCGACTTAAGCGGGTCGACTTAAAGACTCGGAGCGGTTTGACGTAACGATAACGTGGTGCCTCTTTTAGACAGCAAAAGGCTCTAGGCACATGAATTAGGGCTCGGAAGCAGTAGTTAGGGCAGATTTCTAATCGATGGTGGCGATATTTGGCTTGAATTTGAGCGTGCCTAGAGTGTTAGTTTTTTTCTCTGTTGTATGTTGGGGACGGGTATTTCCCGCTTCATTAAATTGAAATACATCCGGGACATTGTTATTTGTGAGAAGAATCATGTCGAACAACAGGGCCAAGAAATCACTTCAAGCGATTATGTGAGTAGACGTTTTTCCTTCTATTTTCAATTTTAGGCGTTCTCCGCTTAGCTAACAGTCAGAGTTCTTTTTGATTCGCTAGTGGAGGGGAAAGTTATCGCGTGGTTTTCCGGTCGACAATGAGCCGATAATTGACATAAACAACACATGCCAGCGTTTCGCTTTACTCAGATATATCTGATATATTGCCTGGTTTGCTTGAAATTGAATCAAACGTCGATGTAGGACGCTAAAGTTCAGTTTATTTGAGAAGTCAATGCCTTTAGAAAGCTAAAGACAAGCTCTCGGCCGAATGTTTTTACACGTTTATCTTGGTGTCAAATTAGACTGATATGTCATGTTGTTAACACTCTTAATTAAATAGTATAGTTCATGATTCGGGCAAAATACCCTGAACTGTGTTAGTATTTTTGGCCACAAAAGGCAAAAGGAGTGGCTTTTACATTCATCCGAGCTACAATTATGCTTTGTGGAAAGCTCTCTATTCAGGGCTAGTATCAAAACTATCAGTGTCCGTGAAATTTCTGGAGCCTTGTTTTTGCAAATCCAGTTATATATATATATATATATATATATATATATATATATATATATATATATATATATATATATATATATATATATATATATATATATATATATATAATTGTCACAAATGAAGACACATCTTATTTTCTTGCCACCTATATTTCGAGTGCTTAAAGCAGTCTTCCTCAGGGCGAAAATAGGCAGTTACAAAAGTCCATATGTAACTATATGGACGAGAAGGATGGTTTTGTATCGTCGCGAACAGAAAAGAGATATTCTATCAATTATAGTCTAAATTGTAATTCATGCAACGTGATATACCTGATTACGTGTGGTAAATGTGGATTACAGTATGTTGGGTCAACCACAACGAAATTTCGACTTAGATTCAACAATCATAAAGCGAGACTAAAAAAACATGAGAAACTCAGTGCGGCAGAGCGGGAGAGAGACGACATGTTGTATAGGCATTTCTGGACGGAAGGACATAGTGGTTTGAGAGATTTGAAAGTACAATTAATTGACAGAGTAAACGGTGAAGACCAGTTAAGGGATAAAGAAGGTCAATGGGCCTACAGGTTAAAAACTGTAAGACCACATGGTCTTAATGACGATGACTTTTTCTTCACACAAAATAAACGCACCAGGCCCTCTTGCAATCGAGGGGTGCGATAAAATTGCTCTGTATTAATATTTTATATTTTCAATCAAGCGATGGTTACGTTTGTGTTCCTTAATTTGTATTTTGTAACTTTTTCATTTAATTCGCTGCGAGCGGTTGTAAATCGTTCGCATTTGTTATATAGTGCGCGCGTTTTATCATGTTTATTCTATTTTTTTCATTTTTTTTTTATTTTTTAAATGAATTTATTTTTTAAATCAAGCGATGGATACATTTGTGTTCCTTAATTTCTATTTTGTAACTTTATGATTTAATTAGTTGCACGCGGATGTTTATCGCTCGCGCTTGTATATCGCACGCGCATTGTTAAGATCGTTGTTACGCGTGTACCAGCTTAAATAAGGATAGCGTGGACTTTTGTAACTGCCTATTTTCGCCCTGAGGAAGACTGCTTTAAGCACTCGAAATATAGGTGGCAAGAAAATAAGATGTGTGTCTTCATTTGTGACAATTATATTTATTTATGAGGACTTGTTATGGGCAGTCAATGCTTGTGAGAGACTATATATATATATATATATATATATATATATATATATATATATATATATATACATATATATATAAATCAATCAAATACTGGAAAATTTTGATTTTGCCGATATTTCGTCTTTATTACAAAAGACTTCATCAGGGCAACTGATTTACAGCGGTTAAAACCGTTATTAAATACGCGTTAGCTGATGCGAGACGCTCATGTTACAATATAAATTAATATGCACGCGCGCCATCAAGCGCCCGCGTTACAACAATGTCGAGTTAACAATTCTAAAATACATTCCTTCTAGGGTTCCTGCTGCAGAAGAAATCGTCACTATTTAAACCCTGTGGGTAAATAGACCTAAGCCGGTAAGCCCACTGGGCCTCCCGTTCCCTAAGATGTTGTTCCCCCTTACATTTGTCAATTAGTTTAACTCTAACATCATCTAAACCATTATGATCAGACTGATTGAAATGCTTATAAACAATATATATATATATATATATATATATATATATATATATATATATATATATATATAATATTAGTTGATTTGCAAAACTGTTGTCAGAGTGCTCAATAGGAAAAACCTAGAGCATAAATATTAGAAGACAGTCTAATCAACTGAAGATTTGACTTGGCATATTTATTACTAACTAGTTTCGTACCGCACAACTTGTACGGCACTCCTCAGATAAAATTGCCAAAAGTAAAGATTACAACGTTACGCTGGTTTATATAGTGACGCTAGATAAATGGAAAGTATAAAATTACAACGGTTTCTGTATCGGAACAATATATATATATATATATATATATATATATATATATATATATATATATATATATATATATATATATATATATATATATATATATATAGACATCAAGTCGATAAACTGAAGACTTCATCTGCTATTAAAGTGCTCAATGGTAAAACCAGAGCTGTTACAACATAGATTTATGGAGTCGGACTAGTTCAAAACCATTTAATCGCTACTATGAGTTTCATGCCTCATGCGAGGCAATCATCAGGCGACTGCCAGAAAAAAACGGTTACATGTAAAGATATGGAAATTTGAAAATAGAGAACAATGAGTACTTGCGTGACATGTCAAGATGTTATTGGACGAAAAAAAAATCTATATTAAGCTAACACGGTATTTAACAAGAATTTCTTAGAGTGTCTACAGATCGAAGTCAGTTCGTTTCTATGATTAAGTGTTGACATTTCTGGTTTGCAAATTATAAAATATTTCTCACAGAGGCACAGATTACATTTTTTGTTGATATTAGAACACGATCGTGCTTGTCTTATTTTCCGCCATCTAATCTCTTAGTTGATTTTCCGGTCCTTTATACTCCAAATATATTTGCTGAGCTCGGTTGCATTTTTGTAGCGTTCGTTTCTGAAGGAGCATGTATGGTTTCGGTACCGTTCTTTAAATGTCGTGTCACAAAGACCGATGTAGGTCTCCTTCGACTGCGGGGTGGTGACCTCTGCTTGGTAAACAATGTTCCGCTCTTTGCAATTTCCTTCAAGTGGACAAGAGTTCTTATTTCGGCAATTACATTTGCTGATTTCTTCGGATGGATTTACAGGTTTGCTAATTTGAGCTTTATTGTGGCTGGAGATTATAGATTTAACGTTACTCATACAGCTATAGCTCAGCTTAAGAGTGTTCCGGTTAAAGATTTTGTGAAGAGGGCTGGTTTTTGGAAAGTGCTGATCAATTAGTGAAAGAAAGCATTTGCCGACTTTGGTTTCTACATTTTGGCTGTATGGCGGGTTGAACCATGTTATGTTCCGTTGCCGATTCCTTCTCGTTCTTGGTGCATCGGGAGCTGTATCTTTGTATGTCAGGGTGTATTCATAGCCACTTTTGGTTAGTGCGTCTTGGTATATGCTTTTGGTCTTGTCGAAACATTCTTTGTCGGATGATATTTGCGAAAGACGCTTGTTGATCGATTCAGGGATGTTTCTTAGGATGGAAGGTGGATGGTTAGACTGTTTGTGTACATACAACGGTACATTTCCTTCTTTTGTGTATGGGAGGTGTTTTCCGGTTTTTAGATCGAGGGTGACATCTAAAAAATTAACTCTGGTTAAGTTGGCCTCTACTGTAATCTTTAGCTCATTGTCACGAAAAATCTTGATTCTTTCGATCTCTTGGGGCGATTTATCGAATGCAGACAGCCCGTCATCGCGATAAAGGCCAATGTTGCTTCCGTACTTTTGGGTAAGGAGGGATAAGATGTAGCAGCCAACCAGCTCGCATGTTTCAGCGCCATCAAACGACCCCATGGTTACATCGAATCGGTCATTGGAAGCTTTCTTTTCCCATGGGATGTTGTCACTGAACAGCAGTGACCTTTTAGCGTGGATGATGATGTCACGCTCATGTGCGCTGATGGGTCGGTAGCCATTAGCAAAATCGAGCGCTCTGCAGAGTAGCTTCTCGGTTATTGACGGGTAAAAATCGCACACGTCAAAACATGATAAAGAGAGTGTTTCTTTGTGCTGTAGGCTGTTGAACCATTTTAGAACGCTCGACGTATTTTTCCACTGATTGATTTGCGTTTTTGTTGCGTTTTTTGATGTCATCAAGGATTTGTTTGCTTATCACGCCGATTTCTGATTTGGATGGATTGATTAGGTGGCAGGTCGGGTGGTCGTTGAATGTAGCTTTATGATCTTTCAAAGTGATAAATGCCTCCTTTTCGGCTAGCTTTTCAATACGGTCGTCTAGGTTGAGATGTACGGCAATTCTTGCAGACTGTGCATTTAATTTCTCTGCAACCTTGGCATCTGATTTTTTGTAGGTTTTGGTTACATTTTCCTTGATCAATTTGTTGTAGGCGGTAGAATTCATTGCGTAATAATTCGTAGTTTTATCAGCGGGGATCAACAGACTGTCTGGCTTCTTGATTTTGTTCTTGATGTCGGCATCTAATTCACGTTGGAAGCAAGATTTGGCAGTGTCCTTGAATTTAATGTTCCGGATGAGATCCAACATTCCTTCTTCAAAAGGAATCAGCTCGTTAATTTTAGGCGGGGAGTTCTTCGATTTGAATCCGTATGTATCCTTTGTTGATGATTCTTGTTGGCTGAGGAAATAAAACGCTTTCCATCGCATTCGACGTAAAAATTGTTCAGTCTTTTCAATAAACCTTTTCATGTAATCGCCTCTTGATGGCAGGGGCATGAAACTCCGAGTAGCGATTAAATGGTTTTGAACTAGTCCGACTCCATAAATCTATGTTGTAACAGCTCTGGTTTTACCATTGAGCACTTTTATAGCAGATGAAGTCTTCCGTTTATCGACTTGTTGTCTATATATATATATATATATATATATATATAAAATATATATGGAAAACGAGGACGGACAACTTCGAGCGAAAACAAATATATATACAGTAAAAAATCTAAAAAAAAGTTTAAAGATTTAATAAAAATAGACGTTTCGGTCAAAGACCTTCATCAGTTGCAGTGCAAGTGAATAATAAATTACAATATCCTTAAATAAGTTAACAGTATAAAAAATGACATAATATTACAAAGATGATGACATAACAGGGCGTGGTAACACATGAAAACGAAAAAAATAACCAATGATAAACAATCGGTGATTACTAAGCGAGATACTATGACAATGCGGTACAAAACTCAAGAAACACAAACCAAATAAGAATAAATAATCGAATACAATACAAATGAGATTAAAGTTAAAAAAGTAACGTGATCCGTCGAGTTAGCTGAAAGTGTGAAGGGACCCGCGTGTAAAATATTCAATATTCAAAAAAGGCGGTCCCAGGTAAAACTTGTGACAAAATCCCCAAGCAAAGTCCTTGAAACTATGCCGCAACAAGGTTTCCTCAATACATTGATGTGGCGAAGAATTAAAAATGCTTGGAATAAAAAAAACTTGTTTACAAGGTTGGGCTTATATATAAAAATGTATAATTAAAAACAAAGAGGAAATTTACAAACAATTAAAAATTAAAAAACTAAGAAATATTAAAAATTTAAAAATTAAATCTCACTTGGCTCTAGAGTATTACGCAATGTTTGAATGCCGAAAACATAACAACAGAATCCCAAGGCAGGGCCCCTGAACAAAGCGCTTTCTAGCGCAACAAAAACTTAGTAAAAGGATCCCGAAAGAGGGCCTTTGGATAAATTATTATAACAAAATCCCTAAATTAGGCCCCTGGACATGAGTAATTGTATTGCGTGCTATACTCTCAGCTAAGTAACAGTATCCCTGGTTGGGCCCCTGAGTAACATGTATTGACCGAAAACAAAAAACATTACGTAATAAGAACACTTGTGAAAAGAAAAGCAAAAACAAAAACAAACAAAAAATATTTTAGATAAAAAGAAAGCGTTGTCGGTTGCTAATTATATCTAATTCTATTCCTTGAATTGCATTCAGATCTTTTGTTCAATCCGTAAGGCTGAAGGGTGTAAAGTTGTGCACTCCAATAGGCCTCTCTCGTTAGGAGACGTTCATCAATGCTGTTATTGTCACTTGGGTTGGAAATTTGTTCAGTAATTGTGAAATTGAAATCAGAGAGAATATGAAACGTTTTGTTGACATGTTACTCAGGGGCCCAATTTTAGAGCTTTCGATTCACAGAAGTATTTTTGCAACCTTGGATGTCGTAATCTTTGGATATATACTAGTTCACACAGATTAATTAAATTTCAATAGGCTGTTGGTGTCCATATAGTAGAACAAATTTTAACATTTTTGACTGTTTGTTAAATGAAAGCGAAATTCCAGTCGTACCCTGCATGTTTAGGTCCTGTGGAAATTCTAATTGTTCAGTATATCTTTCTGGTGCTAATCTTTTGTTTGCGTCCTAGAACGTTATTGGTCCGTTGCTAAAAAATGTCCCTATCCTTTGTTTTCAATTAACACTGTGATTGGTTAATTTTGTTCAGGGTGCCCCGGTTCGAGTAGTCGCACTGTCAAGAACTAAAAAAAAGTAACACACAGGTAGAACAAAGCAACATGAAAGCAACGTGATATTTTAGCTACTTCCAGATTCACGATCGGTTCATGTTCCCAATTCACGTACAAGATTTTTCTTAACTTTTTCCTTTTATTCTTGTTTTTGATCGTTTAGAAAATAGACAGGCCTTTGCATCTTGTAGTTCCGTCATGCAGTGGCGGATCAGAATATCCAAGAGATGTCCTAGACTGTTTGTTGGTGTCCATAAAAGAATCAGCGCCAAAGATTGACACTGATATATTCATCAAGGTAATATATAGATTTAGGCAGGCCTAAAAGTGGAGCTCCCATTTATTATTTTTTTGCTCAATTTAATTACAGTGTTACCAAATAAGTAGCCACACTATTTCTAAGCTTATACAATGGCCCATAAGGGTTCAAAATAAATTAAACTTTCAATCGCTCATGGTTAAACTTAATATCTTACATGTAAAAACCTCTCATGGTTTTGTTGACGAAGGCGATGTCAATATATTTCGAGGTTAATCCTTCTAAATTTTTGCCTGTGACAGGTTCTAAAATTAAAATTGACGAGTGCACTTTATTGGGTTCCTCACGTACGCACGTAGGCGCAAAAACAAATCTTAGTAAAACTTTATACAACGTTTACTGTACAATATGTTAATAAACCTTTATGACTTATTCAATGTAAAAATGACCTTGGTCTTGCTTTGATTTACTCCAAAGCAGTTAGGGCATAAAAAAAAACAACTCAAGGCAAAAACAAAAATACAGAAAAACAAACTAAGTAAACTCGCTGCTAAACAGAGTAAACAAAATGAACTCACGCTACGGCAAACGAAACTCACGGCGGAAAAAAATTCTGCAAATTGATGGTGCCGGTTTTGTAAGTGATTTTAAAGCAGATTTTGTGTAAGAATTGTGGCAGTTTTTGATTTGAAAGGGGTGCACGCTAACTTAAAATAAGCTTACAATGTTGTTTTGACTGTTTTGAACCGTGTTCTTCTCGTTGCAGTTTGGTTGCATGATTAACTAATTCTGTTTTACCGTACGCCTTGCTAAAAACCTTAGAGAATTTTATGCAGAGAACTGATTCAATTTTCTTCATTTCTGGTAAGCAAATATGCGGAAGGTTAAGTCTGAATTTGCTCAGGCAAGCACAGGTAACTCGCAAGGAAATCGGCGAAATATTGGTTTACGATTTCAACACACGCGCTGATAAGAGAAACAAAACAAATGCAGGCGAGTATAAACAAAGAGCGGTTGCATGCACAGTATCGCTGAGTAGTTTTACTCGGTTTTGTTTCGCAGGATTTTTTCTGTACGTGTAGTAATTTATAAAGCGAAATCGTGATTTTGATCCGTGAAACTTAATAATTTGATATTGTTATCAAAATCCAATCGTGTTCAATCATGAACATCACAGTTAACTCCACTAACTAAAGCACAAAACAATTAACCTTAAACGAAATATTTAATGAACAATGTCTGTATAAAATGTACAAACATGAACAGGTTTGTAAGCAGCATTATATTTACGGGAAGATCTGAAAACCAACACTACTTCAAATTCGTTCATAAATGAAGTATAGTATAAACAGATTCTCACAATAAAATCAAACTTATGCTTAGTGCATATATACATTTACGTTTGTTACCTCAAGTTTGGAGAAGGCTTGTAAATTCTGCAGGGCAAAAATTTCAAACCAGCACAATAATATCGGAAACGAAAACGCCACTCGTTGTAAGCTTACTCCAACACCAGCGATATATACATGTTTTGAATTATCAGCGAAGATTGATCTCTCCTTTCCTTTCGGTGTAGCTGTTAACAGTCTTTTATCCCTCACTTAGTGAACTTCACCGGCTCTGAGCTCACTTTTATTTTAGCTCAAGGCTGAAAATTATGTCATAGAGGAAGACATGTTATATTTAACCTGTAATATTTTGCATGTCTTCAATTGTGAACCATAAGGTGTGCAAAACTGTCCTGTTTGTCACACATAATTAATTATAACATAAAACGAACATAGTAAATAATAAAGATGGTCCTTCTAACATAACATAAAGAAAAAGCAAATTAAAGTTGTAATATATAGATTTAGGCAGGCCTAAAAGCGGAGCTCCCATTTATTAATTTTTTGCTTGAATTTACAGTGTTTTGATGTCCCTGCACTTTATTGGGTTCCCCACTAATGCACGGAGGCGCACATATCAAATTTTAGTATAAAAACTTTTTATAACTTTCACTGTACACGAATAAACCTCCTAGAGCAAATCAGTAAACAAGGACCTCGATGAAGGCAAGGAAATTTGTTTTGATTTATTTCAAAACAGTCAAGGCAACACAATCAACTCAAGGCAAAAAAAAAAAAAAAACAGCGCGAAAAAAAGTCAACACGCGGCTAAAGAAAATGAGTTCACGCCAGAACAAAGAAAAACACGGCTGCAAAACAAAACTGGCAAATTCATTGCGAGCCGGTTATGCAAGTTATTTTAAAGCAGTTTTTTGGTGTGAGTTGTGGCAGTTTGTGATTTCGAAGTGGTGCTCGCTATCTAACAAGCGAACAATATAGTTTGAGCCGTCTTGTTTTAGTTCCATGATTAACTATTCTGTTTTATCGTACACGTTGCTTAATACGTTAGAGAATTTTACGTAGAGAACTACATGAATTTTCTTTGTTTCTGGTAAGCAAATGTGCGGTAGAAAAAGTCTGAACTCACTCACCCAGGCACAGGTAATACGCAACGAAACCGGCGTAAAGAATTGTTTACGAATCTTAAATCACGCGTACGAGATTTAACATACACTCACTGAACTAAACAATGCGAGCGAAAATAGAGCAGTTGGATAATAAATCGCTTAAATTCATTTTAGTGTGCAGTATCATTGAGTAGTTTTACTAGTTTTGGTTTGGACTTGCGGGATTTTCCTCAGTATAAGTTTAGTTTGTAATATTTTGCAAAGGCGAAACGTGTTTTTGATCCGAGTACACGTAGTTCAATAATTTAATTTTCTTTTCAAATGAAAATCCAAAAATTAATTTTACAGTTTACTCCACTATAAACTAAAACACAGCATTTGAAACCAAACATTTAATAGACAACGTCTGTATAAAATGTACAAAGGTGATTAAAGCTAAGAGGTTTGAATGCAGCATTAAGAAATAATGGAATTTATAAATATGTAAGCCTACGGAAAGGTCTGAAAAACGATACAACTTCGAATTCGTTTATAAATGACTGAAGTATAAACATATTCTCACAATAAAAACAGACTTCAGCTTAGGGTATAAATTATGTTTGTTACCTTATATTTGGAAAAGGCTTGTAAATTCTGCAGGGCAAAGCTTTCAAACCAGCACCATATTAAATATCGGAAACGAACACGCCATTTTCCATGTGAGCTTACTCCAACTCCAACTCCATCGAGATATACATTATATGAATTATCAGCGAAGATCAATCTCTTCCTTTCTTACGGTGTAGCTGTTGACATGTCTTTTATCCATCACTTCTTGAACTTGACCGGCTCTGAGCTCCCTTTTAGTTCGGCTTAAAGTCAGCTTAATTAAGCAGCCGCAAGAACCGTAGACAGTTCTTCAACTCTCGCTGTTTTTGACTTCTTGTCCGATATATCATATTCAGGTTGGCAAACATTTCGGATGTTCACGCTAAGAGGCTATCCCTAAATCATTTGGCATACGTTTCCATGATGTAGATGAGTAAATAAAGCAAGAAATATTCACGAAGATCTATGTTTTCCAGCAGCTTTGTTCGCCTCTTTCATTCAGCCTAAAAAGCGAACAAGGTGCCACCCGTGCCACAGATTTTTGCCGCCTCTTCATACAATCGCGTCGTTTAAGTTAAAATGAAATGTCCAGATCATTTTATAACATGAGAAAAAAAACCTGAAGTAATGCAGTGTTCTCACAAATTTTTCCGACAGGTAACTCAACTCTAAATGAACCGAATATGTTTTTGTGTCACGTTTTGCGTAAGAAGGACTCCAAATCACTCTCCAAATCAAGGACAAAGGCAAAAAGGCAAACTCGTCCCCAGGCCTAATCCGTGCGTACGGGCGTACGTACGGACGTACGGACGTACGGACGGACATGAAGTCATAACCAAATTTTCTCGGCTTGATGGATTAACCAAATTATATAGCTATGGATGCCCCGCCCGCGGGCGCCTTCGGCGCCCGCGGGAGCTCCGCTAATACCACAGAGAAAATCACCTTTTCAAAATTTTGAAAAACCTGCGAGGGAGTGAGTGCATGGCATCCACAACTCTGCCTCTCTCATGTATCTACAAGGACAAGAGAATAACACTTAGCAGTCTGCCAAAACGGCTTGATGCGGAATGTATATTAGCGCGCGATCTTATGTCAGCCGATTGATTGTGTACTTATACAGTCGGGAAATTTGGAAGTAATATTTTCAGGCGCGCAATTATAACCGTGCGTATTATTATCTGTTTTTCAGGGCGTGAAGAGAGAACTCCTCAGACTTTTGAAAATGCCAAGCAAAGAGCGATCGAGTAAACAAACACCATCGTTGCTTGATGACCTCGATGATTATTTAAGGGATTGCATCAAGTTGGCATGGCGAATGGTTACACAAGTTCCACCATTGAGGATTGAATACCAGACCTTCAGTTTCAATAGCGACTACCATAAAATCATCGAATGTTCTGCCGAGGTACGCGCCGACAAATACGGGCAACAAAAGGTCTGTTATTTGTGGCCAGGTCTTGTAGACGGAGGAGGAAGAATCATAAGACTTGGAGAGGTTATTCCACGACACTAGAGTGCCATTAGCTTCAGTTAAAATTTAAAACCACATTAACTTTTTATTTCAGTTAACAGAAGACTAAAGGAATCAATTAACCATTTTTCTCACGTGCAATTGGTCTAAGCACGTGACGATGAAGTCGTTTAAACTGGCGATATTTTCCGTTTGCATAGTACTCCCTAGTTTTCACAATTCCGATAGCTCTAAGAGATTAATATAGTGTCAAGGGGAAACTCTTAGCTCTCCGTGATCGCATGTCTCTGTCACTTGGTGTGAACGGAAGTGGAATGTCATATTATAGCGGAAGTAAAAAAAAAACTACTTGTGGACAGACAGACGTACAATCGCTTATAATCCAATCCCTCAGAGTGGGCTCGATTTCCAGCCGTTTTGGTAGTCCGGCCGTGGTGTGGGGCAAGGAACGCCGCATCACAAAGCGGCTGGAAATCGAGCCTGCCCTCTGAGGAATTCTCAACAGAAGTCTAAAAAAAAAATAAAAAAAAATAAATACTACAAAAAAATTCTAGATATCTTGTAAACCTGAAATTTATTTAGGATTTTCCACTCGCTGCAGCGCCGGAAACGAAAGCATCGGTACACCACGCGTCCACGGATATCTAGTCTTCCTTTCTTCTGTCGGTCTAGTAATTTTTGTCAAATTCAGGCAGAGATTTGGCTTCGAACTGATGCGAATTTCGAAGGGAGTAATTTAAGATTCATCCCTTTCCATATACTGGAAGTTCCCAGCGGTTTCCGAAGATCTGTGGTTTCTGACCTCGCACCATTTGAGCGCCTATAATTTATTCGGTTACAGAGTTCCCACCAGTAGACCGCGTATTTAAAATTCAAAATGGCCGCATGGAAGCAAAAGACGCGTCAATAGCATGTAAGATTAAAATTTCAGTATTCATCATCTTATCTGTGTCACCTTCAATCATCTTAGTGGTCTGTCGGTTGTGATTGGCATATTTCGATCTTTTGTGTTTATTTCTGTTTTTCAAGGTTCGTTGGCTCTCGCCAATTGACTGCAACGAAAAATGCAATCGTATGTTGTTATAAAATCGTGTTATTGAAAGGCGCTAAACAGTACCCAAAAAATGGGTGGGATAAACTGTATTTTTAATTGATTTTGTGTGTGTGTTTTTGACTGTCATTAACTTGTCACAACACCTTTCCAAATTTACATTGCAACAATCCAGTCTAGAATATTGTGAGTCTGAACTAATGTTTAGAATTTAGCTGATCAAAAAAATGTTTTTTTAAGCTTCAACGCACAATACATATATTTTATTAAGATCTGGGTAACAATATATCAAATGGCGTAATTGAAGGGCGCGTTTGATTTCTATTCTTGACTTCGGAAGAGAAGAATATTCCTACTGCGAATAAACATAGGCAAAAGCGCAAGAAAACATCTTGTGCTCGTGCTTGTACTAATGTTTATTCTTTCGCTTGATGCTTATGCTTTTTTAACACATGGAAGATCATCGTAGTTATAATCGCGAGACTATGGGTTCGAATCCCGTTCAAGGCTGGATTTTTTCAGGCTTTCTTTCAGCAACTGCTTACAAGTTGCGTACATAAATGATCTTTCATGCGTTAAATCTTTCTCCCGAACATGACATTTGATGTATTCACCTTAATATCAATATGTACAGCTTATGTTTAATTAATAAATTCATTACCCAGATTTCTTGAGGGGGTGTTATCTTGTAAAGCTTAAATTCTCCGAATTTTGAACATCGATTCATCTAAACCTTAAGTAAATCTGGGTCGCCCACTACCCCTCGGAACGAGTTATTTCATTGGTTCCTAAAACAATACATAACAGGCTATAACAATGCCCCTGGCCCTGAATAACAATAGAGGTAGTGTTTACAGCGGGCGAATGAAAATAGAGGTTTCAGAGAGGTAGTGCCTTACTGGTAAATCTTACCAAGAATATCAGGGGATGATTAAATTGCATCATCAGGGTTGTAGTTTTACTGGCATTACGCCGGCTACTGTGATGTTACAAGCTCTCAACGTTAAACTGCAGAATACGATTTTTGTATCGATGTGAGACTGAATTTTGGTTTTGATGTCAGCATACCTCCGTCCGCCCGGGCAGGGGAGTTCCAAGGCAATCTGATGGGAAGGGGGTGGGGAAAAGAATGCCATCCGTGTTCAGAGTCAAATAAAGGCCACTCTGCTTTTAGCCTTTTTTTTGTAATTCTTTACACGTTCACATAAGATTAAAACTAATTACAATATACATTACACATTAAACTACTTACAATATACATTGCACTACATCACTTAAAACAGCGAGAAAAAAGAAATAGTTGAAATCATTACTTGTAAAATTCAATTTAAAGAGAATCATTTACCTTTGTTACAATACAAAGCCTAATTAAATTCTTTTAAATAATTATTTCTATTTCACACATTCAGAAACACATTTATTCGAGCACACATTCACTACGCCACAACACACGACAGACCCAATCATAATACGTATGAGAAGTATCTAAAGCGTAGTACTTTAGATACGTAATTCATAAGTCAATATTTCTTAGAAATTTGCCCCATTTCACAGTATGGTTAGATAGGTTATTTTTTTGATTTTGCAATCAACAGTTCAAGATCTTGAATCTTTTTTAGTCTAGCAGTGAAAACATTAACGAGAGGATAGGTGTTCTTACAACGGCATGAATACAGGTAATGTTTAGCGATTTGTCTTACATGATTAACAAAACACTCGTCTTCACAGCCCGGCATTCCAAGCAAGATTTCTCTGTTGCTGAGATTTTTAACATTGACTTTTAAATTGCAGAGCCACTTAATAACCTCTGCCCAGAAATCTTTGGCATAATGACAAGAGATAAAGATATGTTCGAGGGATTCGCTTTCTTTTCCACAAAAAGCGCATGCTGGGGAAGGCAACGCACCAATTTTAATTTATTTAAAAAGTCATTTGTCACCAGGTACCTGTTTAATAATTTGAATTGAAACTCACGAAACTTTGTGTCGGAGGTGACACGATGCGGTAAGCTATATATTTCTCTCCAATCAAGGATATCATTTACAAAACAGCTATTGTATTTCTTTTGAGCAGATGGGGTACTAATAACTCTATTTCGAAGTTCTTTATAAATGGTTTTTGAGAATGCTTTATTGATCGGAGTCTTTTGCCCATTTACACTCGAAACAATTTGGTCCTGTAGATTAAATGTCCTTTTGTCAGAGTGAGACTGACTTGGCATGGCATTTACCACGGATATAAGTTTAAAGAGATCCAAGGGAGTGAGGTTCAGCTCTCTCACCTTATGTTTGGTTATTAGGTCTCCTATTCTTAGAATTCCCCTTCTGACAACGTTTTAGAAAATACTGGTTTTCCGTCGATACATATGAGTTTATTGTTCCAAATTATGGTTTGGAGGGCTGTATTTATATCATCAGTTAGTTCTACGCTTTGATAAGTTGCCACAGAACATTTTGAAAAGCATTTTAAGCAATCCTCGTAAAATGGTGGCAGTTTAATCGGCAGCATTTTAACATCGAAGTTGCAACCTAAGATAAGTTTACTTCCAACCGGCTTTAAATAATGCAGTAGTATAGTCTTCCAGCTAGTTGGTTCGTCACTGGCTAACTTTTTACAGCACATAATTCTCTGAGTCTCAGTCATAGAATTTAAATGTGGAGCTTTAAGTCCTCCGTCATTTAAATATCACCAATAAGAGCAGAGCGCTTAACTTTGTCTTGACCTTTCCAAATGAACTCAAAAATAATTTTATTCAGCTCTTTAACAAACTCTTGGTCCGAGCTTAGCATACTCGCCCTATACAGGAAAATAGGAACTATAAATATTTTGACGATTTGGATTCTGCCCATTATCGTGAGATCTCGCCATCTCCAAATGTGTAATTTTTGTTTGATTGAGGTAACCATTCCGTCAAAATTTAACCTCCGTTTAACACGTTGATCATAAGTAGAATAAACACCCGGGATTTTCGCCGTGTTTAAGTTTTGTCTCGTGTCGTCATGACGTTGTCATGACGACACGAGAATATGCGAGGGGGAGAAAGTGCATTCCATGGACCATTCCATGCGTGTTTGCTTTGTGAGGCCGCGGAATTTTCCCGCCATGTCAATATTTTTCCCGCCATGTCAACATTTGCTTTGTGAGGCCGCCGGAATTTCATATCAAAGAACAGATAATGTTTCTTTAACAAAGAGGTCGCAGCAAACGCGCTGGTTAATCACACTGTAGGTTAGGAGTATTTATTGTAAAGGGCTTCTTATGTGAAATACAGGCACGCTTTACTGTTCTTAAAATTGATTTCTTTTCTTTTACGTTTATTGCTGTAGTTAGTTCACAGTCTTATGCGGTTCTTCTGATCGGTCTATCAAGCGCAACAAATTCGAGCTAATTCGGTGCACTCGCACGATGATATAAAGCGTTGACGTTATCTGTAAATAAACGACACGCAATGCACGCAGAAGAGATGGCGTTTTTTTATGAACTTGCAGCGAACGAGCAAATTCTTAGCTGTCCAACAGTGCGTTGAAAAGGGTTGAACAGAAAAACGAGACCCTAAACAAGACTGTGATTGCTACGTGAGTATTGCACAACATTTGTTTTGAAAAGTGCGACCTCTATGGCACGGATAACAACGATCCAATAACACAAAATAAACGATTAGATAAGGACAATTATTTTGATGCTAAATCTTTAAAAATGTCTTTTAAGCCAGGAAGTATGGCGTTTGTTTGTTCCATTTGCCAGCTCTGGGCGTCACGGAACATTTTCGTTCAAATCTTGCGTTGTCCTGTTCCATACTCTTTTCAAGCATTTCAATAAAAGAACTCTGCCAGTCTGGAGTCGTACTTTCTTGCCTTTCTTTTCTCAGGCGGTTCTGATTCATGAAGAGAAACATTTACACTTTCGATTTGCGAAGCCTCGTTAACACTCGGCTCTGAGGTAAAGGTAGTGACTCATTTGATTGCAGTTTTAGATGGACCGATGTCCCACCACCGGCACCTCAACAAAGATGTCGAAATAGGGGAAGCCTTCTATAATTTTCTGAATTCCAGCTTCTCCAGTCGAGCGAGATCGCTGCTTTAACTGCTAGAACTCGTACTCAGTAGATTCTGCTGCCGTTACTTCACCTGCTGTAGCATTCTCTGGCTTTCTGGACACCTTTCTTTATACAAAGAATAGATATCGTTCCAGAGTTTGATTTTTTCTCTTTGTGAAACTCCCCACAGCTTACTAAATTTTGGCGCCTACGCTTCAAGAACTTCGTGCGTTTCTTCCTCAGTCCAGTTAGCAGACTTAACGCGAGGTTTTTTCGTTTTTGTGTTTGCCGTAGCAAGTACTTCGACATCACTTGGAACTGAAGACTGAGGCGATGGCATGCTTCTCGCCAGTAGTAGTAGCTGGACGATAAAATATGGCCGGCTTGTCGATGGAAATGGACAATGTTGACCGCCATTCATTGGCTGATCTGGATTTGCTACTCTTGCAAACCGTCGATTTAATAAGTTATCGCTAAAGGAACAAAATGCGTGATTTGTGATTGTGTGAATTTTCTTTTTACAGAAAGAAATGTACGTGTTGTACAAGTCTTGCGTGTTCTGATACCTCATCGAAAACGCATTTGATTGACATTTAATTTCCTGAAATTGTTTTGATAGTGCGTATTAAACTAGTGGTACCTATCGGTAGAAGTGCCAACGAGTACAACAAGAGAGAAGGGTTGTGAGGAAAATAAATTTATTGTAAATGTTTGACTAAAAGTACACTTTATGATGTGGGTGTGATCAATGTACATTGCATGTATTCGTTGCGGAATGTTTGTGGAATAAACTGATGCAATTTGGTGAAGGCCTAATGAAGGAGTTCTAAAATGATACTAAAGTAGTGAGAAACCTTGTGAAATCCATGTAATTTGAGGGTTGCAAGCCATTGCAGTTCTATGCCGCTATTTTGGAAAGGTGTCAACTGTTTTTAAGTCCAATAGACCTTAAATCAAAGTGGCTGTGAGCCACTGAAACTCGGAAAATATATAGCCTTTGTTACTTCATATATAGTAACACAAATAAAGGCTGCATTTTACCCAACCCCCTACCCGCTTCACAAGACTAATTGATTACTAAATTTAATATTAAAGACTCTCTGTCGACTGCGAGTGTTTGTTATTGTTTTGATTCTGGCAATGAAGAAAATCGTTCGAAAATCAAAAAGATTTAGGGAATTCGCGGCCTAAAATAAAATATACCGGTAGAAACAGGTATAAAATGTTTACTTTCGAGGTCATCCAGCTAAGAAATACTTTATTTTGAAATTATGACCTTGCGTCGTGGGGCGCGAGCTACAATTACAAGCTCCTGTCGCCATACGTGTCATTGGTCGTCATTTGAAACAACTCCATAAAATAAATTTCCTTTTTATTTGCTTTTAGAAGCACATATACAGAGTATATATATACAGTACTTAGTGCTCTTAAAATACAAGATGTAGAACTAGAGCAATGAACATTTCGTGGCGATTTCCATACCGCGGTTTGGAATTCCTGCGGAGATTGTTTCGATAAGCGGTCACGTACAGATTCTAAAAGCTTTCAGTTCGATCTTTTTTCAGTTCGAAAGAACGCACTTTTCATCGAAATAAAAATTTCAAATAATCTCAATAAAGCTTACTTGGTAGTGGAAGAATCTACTGGCAATGCGAAGGGAAATAATTCTGCAGCGATTCAGTGTCACTCAGCTCAATACTGCAACAAACGTGAGCAGTTTTCACTTTGCCTGTATCCGAGGTCATCTTCTTTGTTTCTCCATTGATTCTGGGCAGATTTTCTTGAATAAATCTTTTCGGAAGAGCCTCTGGTTACAGTCTAGGCCTTATGCAGGCGATTCTTGGCACCCGCCATGCATGGCTAAAAGCAGGCCGTTGTTTAGCTTCTCACACATGTGAGTTTGCGGATCACGTATCGACGCCATGAATCATGCATCGTGCACGTGCTGAACAAATAAGTAGCGCGCTGATTGGCCACAACTATGACAAATTGTGCACGTGCTGAACAGTTTCTGCTCAACAGATTGGCTAAAAACATCAGACATTGTGTCGTCACGATCTACCTTACATTACATTACCTTACATGACATTACATTACATTACATTACATTACTTACATTTCTACATTTTGGAGCGTTTGTGAGATTTTTTCCGCACATACAAATCTTCTCACGGCTCTATAATCTGCCGCCTCGTCAGGCCTTCTGGTCTTCCAGAAGGCCTGACTCGTTGGCAATAAAGTAGCGTGGCATCCGACAAACGATACAAGGTCAAACGGTCTCAGTTAGTCCTTTAGTTGTTTACACCTTTTAAAAGAAATTTCTGTCTACCGAATCTAATAGAGCTCGTCAAATATAATTTATCTCTTTCGTTTATACTTTGTATTAGTCCTTTCTAACTGCCGGGGAGTAGTTTGCTTTGTGTTCTACGCGGCGATAACTTGATTTCTGTTCGCATGTGAAAAGTAGCCGGGCAGTGGCTTTGCCGTGAACATGGCACCTAACTATTTTATTAACTTTTATTTAAAAAAAAAACCTTCCTTTCCAAATAGACCCATGCGTTTTATGATTTTACTTCCAATCATTGCGAAATGTTAGATTCTTAGTCAACTTTTATTTTAGAAGTGAAAAAAAAAACATACAGACCACGAAAGTAGCCCTCTGATTATAGATTTTGATAATCGAGAAATGTTTATCAGCACACTGAGATAAAATCAGTCAGCTGCGTTAGTAAACGAAACGCGAGAATAAATATAGACATTCCTTAAATGTTTCTTTTTCCTTTCGCGTGACAGTCAGGACGTTTCTCGAAGGATTCTTTTTCCCCTCACGTGACAAGAAATCCGCCAAGGATCCTGAACGCGTGATCGCTTCGATTGTAGCTCTTCTTTTCCTGATTATTACGCTTAGAAAAGTTCAGAGATTTTTTCCGAGTTGAGGATTGCGGTCGCGATGTGAGAATCGTTACCGAAAGGTTTTTCGTGACTGCATAAAATGTAATTAACAAGAGTTGACTGGAACAAATTACTTGATCTGTGTAGCAGTGTAGGGTTTCAAGTACGGAATAGCTTAGTGTCAAGTGTAGTGTGTCAAACTTCTACAGTTGCGGTTACACATCGTCCTTTTACCGTGGTAAATGGGCTCTTTACCTCGGAAAACTCACAAATCGTGTGTAACCAACATTTCCCAAGGTAAATTTATCGCGGTGTATTTCCATGGATACATCAAAAAGAACAAAAGAATCGCCCATGCAAGTTACCCAGGTAAATAGGAAGGTTTTTCAAGTACCCCCAGATAAAATGACCGATCGCGAGGCAAACCTCAAAGATAAGCAAATAAAAATGCGTGTTCAAGGCAACAAAAGCGTGGTCTTTCTTAGAATCATGGCTGGATGGCTTGCTGATTTGTAAGTATAAGCTACTTTTTTTTGGAAATTTGGCGTTTAAATACAACACAAGTCAAGGAAGATCTATAGTGCATTTTCTTATATGTATTTCGATTTAATCTCTAGGCCTAGAAACATCCAACAAGGAGATTTATAAAAACGGAGTCTTCGCCTTCTAATTCTTCGGTGTCTGAAACACTGACATAACAAAGCAGTAGAGGACTGTCGAAACAGTATAAATGATGCTAGCAAGCACCCTCGAATTATCCATTTTCGCATTTCGCGCCGAAAACAGTATGAAAGATTAATGACCTTGGTAAAGTATTAAGTTTGTGACGGCAAACACCCCGGTAACGTATACCCGCGGTGAGTTTACCTCGGTGTAATTTACCTTGGGAATGCTATTTCGTTACAAACATTCCGGTATTTCCATTTTCAGCGTTTTCGTCGCAAGAAACATGTACTCTATTTTCTGACATTGTTCTTGGATCGTAGAAAGCGGGCAATAAATCACAAAAGAAATGGAAAACAGCGCAATTTAACGGTCGGCGCAAGAAGGTGGGGGACGAGTGCTTCGAGTAACGCTCAATTCCTCTTGCGTTCATTTGCGTCAAAAATAGCTTTTTTGGTAAAAAATCATAATATTTTGTTCTGTCATTTCGTTTTCCCGCCTGTTTTGTAATTTTGTCTTCCCGCTTGTTTTGTCATTTTGTTTCCCGAGTGTTTTATCATTTCGTTTTCCCGCATGTTCGCCATTTTTATTTCTCGCATATGAAAAAAAGAAGACTTAAAATTATCCCAGCAAAATTTTCCCCGGTCTCTGCTTTCCCCATCCCCGGAAATGGTAAATCTTCTAAAAACACCTTTCTTTTTAGAGGCGCGAAAGTTGCAAGCGTAGATAACATACATGCTTTTTACAGCCTAGAGAAACATTTCCTGTTATAATAGCTTTTTGGTAAAGTATATTTTAGCCTCTTTTTGTAATAGCATTGTAATAAGGAGTACTATTTTTAATCTTAAATTTTAATGTGATGTAAGTTTTAGATGCAGCGCACCTATAGATACCAGTCTTCCACCTGAATGACCCACCCTGTTTAAATAAAGTTTCATATACTTACTTTCGTAATAATTCAGTATACTCACCCGGTAATAAACAATACTGATAAGAAACAATACTGAACGATTGCTGTGACCGTTTTTGGGTGTCCTCAGTCACCAAACAGTTTCATTCTGATGTCGAATGCACGCTTGTCTGACTAGAGACAAGAGATGTAGTCTCCCAGTGAATGTTGTGTAACCCCTTTTGAATGGTAGCTGTCAGCAGTCTGTAAGTGTTCTTCACCAAACACTTTCATTCTAATATCATACGCGCGCTTCTTGGACTTCAGAGCAGAATGTTGTGTAGCCCTTACTGAATGATAGCTCTCAGCCATCTCTGAATGTTCTTCACCAAACACCAAAGCTTGGATCCGGATCCAGAGCAGAGATGTAGTCGCCCAGTGAATGATGTGTAACACCCCTACTGAATGGTAGCTGTCAGCTGTCTCTGAATATCAGAGACAGTATATCAATATCCTTCACCAAACAGTTTCAATCTGATATAAAGCGCTCGCTTCTTGGACTTAAGAGCGGACAATTTCACAGCACGAAAATGGAGATTTACGGAAAATTAAAGGTGGCTTAAATCTCCTTAACTTTACGCCATCAATTAAAGGTTCTTAAAGGTGGTTAAACCTGACATTTACGCTACCGTGCGTAAACCTGGTGTAAATGTGGCTTAAATGTTTCAATCTCTTTAAGCCAGCTTTAGACATGGGTGTAAAGCTGGTTTAAAGGTCAGCTTTAAAAAATGTAAAGGTCGCGTAAAGCTGATTAAATTCCAAATTCACGCCAGCTTTACTTCAGCTTTACACCGCAGTAAAGTTATGTTTTCATGCTGTGTTTGTAGTCGGCAAGTGAATGTTGTTTGTGATACACCTACTGAATGATAGCTGTAAGTGGTCGTTGGAAGTTTTTTTGCCAAACAGTCTCAGTATGATATCACGTGAACACTTCTCATAGGCAAGAGCAGAGTTGTAGTCTCCTAGTGAATGTTGTGTAACCCTCACTTCATGCTTGTTGTTAGTCATGCGCACCAAACAGTTTTCCGTCTGATTTCAAGTGCACCCGTTTTGGACTCGAGAGCAGAGTTGTAGTCTCCAACTGAATGTTGCATGTGTAACCCCCACTGAAAGATAGCTGTCCGCAGTCTCTGAATGGTTTTCACCAAACACTTTCCGTCTGATATCAAGTGCATGATTCTTGGGCTCAAGAACGGAGATGTAGTCGCCCAGTGAATGTTGTGTAACCCCTACTTTATGGAAGCTGTCAGCAGTCTTTCGATGTTCTTCACCAAACAGCCTCAGTCTGATGTCGAGCCGCGCTTCTCTGACTAAAAAGCTTCTGAGCAGTCCCCTCTCCTGTGTTGAATGACGGCTTGGTCTAAATAGATGTCTGGAAAAATCGAATAGCACATAGTCGCGAATAGTACGAATACTCCCGAATAGTCGCGAATAGTATGTGTTAAGTCATCCATGTCCAATATACACGACCTGACACGAGTCGTAAGTCGTGAATGATGACAACTAGTAGCAAATAGTAGTTGAATAGTAACGAAAAGTGACAAATATTATAGTTCCAAATACTAACGAATAGTTGCAAATAGTGACGAATAGTCCTAAATAGCGACGATAACAAATAGTGACAATTCGAGATCAGAATACTCTCTACTACTGATCAAAGTCAATATCTTACATTGATCTTACACTTTAGCATATACCACGGACAAAGAAAGGGGGCAGCTATTTTTTCCTAATTTGGAATGCACCTTCTTTGTAATCCTCTGCACCCTTAGCGAATTGCAACTGTCAGGTTGAGTTTAAAACGAAACAAAACTACCTGGTAGAAACTAGCCTATGAGCCTGAGAACTTTACAAAAAAAAAAAAAAGAAACAAGACATCAATACATCAAAAAGAATTATAAAAGAACAGTCATTTTATAAAATTATAGAACGAAAACAAACTTAGCACCAAAACGAAGATATACCTTGTGGTTTAACGTTTTAACACTGAAATCACAAATTACACAAAAATATTGAAAAGAGACACGAGACAGCCCAAAGGGCCTTTGATTAGGTTTCTTATTTCAATACCATTTCGTAGTGAGCAGTGCCCCCTGTTACCTAATATCATAACTTCTGACTTGTCAAGATTAATTTTGAGACCTGAATTCCAAAAGCTTCTACTAGTTCCATAAATTTTATAAGTGAGTGATCATTTTTGTCTCGTGTCGTCATGACGTTGTCATGACGACACGAGAATATGCGATGGGGAGAAGGTTCATTCCAAGGTGCATTCCATGCGCGTTTGCTTTGTGAGGCCGCGGAATTTTCCCACCATGTCAATATTTTTCCCGCCATGTCAAGATTTGCTTTGTGAGGCCGCCGGATTTTGTACGTGTTGTGAAAGAACAAGTAATTTTTGTTTATAAGTAGGAGTTCAAAAATATTGCTGCATTGAAAGTTTTTTGCTTTTCTGCTGGTTCATTGTAATCGTTTGTCGGTTGGGAGTGTTTATTATAAATGGCTTTTTAGTTGAACAGAATTGAACTTTAATTTAGGGAAAATCGCGGCGTAGAATGTAAAGCAGTGAAAGAGATGTATTAAATTTGAGCAGTTTTATTAGGTGAAATTTTTGTACATTTTTTAAATGGAATGGTTGAGACAATTAGGAGAGAGTGTTTGATTTATGAACTTGCAGCGAACGCAAATTCTTAGTGGTCCAACAGGCAATATAAATGGAACAGAAATAAGGCCCCTTTTAGCTGGCGACAGTGCCTATTCACAAACGAACTGGCTAGTGAAACCCTACCCGGACAGAGGACGCCTGACTCAGGAGCGGAGAAAGTTTAAAACCTAAAGTTCGGTGCGCTACGATCTGTAGTGGAACGGGCATTTGGCATGTTGAAAGTTCATTGGAGAATTGCGTTGAAAAAGGTTGGACAAAAAACGAGCATCCTAAAAAAGACTATGATTGCTACGTGTGTTTTGCACAACAATTGTATGTATCGTTTCAATAACAGAAGATAAACGATTAGATAAACACAATTATTTTGATGCTAAATCTTTAAAAATGTCAACTATGGCGTTTGTTTGTTCCATTTGCCTGCTCTGGGCGTCACGGAACATTTCAGCTTATCGTTCAAATCTTGCGTTGTCCTGTTCCATACTCTTTTCACACATTTCAATAAAAGAACTCTGCATGCCAATCTGGAGTCGTACTTTCTCGCCTTTCTTTACTCAGGATGTTGAAATAGGGGAAGCCTTCTTTAATTTTCTAAATTTCATCTTCTCCAGTCGAGCGAGATCGCTGCCTGAACTGCTTATACTCGTACTCTAGATTCTGCTTCCGTTTCTTCACCTGCTGCAGCATTCTCTGGCTTTCTGGACACCTTTCTTTATACGAAGAATAGATATCGTTCCACATTTTTATTTTTTTAATTTTTGAAACTCCCCACAGCTTACTGAATTTGGGGGCCCACGCTTCAAGAAGTTCGTGCGTTTCTTTCTCAGTCCTGTCAGCAGACTTAACGCGAGGTTTTTTCGTTTTGTGTTTGCCGTAGCAAGTACTTCGACATCACTTGCAACTGAAGACTGAGGCGATGGCATGCTTCTTGCCAGTAGAATTGGTGATCATCGAGAAATGTTTATCAGTACGCCGAGATAAAAATATTTTAAGTCAGCTGCGTTAGGGGGCTAAAAAAAGCTTGCTTGACTTATCTTACAAACATCTCAAAAGTTAAAGGGCAACTTTTGGCCAGAAAACTATATTTCAGTAAAAGCTTCCGAATGTTTCCAAAATTACACAGGAAGCAAAAAAATTGAATTCAGATGCTTTTTCACCGGTTAATTTAACGTAAAACTTCGTATTTTACGTGACATTTCGCCATGGATGCTTCGATTATTATGATCACGAGATGTGATACGTCACAGGTGTGGAACCGCAACAAGTCATGGCTGACTCAAATTCTTGCAGTGAGAGCTCAACTTCTGCTAGCGACTCCACTGATTTTTAGAGAGCTATAGGAGGGGATATGTCAGGGGATAATTACGAATCTTCTATGGTATTTCAACCCTGGCGTTTTGAGCCTCCAGGGAAAAACAGCGAGACAGAGAAAGGGAGTAAAATATCGAACCTCCTCACCGCCGACGGCGACGAATGGTGAGTGAATTGAAGTCCTAAATGTACCGTTTCTTTCTCTATTACTTCGGCCAGTTGTTTGTGAGCTAAGACAAACCTGAAAAGCCTTGTTATTATTTGCATGTACGCGAGAAGCTTAATTAAACATGCTTTTATACAACCAAACTGTTTGCCGCATTTTGTTGTTTATATTCGGTCTTCAAATATTTTTGCTCATGTTTATCACAATAGGTTTTGACCTTTTGAGCTTCAGCCTAATGTACACTATCTATCTTGTGCGTTTGAAAGCTTGGACATACAGAAACGCAAATTAAATTCTTTGTCTCTTTTGTGTTACCGATTTTTCTAAATTCTGCTCGAAAACGAAGAATTCTGCCGGCGAAATGCCAGCTACCGAAACTAGACTATCCGAAATTCTGCGGCAGATTTTATCTAGAACATAAACAGGCTTGCAGTTAAATGTGGACAAAACTCTGCTGGGTCTCTTCACTTCTTTTGTTGGGAGAAGGGAGTTTGCGCTTTCTGTAGTTGAAACAACTTGCCTCGAGGAAACTTTGTTCAAGGTTGTTCGTGCTTGTATGCGTAAAACTGTACTGAGAATGATTTTGTAAACTAAAAACTGCCACCGGGACTATTACACGACCCTGCGTGATTTTATATTTATCGGTATAATTAAGCTGTCATGTTTTTATTTTGCAATTTCTTATCTTTTTGCGAAAAGAACCCCCACGAAAATCGAAAATTGTGCTGTGTTTGGCTCCTTATTACTTTCGCGTTTGCTTGCGTTTTAATTCATGGTTTGCATTTGAAATGGTCGTTGCGCTCTTCGTGTCTTACAACATTTGGCATGTTTTCCTTTAGTTATCTCGTCAACTGACATCTGCTCGAATCTGCACACGAAACTGTTTCGTGGTCAGGCTAGGGAGGGTGAAGGGAAAGAGCGTGACACGCTTTCATACCCAGGTTTTATGCTGCACCCCAGGTTGCCTAATTTACAACAGTTGTTTCTCAAAAGGAATCACAGAATAAGTACTTCACGCAACACTTCTTCTCTTAGTTATCCGGATATTGTTTCATATTTGATTCCCCATTTCTTCGTATAATTTTATATCCCGCGAGAGCGGCTCTGCTAGCGCGCGGGGTAGTGGCTTCTTATTGCGCGGTACTGACCTGCACGCAAATCACGCGCGCCTTTCGAAGGCATATACTTCAAGGAAACACTACATTTGCTGGTGGGAATTGCTTTCTATTTTGCCAATTAACAGCAGGAGAAATCTGAGGGTGGCTACAAATTTCTCAACAACAGAATAAAAATATATCTGTCTGTTTCCGAACGCGTGGATTTCGCTTACATATAGGACATATAGAGGCTCGGTATTCCTGCTCATAAATGAAGAGATTTCTGACAAATTATGGGCGTCAGCACTCGCAGACTCTTTTCAATTTACTATCTACTCCAGACAAAAGGCATCTTTATCACGATATGTTGCAAGAGAGGATGCATCGTATTATAAAGCTATGTACATTTGCTGACCTTAGAAGGCCGATCAATCTGACGGATTTGTTTCGTTTCACAAACACATGATTTACTCTTTTTAAGTTTATTTCCTTCCATATTTAAGCACTGAAGCACTACCTTTTTTATCTTGGACATCATTGAACAGCATAGGGTCTTTCTCTCCTTGTCATTCTCATTTATGAAGAGAAGCTTGGCGTGTTTTCCTCTTATCAGAAGCAAAAGCAAATCTGCCTTCCACACCTGTTTGGGGAGCGGGGATGGCGCAGTGGTGAGAGCACTCGCCTCCCACCAATGTGGCCCGGGTTCGATTCCCGGACCCGGCGTCATATGTGGGTTGAGTTTGTTGTTGGTTCTCGTCCCCGCTCCGAGGGTTTTTCTCCGGGTTCTCCGGTTTTCCTCCCTCCGTAAAACTCAACACTGCTAAATTCCAATTCGATCGGGAACAGTCCTACGTTTTATACACGAGCCTCTGGCTCGGACATTAAGGGTATCCTCGTCCCACGTATGGACATTAAAATTGTATTTACATTTATTTACATTTTACCTGTGACGTAGCGTCACGTGACGTACCAAAATCCGAACGTTTTCAAAATGGCCGCCAAATTGGCGTTAAAGAAAATTCGTAGTAAATTCATTTTCATTCTTTAAAATTTTACCTTCTAAAGATTCCTGTTGCTATAAACAACTTATAGAAAAAATTTAAAAAAATCGGGGTACATTTCCCAAGAGTTGCCCTTTAACAAGATCAAAGACAAACCTCACGCTAAGTAGCCCAGATAAGAAGATGTGGCGATATTCGGCCGAGATGGGAGCTGAAAACAGGAGCGGTGAGCGGGAATTTCAAGAAAGAGCCGGAGCGGGATTTTGTGTTTTTATGCAGTCGCGATGCGAGAATCTTTACGGAAAGTTTTTTCGTAACTGCATAAAATGTAATTAACAAAATTTGACTGGAACAAATTGCTTGATCTGTTTCAAGTACGGAATAGGTTAATAGTGTAGTGTGTCAAATTTATATAGTTGCGGTTACACATCGTCCTTTTAACATATCATGGTAAAAGGGCTCTTTACCTCGGGAAACTCACAAATAGAGAGGACGTTTTTTTTGGTAAATATCATAAATAATATGTGCTCTGTCATTTTGTTTTTCCACGTGCTTTGTAGTTTTGTTTTCCCGGGTGTTTTGTCATTTCCATGGCCTGTTCGCCATTTTTGTTTCCCGCTTATGAAAAAAAAGACTAAAAATTATCTCAGCAAAATGTTCCCCCAAGGTAAATTTATGGCGGAGTGAAAAAGAACAAAAGAATCGCCCATGAAAGTTACCGAGGCAAATAGGTAGGTTTTCCAAGTACCCCAAGATAAAATGACCAATCGCGAGGCAAACCTCAAAGATAAGCAAATAAAATAAACAGAGAATCGGAAGAGAAATTTGAAATTAAATATGATGGCGTGAGGTTTAGATTTCCTGAGGTCAACTTTGCGTGTTCAAGGCAGCAAAAACGTGGTCTTTCTTAGAATCATGGCTTGATGGCTTGCTGATTTGTAAGTAAATGCTAAACACTAGTCAAGGAAGATTTATAGTGTGCTTTCTTATATGTATTTCGATTTCATCTCAAGATTTACAAAAATCCAACAAAGAGATTTATATAAACGGAGTCTTCGCCTTCTATTTCTTTGCTGTCTGAAATACTGACATAACAAAGCAGTAGAGGACTGTCGAAAGAGTATAAATAATAAAAGCGAGATGATGCTAACAAGCACCCTCAAATTACCCATTTTCGCATTTCGCGCCGATAACAGTATGAAAAATTGACCTTGGTAAAGTGTTAAGTGTGTGACCGCAAACACCTCGGTAACGTATTCCCGCGGTGAGTTTACCTTGGTGCTATTTACCTTGGGAATGCTATTTGCCTGGGTATGTGTAAAACGTTCGTTACAAACATATCGGCACTTCTAAAAATCAGCGTTTTCGTCACAAGAAACATGTATTTTCTGATATTGTTCTTTGATCGTTAAAAACAGGCAATAAATGACAAAAGAAATGGAAAACAGCGAAAAACGCTGGCGTAAGGAGGTGGAGTGGGGGACGAGTACTTCGAGTAACGCTCAATTCCTCTTGCGTTCAGTTTGCGTCGGAAATAGAGAGGACGGACGTTTTTTTGGTAAAAATCATAAATAATATGTGTTCTGTCATTTTGTTTTCCCGCCTGTTCGCCATTTTTATTTCCCACGTATGGAAAAAGAAGACAATATTATCCCAGCAAAATGTTCCCCCGTCTCTGCTTTCCCTATCCCCGGATATGGTAAATTTTCTAAGAGCACCTATTTTTTTTTAGTGGCGCGAAAGTCTTTAATGAACTCCCTGTAAATATTGCCAGCGTAAATAACATACAAGCTTTTTGCGGCGTAGCAAAGCATTTACTTTTATAATAACTATTTAGTAAAGTATATTTTAATCTCTTTTTGAACGACACGAGACAGCCCAAAGGGCCTTTGATTTAAATAGCCGGTTAGATCATCTGCAAACAACCCCAGCTTTATCTCCTGTGTTCCTACAGTGATAGGGGTTGACACATTTAATATGCCGGCATAATTTCGAGCATAATAATATATGTGGAGCATCGAGCATAATGCCGGCATAATAGTGCATTTTGCCGGCATAATAGTGCTTTTTTGGCGGCATAATAGTGCCATTTTGCAACATAACAGTTATTTCCTTTTTTAGAGCTACTATCGTCCATTTTTTTAAGTTAAAACTACAAAATTTCAAGCTATTCCAATGCTCTACATGGTTTCCTTTTTTATTAAGCACTTTAGGCTTGTTCCCAGTGCATCCTCAACTGGGTTTAGCTCTTTAGGCCTAGTTACTCTCTTTAGGCCTGGTTACTCTCACTCCCGGAAAAAAAATTTACTTAGCTCTTATTAACCGAGTAGGAGGTCTGTATGGGAGAATCTTGACCGAGGTCGTGAGTACAGACCGAACGCAGTGAGGTCTGTACTCATGACCGAGGTCAAGATTCTCCCATACAGACCGACTAAGCTCGGTTAATAAGATGTTTATTATATGGCCAAACTAGAAAACCTTTCAGCTGAAAAATTCGGTTCGGTTCGCCATACTCGCTGACATGTTGCTAGTGAATCGAACGGCGATCGCGGAAAAATTAGAACAAGAGAAGGTCGATATCACCGGCAGATACATTTTCAACTGCTCTAGCCTCTTTAATCGACTGATAGAATATTCTTACGGGTATTTTAGTTGCTCAGTTTTAATCATGTTTAGTGCTTTTAACTTCTCACCTTGCAATTACCTCGCATATTCGTTTCTAGTTAGTGTTTTGATTTCGTGCCTGTGAACTGAACGAAAATTTGCCAAAGTTTGCTCGTTCTTGTTAACCTTTTTTCGCGTCAATAATCGACAGTGCCTTCCCTAAAACCACAAAAATGCCATAGCTGACTCAACTACGTAAAACTAAAAGGATTGATGCGAAATGTTTAATTAAAAACACTTGTAAATGTACAACAAGACTGGACGAAGAAGAAAAACTGACACAATTTCATTCAGTGCTCGACGTAAAATTAGGCTCAGCACTTCAGTTAAGTTTGTTACCTTTCAATCTTGATCTTGTCCTTTTATACTTCAATAAACTTCATTGACTCTGAGTGCAATTTCGTTTCAGCATAATGTAGTCTTGATGACAGCCGTGGAGCCGTAAACAAGGACGATATGTAAAGACTGTAAACACTTGCTTCGCTCGTCTTGCACAAGGCGTATATAATTTCCAGAAAAGCTATTGCTTTAGATCTTCCCGTAAACGTTAATTGTTGTCACAATTTTCCAGGATGAAAAGACGATTTACGAGGAGATTGTCTGAGGAAAATATTCAGAAGAAAACTCTCTCGCTCGCTTTCCTCGCGTGTTTCATTCAACTTAAGAAGTGAACACCGCGCCACAAATTTTCCCGCCTCCTCATACTATCACTTCGTTTACATCAAAATGAAATGTCCAGTTGATTCATACTAAAGAAGAATTTTTTAGCAGAAAAAAGTCCACTTTTTTGCATTTTTTTTTGTAAACTTCTCAACGTAAGTGCAACCGGTCCAGATGCCGGTCTAGATGGGAAAATCTAGACCGCGGTCAATATCGATTTTAGCCAATCAAATTCGCGAATTTGGTAGTTCCCAGTCTTTGTTAGACACGGCCATATAATAAGGCACAATTATGACTCACCGGGGTCCGGGAAAAATTTTTTTACGGCATAATTATAACGCACCGGGGTCCGAGCATAATTTGGAGCATTATAGTCCGTTTTGGGGGCAGTGCCAAAAAGCATAATGCTCGATTTCAGCAGCATAATGTGTCAACCCCTATACAGTGATTCCTTGAATGTCTTTGCTTCTGCGTATGCTTATACATAATATTTCTAGCGCCATAATAAACAAGTAAGCAGAGAGGGGGTCTCCCTGCCTTACTCCTCTTTCAACTGAAAAAGGTGCCGTAGAAAAACCATTATTCAAAACACAGCTTGATATGTTTTTATAAAAATTTTAGTGTAAAGACTTTTCATAACTCTAAGGGTTATTCAATGTAAAAAGGACCTTGATGAAGGCGAAGAAATTTGTTTTGATTTACTTCAAAACAGTCAAGGCAAAAAGTTCAACTCAAGGCAAAAAGATCAACTCAATGCACTGAACAAAGTGAACTCGCGGCTAAACAAAATGAACTCACGCACAATTTACAAGATAACCGGCGGACAAATTTCTTAGCTACAACCCTGGCTATTAGGACATAATCTATGTTTAACTTTATACATGAGAATACATATGTCTTGTGAACGCCTGTTCGCTAAAGTTGGTAATTTGGCTCTCTCCAGTAGCTGAGTATAACTTGCATGCTTGTTCTTGTAAACGGCCCTCAAGCCCCTTTCCTGTAGTCGTTCAAGTTTGCGTGCATCGCTAGCTCTACAAAAGTTCCACACTAGGTGACAATAAGTAAGGTATGGTAGTACAGCTGACTTGTATAACTGAAGTTTGGCCTCAGTGGGGATTAAGTTCCTTTACTTAGTCGCATTAGTACACCGATTCTCTGACTTGCCTTTATGCAGGCTGAACTAACGCGTTCCGAAAAATTCAGTTTGGAGTCAATAGTTACGCCTAAAAGTTTAAGCGTGTCTGCGGTCTTAATTTTCTGATTGTTAGTATAGATCGCTGTACTAGTGCCTGAGTCAGTTGTCTTGCTGCAGCCGATGTTCAACGTCTGATATTTATTTAGGTTTCCGTCCAGCAAGTTTGACTCGTACCACTTGGTTGCCTGATCCGCACTTTCACTGAGTTTGGATTTAACCTCCACCAGATCATGACCACTGTGGTATATTTGATGATCGTCGGCGTAAATAGATGGTCTGGTTGCTATGCACGAGGGGAGGTCGTTTTGAAAAATGTTCCATAGTAGCGGCCCCAGGGCAGAGCCCTGGGGACAGCCTCGATTAACCAACCTGTACGAACTGACTTGGTTGCCCATTTTGACACGATTGTATCTGTCACTAAGGTGAATATTGTTAACCTGTTCAAAATGTTTACAAATGTAGTTTTATTCAATTTAACAATTCACCAAGAATGGCGTAAACTTGCAAACGTAAACTGCAAACACACACATCAGTAGATACATAAGAGAGAGGATTTTTTCAACACCCTTGTTTTTCGTGACCCTCTTTACCCTCAGGGTGAGAGTGACATTTCACAGCTTTTATGTGTACTGAGGGTACTAGGAACACCAAGTCAAGGGCAGGTATGTGCAAAACATAAGGCCTCACATAAGGTCGTGTGTTACGGTCTCTAATTAATGCTTAATTTGCCTAGTTGTGCATCAATGGCGAAAATTGCAGGCATTGCACTCCAAGATAATTGTTACATAAAGGTCGGTCAGTCCCCGTCAATAGTTAACAATTGTTCAATGAGGTAGAGGTGAAATAGTGTTGGATATATTGGTAAATATCCAACATTTTCACCGACACTGAGGCGAATAATTGTTTAAGTATATCGTACCACAGAAGCTTAATAACTCTCGGACCAAAACATTTCTTTCTGCAACCGAAGCGAAACGGGGAGCCACTTTGTTTCTCTTCGACTGCTAAGGTAAATAATACTTTGCTTATCACTTCCGATTTAACCAATCGGAAAGCATGAAAATCACTATTCACTTGTGTGGTATATAGTAATCAGGTGTATTCATTCAAGTTGAGATTGAAATAGCTAGAACACGGAGATTATAATGTTACTGAAACTTTCTCTGTCATGAAACAGGGAATGACTGAACTGCCAGACTACAACAAGGTTGTGTTCCCTGAGATGCCGCCCATCCCACTAGAGAACATTGTACCTGATGCTTCACCAGAGGTGGGTGCGACAAAGAAATATCAGATAATCGCTGCCACTATAGTATTTTCTTATCGCACGATATAAGGTCATAGAATAATTTGAAATTGTTGTTTTGTGCTTTAAATATGGAACCATTTGCCTTGTCCTTCTTCTGTTGCCACTGGATCGTACTTGAATAAACCTGCAAACAATGCTCTCCATGTGCAATTGTCTTTTAATTGTTATTACATGTATTTCAGGCGGTGGATTTGCTGAAACGATTTTTGGTGTATCATTCCAAGGAAAGGATTTCTACAGCAGCGGTAAATACTTGTACAGAGGAATCAAACTCATTAACTTGTCGGGAAGACTGTCGCCATTTTGGGTTTGTAGTCTTTCAGAACAAACCTGATTTTTTTTTTTTTTTTTTTTAACATTTTTTTTTATTGAAATTTTTACACACTACGTACAAAACTAATACAGGTACACTATTTTACAATTCATTACAGTTCCTTACTCTAAATTACGATACAAATACAAATGCCACACTACTTACAAAAAAAACAGCTACACTACTAATATTAAATAATAAACTGCATAAAAAGAGAAAAACTTTTTATCTAAGGTCGAAAATTCAGAAAACAGAAAGTACAAAGTTAGGCCTACTTAATTATCATTAACCATATATTGGTTATATAGAAGTTATCAAGAAAGCCAAGAGAGAAGGTGATCCCACTTTTTGTAATGATTAATTAGAATTCCGTTCTTTTTTGCTATATATAATTCCAATTTATAAGTTGCTTTTAACTTAGCTTTGAAGACTGTGAGTGATGGACTGGCCTTGGAGAATTTACACTTGTAGATAAAGTATTTAGCCAGCAAAATAATATGATTAACCAAAAGAAAATCTTTGTCAAGGTCAAATTTTCCAAAAAGAATGTCCAAATGAGAGACATTAAGCAAAATATTTACTTCATCCACGAGCCAAGATAAGAGTTCTTTCCAAAAGAATGTTGATGACTTACAAAAATACAATAAATGCTCCAGGGATTCCTCTTCTTCATTACAGAAAACACATAATGGGGATTCCACCATTTTGATCTGGTAAAGTTTCTTATTGGTGAAAACAATGAGGTTTAATAATTTATATTGAAATTCTCTGAGTTTTGTATCCAAAGTAGTTTCAAAAGCTAACGAATATAACCTTTTCCAGTCTATAGAAAGATCCGGGTATTTACTCAAAATTTTAGCTTTAGCCGAGGCTGTAGTTTGCTTAACAGAACGAAATTCCCTATAAACCAATTTGGATGTGACATTAGCAAGGTCAATCGTTTTACCAGCAATTGTTAATACAAAACAAGTTTAATCCAACGTAGAAGGGGCACAATAAGGGTTTGTTTTAATTATAGAACGCCATTCATTTGGGATAGCATCAATAACCCCCATTAGGGAAAAAAGGTAACCAGGAGATAAAGAGGAACTGAGAATTTTGTCACTTTTAAGAAAAATACCTTCCTTTGAAACAAGATCGCCAACTTTAAGAACTCCTTGCTTATAGAAAATCGGTTGAAAAATAGATTTTCCCTCACTCAAAATATACTTATTGTTCCAGATAATTTGGTTCATTATCCCTTTATAGGTTGTCGAATCACAATTAGTCCTAGAAGACCAGGCTTGCAAGCACTCCTTATAAAAGACGGGAAGTGAAATGGATAATTTCCGACAATCAAAATTACAATGTAATAAAAATTTCCCGCCAACTTTCTTGAGATAAAAATCCAGAACATACTTCCAAGGACTTTCATACTTCTCAATGTATTTCTTCAGACAAATGATTCGTTGAGCAAAGATCATAGATTCAAGATCCAGCATTTTCAAACCTCCGTCCTCTATGTCATTAATTAAGGCTGAGCGTTTGATTTTATCTTTGCCCTTCCAGATAAAGGAATAAAGTTCTTTATTAATTTCTTTAATAAATTCACTTGACAATGAAATTAGACCTGCCTTGGACATAATTTTGGGTATGGCGAAAGACTTAACAATTTGTATTCTGCCGATGAGCGTCAGACCTCTCCATTTCCACATATTTAATACTTTTTTAATTGATTTAAGGGCAGAGTCAAAGTTGGATTTATTCCTCGACACGTTATTGTAGTCAAAGTGCACACCAAGAATTTTGATAGAAGTTTTAAATTCATGAGGGTACATTTCACGCTCTAATTTCCTTGTACCAATACTGAAAAATTCAGTCTTCTCCTCATTAACTTGGAGACCAGAACATTTCGAGAAAGCACTAAGACAATCTCGTAAGCAATCATAGGAGGATCTATTTCGGAGAAAGCAAGTCAGGTCGTCCGCGAAAAGGGACAATTTAACCTCTAAATTATCAATTTGAATACCCTGAATTTTTTCATTTTGTCGAATACTACATGCAAGAATTTCCAATCCTAATATGAAGAGAAGAGGTGATAATGGGTCGCCTTGCCGCACTCCACGACCAACTGCGAAATAATCTGATGAAAAGCCATTATTAATGATGCAACTTGATATATTTGAGTAAAAAGTACGGATCCATTGGATAAAAGATGGCCCAAAATTAAATGCGTGCAAAACTTTTAAAAGATAAGAATGATCAAGAGAGTCAAATGCTTTCTCGAAATCAATAGCAACAAGAATGCCCGACATTTTCTTACATTTGGTGTATTCCAAAATATCCTCAATGGTTCTGACCGCGTCAAAAATCGACTGTCCTTTCACGTACGCATTTTGATTGTAATGTATTAACCCAGGTAAGATTGGTTCCAGTCGTTTGGCTAACGTTTTGGAAGCGATTTTAATGTCAACATTGATAAGTGAAATGGGACGCCAATTTTTTATCAACCTTTTATCCTTGCCCTTCTTTTCCAACAAAGTAATTACAGCTTGTTTTTGCGAATTGGAAAGCTCGCCATGTTCATGTGCATAATTATAACAATCAACCAGGTGTTTGCCCAAAAGCGGCCAAAACACTAAATAAAATTCTACCGTGAGACCATCATTCCCTGGGGTTTTGTTCTTTTGAAAAGTTTTTAAAGTATTAAAGCATTCGCCTACCGTTAATTTTTCGTCACATCTGTTCCTTTGTTCCACAGTCAATTTAGGGATATGTACATTACTCAGAAGTGAATCTGTCAAGGCATTACTGTTTTCATTGGATCTATTTTGATAAAGATCAGAATAAAAGGAACGAAGTTCTTTCATAATCACTTGAGGGTCTGAAGTTAAGGATTCGTCATCTTTGAATAATTTCCGAATTGAACTTTTTTTACCTCTGGAACTTTCTAAATTTAAGAAATATTTACTGCTTTTTTCACCTTGTTCGTACCAGGTGGCTCGAGTTCGTATTATTGCCCCCTGGGTGATGTAGTCATTCTGGAGCTCATACTCTGTTTTTATAACTTCAAACATATTCATATTTTCTGGCGAGGGATCTTGATCACACATTTTTTGGCAGTCGTTAAGTCTTGCCTCTAAAGTTGCCATTTTTGACCTTCGCTCTTTAGCCTTCATCTTACTATAAAACATGCTTTCTTGGCGAATCTTGTACTTCATCAGATCCCAAAAGAGCCTTGGATCTTTGACTTCTTTAAATTCATCGTTCCATAATGGGTATTTCGTATTAATCAAGGACACGTATTCCTTATCATCCAATAAGCTAGAATTAAGCTTCCAATAAGAAGGACCTCGGGGTCCATTTTCAGTTCCATTCAAAGATAGCACAATTGCGGAATGGTCGGATTTAAGCGATGGAATGACATCAACATTATCAATATCCTCCTACATACCACTACTTACTAGCCAGTAGTCCAGCCTCCTCTGAATTACGGGAGTCTTCTGACGCCAAGTAAAACGTTTTTCCTTTGGGTTTCTAATCCTCCATATATCAACTAAATCATTGATAATACATATGTTTTCTATTGTCTTAACTGATTCTTTTCGTTTTGGATTTCCGCCATTACCATCCAAATCGGGGTCAAAAATTGCGTTAAAATCCCCACCAATTACAATATTACAATCGTCCTCTAAACAAAACTTGTCCAGTTCTTCTCCAATTTCTTCAAAAAAGGTTAATTGCTCGTTTGTTTTGTTTGGGGCATACAGGTTGACAAAAAGAAAGGGATAATCTTGAACCTTTGCTTCTATAAAGATAAAACGCCCATCTTTGTCAATTTTTGAGGATTTCAGTTCGAATTCCAAATTATTTTTAATAAGAATGAGGACGCCCTTACTATGAACCGTACCATGAGAGAAAAACATTTCGCCTTTCCATTGAGATTTCCAAATATTTTCCACCTCAGGAGTGCTATACGATTCTTGCAAAAAACAAATATCCGCATTATTTTTCATTAACCACCCAAACAATGCCTTCCGTTTCTCAAAAGACCGAATCCCCCGAGCATTTAAAGACAATAACTTAAAGTTAATATTTTTAGGAGCCATATTTAAATGATAATCCATTCAAAAACCACCCATTTAAACAAGTAGATTCATTGGCTGTATAGCCAGCTTTAAGTGAGAATAACCTTAAATTTGCATTTGACCTTATGTTAAACCAACGTTTTATGCAGTTAATTACATCACGAAAAAAGACAACAACATGCAAAACAAAACACTGAAAACTGGAAAACATATTCAACAGCAGCCAGAAAATACTGCTTTGCTGCTGTGGATCGAATCGAGAAAAGTAACTGAAACACCGAACGGACTTACTCAAGAAAGAAAACAACTATCCCTATCGTGTTACGTGTCAGCTCTCCAACCAAAACGCTACATACTTCACGGCCTATTTATAAAGTGAAAAGATAGATGTTACCTTCCCTGTAGCAGTAAACCTTATAAATTCATATAGTCAAAAAGTTCCACTAAGCACCATTACAACTTTCAACTTGAAATTCTTTCTATTAATTTTAAATGACTATCGAAAAACATCTAAGACTACGAAGGCTACCCCAACCAGTTTATAATGGCACCAAAACTCCGTCAATGTAAAGCTTATCGGGCTCTGCACGGCTGAAATATGCAAGCTTACCGGATTTTCTCGCCTCTAACAACTTCTTCGACTGATCCCCGCGCCTTTTAACGATCTCCTTCGGCAAATCCGCTGATATGCGAAACTCGGAATCTTTCAAAAGACTCGTCTTGGAGAAGATGAATTCTCGATCTTGATATCGCAAAAACCTCGCTATTATCGGTCGTGACCTTCCATCTTCGTTTGTTTTCCCCACTCTATGCACCCGTTGGAACTCAATTTGTTGAATTTCGTCTGGCTGAATACAGAGCACCTGCTCAAAGAATCCTCGAAGAGTAGAGCGGGCATCTTCCTTTCCCTCAGGCAATTCTTTAATACCGTAAAAGCGAAGATTTTCGCGCCGTTGGTAAACCTCTGCGTATAATAATTTGTCCTGCAACTCCTTATATTTGTCATCGCAGTATTTCTTCACGCCATCACCGGCGGTCTTACTTTCTTCGACAATGGTATTCAAAGCTTGAAGACCATCCTGCATTTCATTAATGGCGACCTTCGACTTCTTTTGGTGTTGCTCGAGCGTTTCAACTCTACTTTGTACCTTGTTAAGATTCTCTTCTAAGCTTTTGACTACTGCACCTATTGACTCCAGTTTCAAGTTCACGGCCTCGAGACTTGAAAGAATAAGGTCAATTTTTTTACCAAGATCGACGTGAGTCATTTCCACGTGTTTGGAAATTATGTCACCCGAAGAAGACGCCAAGTCAGCTTTCAAAGGCTTGTCTCTTGATCTTTTTTCTTCTGGAGACCTGAGCTCGTTATCAGAGATGCTTGAATCACTTCCACGCTCTTTTCGCTTAAGATTTGAAGTCTCGTCAGCCATAAAGCATTAGTAAAAACATTTGAATACGGAGAGCTTCACGAACACAACTATCCGCTCAGCATGCCTCGACCCAGTCCAGAACAAACCTGATGTCAAGTCGGGAAAACGAGTTCCCTTTCGTTTGTGATGTGACCGAGCGCACGGTTTTGGGTAAAAGACTTACGAGGGAATCCCCGGAAGGGGGTGGATATTAATGGCCATGAGAAACCCCTGGGAGGGGCTTATTTATGATTTTGATGTATTCTTGTGACAAACAGAGGACTTGGAGTTCCGTTATTAGACATTGTGACAATCGGAACTGTTCGTGTACCTTCAGGAGCTCTTGCACACAGTTACTGTTTGCATCTTTTGCAGAGAATATGTCTGAACCCTGGGCCGCGTTGTTCAAAGGCCGATTAACTTTGACTAAGAATCAAAGTTGATCGAGCCAGGGTTCGATTAAATTTTCTATGAGTGTTTTTATTGCCTATGTTTTGTGAAGTAGGTCAGTCGAAATCAAAACTGGAGGACAGAAATAACAAACAAAACACCTCACTGAGAAGTTAAACAAACTGACATCAAAATTCACGCTATTCTTCGATAAGCTCGATCGTGCTTTGTACAGCCCGGTGCATGGCTACCGTGAGAGGGGTGCTAAGCAAGAGTGGATTTGTTCATATAGTGAATTCGGAATATTCGCGGACCCGGGAAGTGTTCTTGGAGAACGACTGAAATTTTGAAAACAATATCAGGGGGTGGGGGGTATGTCAATTGGGAGAAGATAGGTTAAAAAGAAGCCCTTAACACTTTTGTTGAAAGTCATACCTTTCTCTTTATATTTTTAGGATCTCTTTATCTTGGCAGTGCATCAAAAAATTTAATGGTTATTCCTCACCATCTCTCCAATGCAATGCAATGCAATGCAATTTAGTGTAATGTAATGTAATGCAATGTTAGACTTTTTGCGAGTATCAGAATCAATAATGATCACTCGATGGTAATCGCTAATCTGTGAATTTATTTCAGGCTTTCCTTCACCCATATTTCTTTACTGAATCTCTTCCGGCTCACCATTCTGAACTTCCAATCCCAGCAAGCAATGCCCGCAAGACATCAGGACGAGGTCCGTTACGTCGCGCGTTTGACATTGATGTTCCTTTGGAGAAATCCCTTGTCAATCCCGCTTTACTTGTACATAATGTTGTCGGCATGCCTAACTTTCAGCCATAAGGCGAGCACAGTGAAAGCCTGTTATCGTGGTATTTATTTATAGAGATATCCATTTGGATAGCACATATTATGTCTTCCTAGGAACCAAGTTAATTGTACCTGAATATCAGATCCGCAAAGGAGAACAAGAGTTAGCAAGAGGTGCATGGCGAGAGCTCGAACTCTTACTCTCGTTTGCCCTCCACCTCCCATGTAGTTATGATGACTTGTTAATGGAATCGAAACCTACTCATTAAAACATTCCTGACAGCCGACAAGGGTTTTGACTTTCGCTCGTTTAACAGTTTTAAAGGAGCTCTGTCATGAGGATTTCGCAGATTTTTTGAATGTAAGAGCTGTGTGTTATGTAGCACGTAATCTACTTAGAATAACTTATTTTAGAATTGTTAGAATTATTGTAAATAATGTAGTTAAATTTTAGTCTCTTTTTATTATAAATATCAAATCTAGGTTTTTAACTTTTATAATTTATGTTATTAATTTTATGTGTCCCCTATTAGTAGAGGGTTTCGACCCTCAGCTAGACTGCATCGACACTTAAATAAAGTTATTGATTGATTGATTGATTGATTGACTAAACTGTTCTGAAATTAGTGGTAGGCAACTTAACCCATGAAGAACATTATCTTTGAACATTTAAAGGAAGATATAACCTTAACTTGCGGATATAAATCAAACTACGGCTATAAACATCAATTTTTTTAAGACACGCGAAAACAGCTTGAAAAGTTTAGCTAAACTTTTCAAGTTGTAATCCATTTCCATCGTAGCCATCTGCAGCTAAAGACGCTTGTTAACAGTTTCGGTGCTCTAATATAGCAATTGTTAATAAAAATGGACTATTATTTTTTTGTTTTCCTTCAACGGAAATATATATTTTGACTGTTCAAAAATCTGCTAAAATCCGTGACAAAGCCCCTTTAAGACGTCAATTCTCGCGTACTCTCAGCGGCTTGTTCGATGAAAGGTAATTTGAGTAGAGGAAAACTCCGACCCGTTCAAGTTCTCAATGGGTCTCGTTCTCACGTAGCCTGCGAACGCAGACGTATTTCCGGCTGTCGCTTGTCTCCGCCGAAAAAAATACGTCTGCGTTCGCAGGCTAGTTCTCACGCTATCCTCCCTTGTAACGAGATATCCGCGGTACAGAGAAATATTAAGTTTGTATGAATCTTGGACTCATTTGGACCATGTGGAATGCAATAAAGAAAAAAAGTGTTGGATCTACACGCGGTGCACTTTATTTTGTTATTTGGTCCCATAGGAATCTCCCATAGGAGTTTTGGGTGTTAGTTGTCATTAGCATTTTGTGCGGTTGTATATTTAAATTGTAAGCGTCGTTCCCGCTGTTTACCGTTAGTGTTCTAACGAGCGCAGACTTCTGCAGATTTCTCCCGTTTTACAGAGTAGCTCTTTCGCGGCCACAGCGCCAGAATAATGTAATTGTGGTTGTCGCCTGTTTTCTACCGATGCTTGTCAATTTGAATTCCATAGGTTTTGTTTACTTTATTTCAGTTTAAGCCTCAACTAGCTGTACTCAACCAACTGTACTCAATCAACTCTACATATCTACTCGTCATGTGTTTCCGACCGTCGTGGTGAATTAAATGGTTTTCTGTATTGAGAGTTAATCATTGACTGCTGTGTTTTGGCCGCTGTTACGTTTATTATATCGATCTGTTGCGTGACGGAAACGAACATGCGCAGTAGCTTTGGGGGCGTTCACTATAAGTTTATTGCGTAACGTAGTCTAACGCGTGCCTCCAAATAGTCACAACGAGAAAGGTTCTGTTTTCGCGCAAAAGGGGAAAAGAGGTATGATTCTACGTTGATAATTCGTTTAGTTTTTTTTTTAAATTAGTCTTTTCTTCGTTGATTATTATTGTGATATACGAATTTCGTCTGAGGTACTATCGATTGAAGATTGTAATGTTTGTATGAATATTTAGCTCACGCAGAGTTCCTATCTATTGTGTAAACCTTGTTTTAGTTTTGTCGAACGATCCCTTTATTGTTTCGCTTCACTGAGTGTATTTTTTATCATTTTCGTTACAGTTTTTACGTGCTATTAAAAACAATGATCATGAATTCCAAACGTATCGTATATTCATCCATTCAACGTTAACGCCAGCTACAGCCGCAAAAGGATCTGTTTATGACAGTTACAAAAAGTACTCTTTAGATGTCACTACCAATCACAGTTTGATGAAAAATCCATTAAAAAATCGTGAAATACCCATGAACCCATTTTTCATGGTCATGAAAATAGAGATTTTCATTTTCATGTGTCCTCACTGTGTTAATAACAAGCGCATTGTTATTATCAGCAAAACGGCGTAACGACGTTTTAGCCATAAGCCTTAGTATTACTTAGTATTACTTGGGCACTTTTTGATCTAAGTTAACGATGAATTGGACATATTCCAAATATAAATAAATTGGGCGAAATTCATTTCACTATAAACCAGACCAATAAATAGTCATCTGTCTTTGGATGAGAGTGCAGTGTCCTCTTTTATGAGCTGGCATACAAAATAATGGTGAGCGGACATTTTGCTTTAATGACATCTTGATTGACGACATAAATGTGCGCATTTTACACTCTGATATTCACTAGTTTCCTAGTAGGGAGAACAAGTACCAGTTTGTTACGGAGACCGGACTGATTGCGCAGACACCCGACGGAACCGAAATTAAAATCAGCCAACCAGAATATACTTGTATCTGGGTTCGCTCCACATAATTAACACCTGGGACCGGTTATCTTTCAACACCACCCTATCTATTATTTTGTTACCAATAACAATAACGATAATGACGGAAAGCAATAGAACAAAAGCATTCAACAAACAAAGGTACTTTATTTACAGTGATGTTTATTAGTACAATCAATAACTTCAAAATATTTCGAAACAGTTACGTAAGCCAAGTCTCTGGCCAGTTACTTATATCTTCCAACAAAATGCCTCCCTATAAATACACTGTTCATCCTGTTATTAAATGTTTCTCTTAATAAGTTGAAAACTACTAAAAGATATGCGCTTGGCTAGGTTGACTTTGCTTAGTAGAAAACTACTAGAAAATAAGCTTCGGCGGCTTAAATTAAACCTATTCTGCCTGGGCTTTTCTGGAGTTTCTCATCTCTAAAGTTGTTGAAACTTGTATAATGTGAATCAAAAATCGTTTATTTAAGGGTGGTCACGTGCAAAACATGACGTCCTTGCACAACAAAAACCTGCTATTTAATTCATTTCGAAATCCGCCTAAGATTTCAACATTTAAACCATGTGAACAATTCGCCAATATTGATAGTAAAAAAGAATAATGGAAGGTTTTGGACAGCAAGTCTTTCAATACAGCAATACAACATATACAAATCGTCATAAAATGTCAGCGAATCTTTCTGCCCCTCCCCCCCCCCCCCCCCACCTCTCCCTATTCACAATGAGAAAAACTACTGAAGTTGTAAACTTCTAAGTATCAAATGCTTAATCAATTTACAGTACATTCAGTTGAGAACAACTAGAAAACATTTTCTTGATCTGCTAAAAGTGTCGAAAATTGTTATTACGCAATATTATCGAATTAACTACATACAATGTACTTGAAATGATGTAAGGCCTTCAAGTTACGTAACCCTTTAAGTAATCAATAAAATAGATTACGCAATTACCTTTTAAAAATACAAGAAGCAAGTAATAATCTAATAATCTTCCTATGGTTGAGTCTTCAATACAACAAACCATCGTTCAAAACTATATATGCCAGAAATTAACTACGTGACTGGACTTTGTATTTGCACCTTTGTCTCACGTGACTGGCATAAAAACAAAGGAAATGTAGCCAAGAAACTCACACTGATTTTAAACTTTGCATCTTTCAATCAATAGAAGTAATAAAAATAAGCAGCGTTCTCCCAATCACGTCTTTTTTTTTATCTCCAAGAAGTAGCTTTGGTCAAATTCAACTTATATAACTCAAGGAGAGTTTCGACTGTTCAAATTCAAAGAGATACTATTAGTCCGACTGATATGTTCGGTCAACTAGCTGAAGGTATCAAACAGTAAATTTAAGATTTACCCAAGAAGTCGAGGTACACAGTTGCAGTATTTCCGCTGGTCTTATCAATTGCAGTTGCTTTTATTTCCGTTCCTCCGAAGAAGAGGCACAATTCGATATCGCGATTCTTCCCTTTAGAGGTATCGGGTGACTCAACTGTCACACTTCCTATGGAGGGTCCCACCGTGGGATCCGTTATGTACTTAACATTTGGGTCTGTGGAAGTAAAAAATCGAATCGTCGCACTCTTCTGATCACTGTATAGTGGTTTCCGAGTGAAACGCTTTGTTTCTCCAACGTTTACAGCATCATTTTCTTTCACAATAACATCAAATACTTCTTTACACGTAGCGGTACCCTCAATGATAACCTTCTTTTCTACGGGGTGTACTGTAGGATCAAATTTTGCGTGGGTTCTAAAACCGTATGTTGTGGCCATGACTCTTGAAGTAACAGTAGTTGGCTTCTGACCAAACATGGTTGCACCTTGAACAACTGCAATGCCAGCATAGTTAGGGATGAGTATTGAACATCTAGAACTGAATGCCGTTTTGACCGCTTCTTGAAGGATGACAGATTCAGCGAAACCACCAACCATAAATAAACAGCTTACATTCTTAAGCGCAGGCCTTCTAAACAACCCTCTCATGTGACTTATGATTCCATTGACTACAGGATCAAACAGACGTTTCATGGCTTTCGATCCCAGGCAGAGGTACTCGTCATTGTAGATCTCTAGATCGTAAAGGGTGCAGGTTCTTGCGAGGCGCGTGGCCAAATCAGGGTTGCTCGGTTCGGAGACCATTTTTAGAAAAGTACGCGGGAGGGTAATTCTTGTGAGTTTGTCATCAAACGCTCGCCTTCCTCTTTTCTTCATCTCAAACTCATTCATCAATCGAAGCCACTCTGCAGGGAACTTGAGGCGGAATCCCTTGATAGCTGCAATCCCGAACAGATTTTCAAGCAACTTTTCAAATTTTTCATCCACGTAGATTCCACCGTATGCGCCCCCAGTCACTTGGTAAATTTCTTTCAGTGTGCCGTCAGCCAGGATCTCGTGAGCTGTAACATCCAGCGTTCCACCTTTGTAAGTGTGAAAATACAATAAACAATTAACAGTGAATTCTGGTACTAAAAAGAGCTAAGATTAGGCAGCCATGTAAATAGTTATGATCGTCGACTTTTCGTTCCTAAAATAAGGTATTGTCTGTAAATCTTGTTTCATCGCTGAAGTTGTTCGAAGTCAAATACTAGGAGAGGAATTAACGATTTTTGGTTTGCAACCACCTGCTACAAGGACTGTGAAAATTAAAGGTCAAATGAACCAAAATTTCGACATTCTTTCTTAAGCGATTTTAAAGAAACCAAACGCTAGAAGAATCCATTAAAGGCTGGTTTTCACTAGCGCATAAGCACAAGCATAAGCATAAGCACAAACACTCGCATAAGCAAGTGAGAACACCCACGACATAAGCATAACATAAACATAACATAAGCAAAAGAAGAACGAACATTGTTCGTTCTTCTTGTGCTTATGTTATGCTTATGTTATGCTTATGTCGTAGTGCGAACGCGAGTGAAATAAGCATAAGCATAAGGGTTAT
>OY855914.1:11782902-12005402 GCA_963693305.1 Meandrina meandrites
ACTAGAAATAAAAACAATGGTTAGGAAGTGCGAGCTAGAATGCTTTTGAAACGAGAGATTTTCAATAAACCTTTTGTTGAGTATTGAAATTGGTTGGCCATCGCATTGGGTAGTTATCATACAAAAATCTGCATGTCTCTTCTTCTCGTTTTTGTTTGGGTGGGTGGGCTAAAAGATACTGGGAAAGCTCAAATTTATAGCAATGAGATGAATTTTATGTAGTGTTGTTGGCTTGTCATGTTTATCACCGCAGTGTGTTTATTTCTACTAAAGTTAAAATGGCCGAAAAAATGAGAGTGTTTACGGTCTTTAGGGTAGCAGCAGTATAAGCAGAAAAGATTTAAAATAGCTTGGTGATGTTTCAAAAATAATTTTCTTTTTTCTATCTCTTCTTCTTACACTCAAATCGCTGCCCCGACCTTGCAATACAATAATGCATGACGCTGTAGACACATGTACGCGTTGCGGACCTATGTGTTAGATTAGCTCAATGCGCTGGTATACTGAGTTGAAAAGCAGAGAAGGCGAGAGTTCAACACACGGGAGGGCACCCACACGTTTTTTTTTTTTCTTTTTTTTTTCCTCCGTGTTTTTTTCCTTCTTTTTTCCCCCATTCGCATGGAATGTCAAATGAAGTTCGTCGAAGCAAGTTTTCATCGCTTGCTGTACTTCTTTTGACATCATAGCGAGAATCGAGTATTCTTTAAAACCGTTTCTTTCTATTTTCAATCTTTTAAATGTACGTTAACACTCCAATGATGCGAAACTTTGGCTTTGGAAATCGAGTACATCAGCCAACGCGGCGGCCATCATAATATTCTTGTTCGCGTCGAAATGGATTCTGATTGGTTTACGAGGATTTATCGATCGATTTTGGCAGAACAATTTTGCTCCAAAATCGAGATATCGCGTCCAAACTATGATTGCGGGCTCTTCTTGAGCCCGCAATAAAGTTACCATACCATGCCATGCCATTCCATGTGTTACCTGAACTTAACTGTAGGTTCGTTGCCAATGCCCGTGCAATTACCAGCTTTGACTGTTTAACTATGGGCATGCAAAAAGGATGAATAGAGTTCAATCGTTGGGTTAGTGAGAAATAGCAATAAAAGTGTTTATTTTTTCCAAGAGGGCACGGTAACGAATCCTGCAATCTGATTGGTTCTTAGCGCAGGCAAGATTCTCCTATATCTGCCCGCGGGCAACGGTAACGCTTTCGTCAGTTTGATTTGCTGGCGAGACGAACGAGCCCTCGAAAGTTTTGCTCTCTAAAATCGAGGTAGTTGCTCAGCAACCGTTGTAAATGTAAAGGGCAAATAAGCAGTGGAATAAAAGGCGTTGAAGTTCTCCAAAAGGCGAGTATTGATTCTCTTTATTGACAAAATCAATTTATACCAGTTTTACGGCCGTAGCTTTTCGATTCGCACTGATTTTCAAGCCATTGCGGTAAACTACAAGTCACCAGTTTACATACGCGATTTATCCTTTCAAAAGCTAAATAAGTAACGGAATTAAAGGCCTTGGAGTTCTCCAAAGATGACTATTCATTCTCTCAATTGACCAAATCAAGTTATAGTTTTATGACCGTAGTTTGTCGGTCGTTGTTTGTGCATTATTAGGGAACTTAAGATCCACGACGACGGCATAGACGACGACGACCGGAAGTGAAATTCACGCAATTTTCCCGCGAATTCCGTCGTCGTCCTCTCGTCGACGACGACCAAGCCAGTAGTTTCACGTCGTCGTGCAACAGAGTTGTAAAAAAAAAGATAAAAGGTAAATATTTACACTGACTTGTCACTTTTTTAATCTTCTTCCATCCTTTATTTTGTGTGGTTTGATTTTAGCTTCTCTTTCTATTTTACGAAGCGAATTGAATTTAAAATTTGACTGTATATAACGTGCGCGTTTTCGTGTTGCTTACTGACAGAAATGGCGACAAGTCAGGCGGAGAAGGCGAACCAGTAAGTGGTAAATTTATTTTCCCATGAGTTTGTATAAAGGAAAGAAGAACCTGAATAACAATTATAAGTACTCAATTGTGTTTTGACTTGAGAACACAACTATAAGTGCTGGCAGTATAACGTTTATCTTTAAAACTTGCCTTTACGGTCGAAACAACTAGATCGAAAAAAATTATTCATGGCCACAAGCAGCTGGCCGTAAGCCTTGAATAAAATTTAATCACTTGTACTCTAGCTGGCATTTTCGCCTCTGTAATATGTAAAAATATATCGAATCTTTAGCAGCGAAACGTTTGCTATAAACGTGCATATTTTGTAACTTTTTTTGCACATGCGATTATTTAGACTCACTTACGGCCAAATACAATTTTTTTGCCAACTCTTGTAATTAATTGTGTATTCTGTTTATTTTTAGAAATCCAAACTTTGTGTGGAATTCCGAACACGATATACTAATGTGCCGGGAAGTTTTAGACATTGAGCCCTACCAATTTAAAATGAGAAGTCCAGAGAGAGGGAAAGCGTGGGAAACCATTTCAAATAATCTGAACGCCACAACATGTCTTAAATTTAGAGTTACCCCACTTTCGGTGCGAGACCGATATAACTCGCTTACAAAAAAGCTTCAAGCAAAACTAACGAGTGAGGAGAAAGCTGGCGGCATTAATGCGACAAACTCGGAGCTGGATGATCTCCTGGAAGAAATCGTAGAGAAGGAAAAGGCCGCTAGAGAGAAGCTGGACTTCGAAGACGAAAGTAAGAAGAAAGCAGCTGAAAAGGAAAAGACAGCGGCGGAGGAAATGCGTAAGAGGGCTTTGGAGCGAGTGGGGCAAACATCTAAACGAAAGGGAAAAGAAGACGGGAAGGAAGCGGAACCTTCCAAGAAAAAGAGTCGCAAGAGTACTGGTGAAGCAGTAGAGTATTTAAAGGAAAGGGCCACTGTAGAGGTTGAGCTGAGAGAGAATGAGTTGGATCAGAGAAGGAAAGAACTAGAAAGTGTGTCAGAGAGAGAAAAGGAAAGGAATGACCAACAAGGCCAGCTGATCTCCAACATGGTAAATCAGCAGCAGCAACAACAGCAAATGATGATGATGATACTCAATCAACAACAACAGCAGTCGCAAGCCTTAATGGCTTTAATGGAAAAATTATTCCAAAGTAACTTCGTTCACTTTATTATTTTAAATAGGCATCCTTCAGGGATGAGAGAGAGAGGATAGAGGGGGTTGCAACAGCGCCACTACGAGAAGTTAAAAATGCCACAGATATCACAATCCACATTTTCATAATGTTGTGTTGTAGCTATCTCCCTGACCCGTTGATTTGAGACTCACACCGAGTGACAACCCCTCTTTCAAAAAATCCTGGATCCGCCCCTCTCCTTCTTAATACCGAAATTAAAATGTTGCGTTTTCTTTTTGTTACAGTTTTAGCTATTTCTCTTAATTTATTATACAAAGTTTGTTGTGCTGTGTGTGTGAAGTTAAATTTATTTCACAGACAGATATTTATCAGATACTGCACTTATAGCCTTTTTCCTAATCTTACAGAAACATAGTTGTGTTAACTAGTAACCCATTGATGTGAAGAAATCTCGAATGTTACTTAATAGTTATGCTACCGTAAAATCCCAGTTAATACGTTATAAGCCCTGCAAGGGGTTTTCGGTGGGCGAGCTTGTTAAAGGGATTAAGGGGGGGCGGGGGGGATATTGTTTTTAATACATGTACATCAGCGTATAAGGATAAGTAGAAGAGCTTACGAGCAGGTCTGGGGAGGTTATAATTAGGATTTTGCGGTATTCTATTTTATTTGATGTTCTCTGAACTGTATTTGTTTCCATAATAAAGGAATGTTAGACAAAATATTCTTCCAGTGCTGGTGGGTCAAGGTCAAAAAAAGTAGAGGTTTGATTACCATAAAGACAGGTGTGGGCATTTTGGAGCAAAGCAGAAACTATGTATTTTACCGACGCTACTGAGACCAATTTTGAGATTTTTTTTAAAGTCAAGAGACTTGAAATAATTGACTATGTCACCGAATAGCCATTCCACGGAACTCCGAACAGCACTCATGGAAGCATTGTATGCTTCCATTTGGGCGGTGAGAACGCCGTGTCTGAACGGAGCCTGCAGATGCACCCTTAGAGGGTACGCCGGATCTCCATAGACACACATTGGTTGCCCAGCGTTAGAGAAGGCGTACTGCTGTAGGTTTCGTAGAAGTCTTGAGTCTGTGAGCATGGATGCGTCATGCTTTCTACCCTCTGAAACAAACCACAAAGAGAGAAATAAAAGCTTGTTTTAAAAAAACACACTGAGGATACTGACACTAAATTTGTGAATAACAGAAGTTTGTCGTAAAACAATCCGGTGACCGTGAATCGCATATATGTAGTCTAACACAGTGTTTGTTATCATGCTGAGTACAGAGACAGGCTTTCCGAACCTTGGTATCATGTCCCCATATCGGCAGGGAAATGAAAGTCGCCTCAAAAGCAAACAGAGACCCTCGATCCCATCACACGTCGATCCTTGCTCGCAGCGAAATGTCTGTGGGATGTTGAGAACATCCTCAAGTCGCGCAACATCTCTCTTCTGGAATCTGAACTCGGCCAGACACTCGGACTCGGCCATTTCATCCAGCGCGAACTCTCGATATTTTCCATAGGGAAAATTAGAATTTTTTGACTCGAACAGGTCAAAACTAGAAAATCTTCGTTGTCAATAAAGTTTAATCCATGGCTCAAAAAAAGAAGCTCACGCATGTCCTTAAACGAAGTCATCTTGAGCGAGACGTTTTCAACAAGCCAAGTCGAAATTGGTCGTCGTCGTCTACCTGCCGGCCGCTTCTTAAGTTTTCATTTTCCCGCCGAAACCGATGTCGTCGTTCCAGTCCTCCCGCGGTCTATAGACGTCGTCGTTGTCTCGTTCGTCGTGGATCTTAAGTTCCCTATTCGCACTGATAATTTTTCACGCCATTGCGATTAACTGCAAGTCGCTGGTTTACAGACTCGATTTATTCGTTCAAACAGCTTGCCTCTTTAATACTTAACTCCAAAATCCGAACACTGCTTATTCACCATTCACGAAAATGAGATTCTTCGATAAAAAACAGTCAAATAAATTCGTGCCGTGTGCAGGCGGTGACCAAACTACACATTTCAACTTCATTCAGTTTCACTTTCGCGAACTTTTTATCAGAACAAAATACTGTGGGAATCAACACAGCGGTTTTTATTGACTTGTTAACTACAAATGTAAATAGCTATTTCAGATGCTGTTGTCTTTTAATGATGACCTTTTCCGTAAGTACTGTGGATTGTAGTGAAATTATTTTCTTTCGTGGTAAACAGATCATTCTTCAGTCTTAAGCTATCGACTCAACATTGGAAGCGCGCGTACAAAACAAACGCATTTTGCAAGACAATCTTTGTACGTTTTTTTTTTTAACTAAACGCATTAAGGTAGGAAAAAATATATAAGCTATTTACCGGCTTTGGGTCGGTCCGTATAGTAAAAAACTGTGACCGAGGTCTTGAAAATGCTGCCCGAGGCCGCACCTCCCAGCCGGCAGATAACATATATCTCTTTACTGCAATTTACTCCCCGAAGGGAGGTATTGGTCTACTTTTCAATCTTTGTTAGGATGATCTCATTAATGTGTATAAGATCTGACGTTAATAAAGTCCCGGATGTTGTTGTTCCTCGAAGTGAAAACATGGCGTGGCGTGTTTGATCTATTGATCCGAAAATCCGGACAATCCTCCCCCCGTCATGAACGAAACAGGTTATGGGCCCAGGTCAAGGTACGGGAGACTACTCTTCGATGGGGATGAAAGGAAATATGAGCAATGGGAAGTCAAGTTTCCCGGATACATGCGATTTCAAAAGTTGAAGGATACGATCACTACGGCTGAATATGAGGACATTAATGCAGCCAAGAATGAAGAAGCTTTCGCGGAGTTAATACAATTTCTAGACGATAAAAGCCTTTCCCCTGTAATGAGAGATGCACAGGATGACGGGAGGAAAGCATTAAAGATTATAAGAGCACACTGCGCTGGTACAGGCAAGCCGAGAGTGATCTCATTGTACACGGAACTGACGTCGCTTGTAAAGTCAGCACACGAGACAGTGACAGACTATGTCATACGGGCAGAGACTGCGGCAACAGCTCTTAAAAATGCCGGTGAAACCGTGACGGATAGCCTTCTCATAGCGATGGTACTGAAAGGCCTACCAGAAGAATACAGGCCGTTTGTTGTCGTTATTACTCAGAGCGAGAAAGAACAAACATTTGGCGAATTTAAAGTCGCCTTACGAAGCTTCGAAGACACTGAGCGAGCCAGTATAGCGACGGGAAATCACTCAGTTATGAAAACTGAACACAAGGAAGAATCCCAGCCGAATATCACCTGTTTTCAATATGGCCAGCCAGGGTACATTGCTCGTTTCTGTGGTAGTAAAGACAAGGGCAAGAACGGACGGGGGCACTGGTGCAACACGTGCCATAATTCATCACACAGTGACAGAACATGTCGACGCAAAAGAAATAATAAGACCGACAAAGTCAGTCGGGCTTCTGAGACTTTGGAGGATTGTGATGAGGAAGTGGAGCATTCATTTGCATTTGAGACCAATGCCTATGTAAATGGGAGCACTACTGGGAAGCCAAATGCCCTACTGGTGGATTGCGGTGCGACCACTCACATCATCAATGACGAGTCCAAATTCAGCAAATTTGATGACAAGTTCACACCAGAAAAGCACTACATCGAGCTAGCAGATGGGACACGATCCAACAACGTGGCACTCAAGAGGGGAGATGTTGAGATAACCATCATGGATACCACTGGAAGGTATGTCAGTGCAACACTGAAGAATGCGTTATACATTCCTGCATACCCGCAAAACATATTTTCAGTGCAAGCTGCGACTGAAAGAGGTGCTTCAGTGACTTTCATTTCTGACTCTGCTGAATTAGTTTACAAGGATGGTACCAAGTTTAACATCGAGAAGCATTGTAGACTATACTATCTTAGTACCTTTGACAAGAATGACTCTGACTCTGTTAATTATACATGTGACCTGAAGGGTTGGCATGAAATACTGGGACACTATAATTACGAGCTCGAGGACATCTTGAAACTAAAAGGTGTAGTGGAAGGTATGAAAGTACGTGATAGTAGTTCCAGTAAACCCCAAGATTGTAATGTTTGCATTGAAGGAAAAATAACCCAAAGTAGGAATAGGAATCCTGATGTTCGTGCTACTGCACCTTTAGAATTAGTTCATACGGATTTGGCTGGGCCTATCGACCCAGCTTCTAGAGAGGGTTTTAGATATTCCATAGCTTTTACAGATGACTATTCAGGAGCAATTTTTGTATATTTTCTGAAGCGTAAGAGTGACACTGTAGCTGCAACAAATAGGTTTTTAGCAGACACAGCACCCTACGGTGAGGTCAAATGTATTAGGTCGGATAATGGTGGTGAATTTATTTCTCAGGAATTTAAATCTCTGCTGGAGAAAAATAAGATAAAGCATGAAATGTCTGCACCCCATTCTCCCCACCAAAATGGGACGGCAGAGCGACACTGGAGAGCTTTGTTTGAGATGGGAAGGTGTTTACTCCTGCAAGCCAATCTGTGCAAAGGGTTTTGGCCCTACGCGGTAATGGCAGCTGCGTACATTCGCAATCGGTGCTTTAACAACTGCCTTGAGCAAACTGCGTACTTTGCTATCACTGGCAAGAAGCCAAATTTGTCAAACATGAGAGATTTTGGATCTGAATGCTATGCATATAAGCAGAATAAGAAGTTGGATCCCAGGTGCACCAAAGGGATTTTCCTTGGGTATGATAGAGGGAGTCCTGCCTATCTGGTGTTAATCCCAGAGACGGGCAAGATTATGAAGTACAGGGTGGTGAAGTTTCCAAGGAGAGGGGTACATGTCGAACGACAGACCCAAACTGAAAGTCCACTGGGTGACGATGATTTCATGCCATCACGACACAATACTAACCCTGATACTTGTAGTGAATCTGATGTTGACAGGTCCGGAGAGTGTCCGGATGAACTTGATGAAGGAGCTAAGGCTGAGAATAAATCTAGTCCTACTTCACAACCTTGCGATGAAAGTGTGAGACGCTCCACGAGGGAGAGAAGACCCCCAGCTTACCTGAGAGATTATGTCACTGACATGAAGGATAGTGATCAGGTACTGACAAGTGTAGATTACTGTTACAAATTTTCTGCTTTCCCTCAAACTTACCAAAAGGCTATGGAATCGCCTGAGTCTAGTAATTGGGAGGCAGCAATGAAGGAAGAGATGAATTCTCTAACTGAGAATAACACATTTACTTTGTCTACTTTGCCAGAGGGCAAAAATTCAGTGGGGGGCCGTTGGGTGTACACTATCAAAGAAAGTTCCAATGGTGCTAAAACTTTCAAAGCAAGGTATGTTGCTAAGGGTTACAGTAAAGTGAGAGGTGTTGATTATCAGGAGACGTTTGCACCAACAGCTAATCTCACATCAGTGCGTGTGCTAATGCAAATGGCAGCACAACACGATTTGATTTTACATCAGATGGATGTGAAGACTGCATATCTCAATGCCCCTATTGATTGTGAGATCTATATGGATCAAGCCGAGGGCTTTGAAGTTCCCTCAGGGAGTGAAGGGAAACTTGTGTATAAGTTGAACAAATCTCTGTATGGATTGAAGCAGTCGCGTAGGAATTGGAACCATGTACCACACTGTTTCTTGCTAGAGAATGATTTTGTACAAAGCCCTGTTGACAATTGTGTGTACACCAAACAGGTTGGAAGTGGACTTGTTGCTATGCTTGTCTGGGTGGACGACATAATTATAGCAGCAAGCGACATGGTGTTATTGTCTAAAACTAAAGAGATGTTGAACAAGAGGTTTCATATGAAAGATCTGGGTAGACTTTCATATTTCTTGGGTATTCACTTTGAGCAAGGTGATGGCTTTGTAAAATGGACCAGAAGAGGTATATCAGTAAGGTGCTCAGTGAGAGATTTGAGATGTCTGATTGTAAACCAATCAACTAATCATAATAATCAGGGGACAATTGCCTTGTCCATGAATCCAGTCAATCGACAGAGATCCAAACATATTGATGTGCGATACCATTTTATTCGCAACGGGCACAATGCCGGCAAAGTAATCATTAAGTATTGTCCCACCGCCGATATGGTTGCTAATGTCATGACCAAACCAGTTACGAAGATTAAGTTGCAAAAATTCAAGAGTTATATTTTTGGGCTCCTTCTTGGTGTAGAAGAATCATGGCACGCCACAATAGAACAGTGCCTCACAAACCTATTGTTTTTATTGTATTCCTTTTGTTCTCTATTTTTACAGGTGAACTGTGTCTTCTACACCAAGTAAGAGCCTATTTTTGGTTCTTAAGACATTTGAGTTTTAATATAGAAGTAGTGTACAAGAGTTCTATATTTTGTTATAGTTTTACTCATTTGTCAACTGATAGTAAGCTGTATGTTTATATTTTAGCAATATGACCATGTTCGTGTGATTTTAGAACATACATAGAAAGAGATCAAGTGGGGGTGTTAGGATGATCTCATTAATATGTATAAGATCTGACGCCAATAAAGTCCCGGATGTTGTTGTTCCTCGAAGTGAAAACATGGCGTGGCGTGTTTGATCTATTGATCCGAAAATCCGAACAATCCTCCCCCCGTCATGAACGAAACTATCTTTGGAGAGGAAGAAAAGAAAGTTATGGAAAGCTCAAGGACAGTGAATTCGCAGTATTTCTTCATCGAAGGTAAGCTTACTGATCGATGCGATGTTGAATTCGAATTCTCATGGCGTTCTTGTTGTTTGAGTGTTGGAATATATATTTTTGATCACGACTGGACCTTATTTGAACTGTTGTTTACTATTTTGCTTTCAGAGGTGTTACAGAAGACCGAAAAGAAATTAAAATTAAATTATGGCATATAAAAACAAACGCCGACGTATAAGAACACACGAAAGCGACTCTTCAGTTTCCTTGCCGATTATTTGGCAGAACAATAAAAAGAATTTTTTCCTCTCAACCAGGAGCCAGCATTCGCAGATGCGTTTAGAAATGGCTGGAGAGACTCGTTTCCGTGGGGGTACTTGCCACTTTAATTTTCTTGAAAACTTTTCCCGCTACGATTTCTGCCCCGTTTACTTCGTTTTGCCCCAACTGACTGCCCCCTTGGTCTACGAGGATGAGTTTGTATTGCCCTATAGCCAGTAGTTTTAATACACTTTGGTGATACAAGTTACCTCTGCTTTGTGCAGCTCCATTTTGAAGTGTTTCAAGTAATAGTATTCCGTTTCCTCCCCACGAGTAAAGTGAACGTATTTGTCATCGGCATCATATCCAAAAGAATCAAACTCCTTATTAGGACGAAGAAGAATTGATGTTGGAGTTTTAAGGGTGCTGCGTCCTTCCTCGTTTCCCCAATCTCTGTTCATGTGGATTCCTCCTTCACCTCTTTTGTCATTAAAAGAAAAGGCAAAGCCGCTGTATGTTGTTCCAAAATCAATTGCGACCACTGCCACATACTTTGAGGTTGGAGCCATCATTCAGGCAGCTGTTCTCGGGAAGAAGAAGAATTAGATTTCAGGTTAATTTACACGTTATGACAACAACATCTAATAAGTTTAAAAGTGCCGTGCGACGGCAGATATGTATAATATTGTATTGTTTGATGTATTCAATATGGGCAAAGCACATCAACGACAAAGCAAATTTGATTTCAATTGTTATTTGCCGCTTCGGGTTATCCAAGCAGATTACAAGATATATATCAAAACACACGAAAGATCGATACAAGAAATTGACGGTCAATACTAACGTGCGTTGTCAATATCCTCATTATTATCTACTCAGTAATGTGCGAAAATTTTGCATTTAGTCTTTCGTGGAAAGTTCAAAATGGCATATATTAAACTTCCGCCAATTCCCGGAATGGATTAATTACGAAGTTCTAAACTAAAGTTCCTATCTCCGCCAATTTCTTTCCTAAATAGACAAACTGGCGCATTTTGGTTTTCATATCATTCAGGCAACGATAGTGTGCTAACAGGACAACAAATTAATTACTGTCGCTTTTTCACTACCATCCCGAATATATCTCGTGGATAACAGCTAGTATACGATATGTGGGACTTTTGTTCATCAACATAAATGCTGCAACAACCACCTTCCACAAAAAATGTAAATTTTGTCGTGTCATACTCATTCATAAACTTATTCACTCTCCTCGAAGTAACAAAATTTGCAATTTACAACGAGAGGAACCTGTACTTCTGTTGCAAAATCAACAATGAACTGGCATCACTGACACAATTGCCCCAATGAAGAAACATTCGTTTCTTTTGTCTCTTATTCATATGATAATGTTGCACCGCATTATCTTACCTTTACAAATAAGCTCTGCAGTCTTTTATGCACGAACAAAATATACCTATCGTACGGAATGAACGCTCAGGGCGACGAGGCGTTCATCAGATGAACTGCATATATGCAAAGACTGCTTAACTGAACGTTATGATTGGATGATTAAATTACATAACATCCCATCCGGTCTTTCTTGGAATCCGACTGACAGCGACAATCGTTGGGATCATTAAATTGAATAACAAAGGATGGTCTGACGTTTTAAAACACAATTATACGCAGTATAGCAGAAATTAGAGGATTGAGAATTTGTCTGTATCTTACTATTAGTAGATTATTTGCTGAGTCTTCTTTGAATAAAAAATGGTTCGAAAAATGTAGAGTGGTTAACACACAACACTGTAACAATGCTTTAGGATATTTGGGTTGGCTGGCCCGTTGTATTTGTCAAAAAGATGATCGACGGAATGTCAAGTCAAGCGTTTGACAAATCATGTAAACATCCTGCTTTTCTAAGAACGGAAGAACAGACTTTAAACAAGGAACGAATACGTACAGGTACAATACTTAAATTCGTTCATTCTACAGCATAATCTACTCTTGCTAGTTGAACTATATTGTGAGCTCAGCATGGACAAATACGAGCTTGGAGCAGCAGAAATGCAAAGTGAATGCAAAACAACGGGTTGTTTAAAGAAGTTTTTAAAGAGTTCCTCGGTGATCTTGCTGAAACGTATGGGCAAAATTGAAAAGGCTTACCAAGAAAGGAGAGGATATGATTCAGAACCAACAAAGTGAAGTCAGGTTTGAATTAACGCATGATTATATATGAAGGCTTTGAATTCGACCTATATGTTTTCCCAAGGCGGTGTTGGTTTGCAGACACAGCTCGTTCGAAACGCATCTCTGAGCTGACAGTGTCATGTGTACTAATAATGAACAATGCGAAGTCAATGACCAACTCGGCTAGGTTTAAAAAAAAACTAAACATCGAGTGGTAGCTTCTGTGTAATATAAAGATAGAGGCAAGCCTAAAAGCGGACGTCCCCAGCTAGTTTTTATCGGCCTTGTTATCTTGTTATTAATGAGAGGGAGGTCGATCAGTAAACGCAGCGTTGTGGTAACTGTTATTCTGTTTATTGCTTAGGGCCGGGGTAAAGTGGAATGGATAGATAGCGGGGATGTTGCGCCCAGCATTCATTAAATGCTACTGTGCTGTGCTAAAATAAATATTTTTAACTTTACTTCTTTCTTACCATGGTATTAAAAGGAAATAATAGCGATTTTTAAGGGCAACAGTAGCATAGGAGTTAGGGGTACCGGCGCAAATTTTACATTATATGATTCTATATTATTTCTCCAGCGCAATTTATCACATCTATATCTATATATTTTTAATTTATTGGTTTTTATGTTGTGCTTTTGTATGGGGGTAAAAATGCAAATTTTACATGATGATTTCAACGCATGATGCCAATTTGGATGCGCGAAGAGAGCTTGGCACCGCAAGGTTTGAAGAATAATTGTGAGCGTAGCGATCAATTTTTCGACAAATCTGAGGAGGGATGAAGCTCGCTTCAAGCGTCCTAGAAAAGCGCTTACGGCGGGAAGACCTAAGCTTTTAAGCTTGAAAAGCTTGAAAGTGTGCGATGGAGCGCTTTTTCCAGGATTTATATCCAAACAAATGATATAACGATATAAAATTTTAATGATATGAATGATATAAAATTTTCGTGTTGTCCTATCCGCCTACCCCTTCATTCCTCCTGACTCGCAACTGTGTACAATGCACACATGCTTAGTAAACCTGTAAGCATTGCTCTCCATGTGCATGTATTTTTATTACTATTATTTGAGGCGGTGGATTTGCTCAAACGATTTTTGGTTTATCATTCCAAGGAAAGGATTTCTGCAGCAGAGGTAAATACAAAGCAAATCAACTCAGTAAGTTTCGGCCCTATCATCTTTAATTCCAGAATCAAACAGGTTTACATTTATATCAGCTCAGACATTCGTATACGGTTCCCTTTTCAGTTATAGTCTCTTGAAATAAGAATTCATTGCTTCCTTGTGGTACAATCGTTTGTCCATTCTCGTCCCCTTAGCCCTATTCGCTTATCTTACCCGGTGGGTACTTGGCACGAGAAGTAAAGGGCCCCGTCATAACAACTGCATTCTTGGATTGTAATAATTTTCAAAGCAGTCAGCACTACAGTATGCAACTGGTTTTAGATTTTTCCTTTTAGTGTAATTCTACACAATGACATGTAACGAGTTCATGGTGAATGATACAAGCTGTTAATAATGTTTACTCTTATTACATGTAACTTCTATTTGGCTTTTTACAGTTTTTTTCCTTTTTTATCTGACAACGCTATTGCAACTAGGTGAAGGTAGGCGATGGTATTTAGAGTAAATTACTTATCTATGTGATTAATTTATTTCAGGCTTTACTTCACCCATATTTCTTCACTGAACCTCTTCCAGCTCACCAGCTTCAGCTCTTTTTAAACTGCGCGCTTTATTCTATTTATTCACATGAAGAAAGTGTAAAATATGTGCGGAATGTACTAAAGAAGTCTAGAAGTTAAGGTCGCACAGGACCCTTGCTATGATTATGTATGCATTTATTTTAAGAGTATGCACGAACTGCAACGACTGAAACCGACAACAATCGAAATATTCATGAGAATATATTTCTTAAAGTTCTTTGTATAAGTAATTACACGTTATTGTTCTCAGCTTTGTGTCCCGTGCGCTGGAACGTAGCGAATTATCACAATTCAGCATAATTAGATTTGGGACTTCAACTAAAGCGCACGTTGTTGTAAATACTGACTCCAGTAGTACTGCACCGATCCAAAGCGGCTCTGTGATTGGCTACTCTCGATCACTTCCGTACCGCAATGTACCGAACCAATCACATGCAAGCTTTGGCTTGTCTTTTCGTTTGGAGCGCTTGTCGACGAGAAGTCGTTCGTGTGGGACACGTGAGCATCGTGTTGTGCGTAGTTTTTTTTTTTAATATCGCTTCAATAGTGTTGTTAAAGTTATTTTTTCTTAAATCGTCACTGAACAAAGCGAATGTTTCAGACGGAGTATTTATAGCCATGTGTTAATAGCGGTAAGCTGCGGTAAGTGTTTAACTCTTTCTTAAGACTTTTAACGTTCTTATGCGTTTTAACATGTCTTTACTGAGTGCTGGAAACCGATTTAATAATCCTAAAGTAAAGTAATAAATGGACGATGAATCTGAAATGCATAATAACAAGAACATTGAGCTTACCACTTAACTGCAGAATACCCTGCCACTCGAACCTCGAACTCATGTGTCTATATGTCCGGCAGCCAGACAGGTTTTCCAAAATACTCCGTGTCCGGCAGTCGAAAATATTTTCAAATTTCAATTAATACCATCATTTACGTGTTAACATACGTGAAAACTTCACGAATTTCACCGCAGTGCGAGGTTTTGTGTTTATTATCGGCGCCCTCAGTGTATAAATCGAATCCCGTGACTTAGAAGCTTGCCGCCAGCTTTCGGACAGGAATTTCTAAATACTCCGTGTCCTGCAGTCGAGTATTTTTGGTTTTCTACTCGATAGATTCGAACAGCATCATGATAGGCAATGCTAGGCAATGCTTTTCTTGTATTTCTTGCTAAGAAATTTACGATTGTCGCCGAAGTACGCCGATTTTGTTGTTTTGTTACAAATATGCTTGCCGCCAGCTTCCGGACACGAATACTCCGTTTCCGGCAGTCTAATATGTTTGGTTTTCTACTCGATAGATTCGAACAACATAATGCTAGGTAATGCTATTCTTGTATTTCTTTCTAAGAAATTTACGATTGTCGCCGAAGTACGCCAATTTTGTTGTTTTGTTACAAATATGTTTGCCACCAGCTTCCGGACACGAAATTCTAAATACTCCGTGTCCGGCAGTCTAATATTTTGGTTTTCTACTCCATAGATTCGAACAACATCATGCTAGGTAATGCTATTGTTGTATTTCTTTCTAAGAAATTTACGATTGTCGCCGAAGTACGCCGAGTTTGTTGTTTTGATGCAAAGATGTTTGCCGGACACGAATTTCAAAATACTCCGTGTCCGGCAGTCTAATGTTTTCTCTAATAAATTGAAAGCTTCTCTCTTCGATAGATATGCTTCCAATAATAACATGCTAGGCAACCCTGTTCTTCATGCGATGCGATCGTTGTTTCCACGGAAGGAAAGGTTAATATATTCTGTATATTTATTTACCTCCTCGCCTTGACACACTATGGCTGTGTTTTCACTAGGACAATTTTAGCTAGATAAAGTCAGAAAAGTCCGGAAATACAGTGAAAACACTTTGTCTACTGTTTAGCGAGTTAACAATGCCAACTGTTTTCACCAGGAAAAACAACGGGTTTTCTCGCCTTTACGACAGGAAACTCACGCAGAGTTATACTACCTCGCAAGATGCATGGTTTAACTCGTCCCGACAAATACCGCAGCCAATCGCATCGCGTGTAGTGACAGATGCCTGCCAAACAATCTGGCAAAATTATTTTCCAGACGCTCGCCTTGTGGTTCTTTCGAAACAAAACCTTGTATGCTTGTAAACATGGCTCACGAATTGCAAAACATATCCCAATTCTTTCGCCGTTTTACGATTCCTCCAGGCCTTACCTTTTCACAGCGTCGGCATGCAGAATCATTTCCCGCATTACGGGCAACCAGCAGTTCTTCAATACCAAATTCCTATGCCACATGCGACACCCTCGACAAGCTCAGTAGTCCTGACTTACACTGCTTACAGCAACGAAAGCGAAAGCTCAACGAACGAAGAAAATACAAAGCCAGGAGCTACGAACAGGAACCGTGGCTCCAACTGGACATTTTTGAAAGTTGCGCGGATTTGTAATTTGAATCTTTCGAGTTATTAGTGGCTTAACTTTTTTCCAGTGAAAACAGATGTCGTTTTTGGCTAGCTAATGTCGGTCTGTAAACAAACACCTAGGAAGAATGTTCAGCTAGTTAATCGGCCTAGTGAAAACACAACCTATGTAAGCATGCTGTATACGCGGCTTCCGAAATGTGTCAGTGAAACATTGTTTTCGGTCACACTTGACCCAACGTGACCTAATTTTTGGCGGGAAACCTAGAGCGACTGCCGGCGAAAGGTGAAGATTTCCATCAACCAAGCGTGCTTATTTCTCTGGAGGAAAGTTTGAAGGCAAAATTGAAGGTAAGATCACAGATTTGACGTTTCCCATTTTAATAGCGCTGTTAATGGAGGAGACGTTGGTGCTGGCCGATTCGCTGCACTCTCAGAATGCACGAGAACGAACACGAAACTCGCGTGTTGTTGCCGGACTGTGTGAGTGTCTGGAAAACAAAAGCCCGATTTACACGACATGCGTTTTAGGCACGGCACTCCTTAATTTAGGTACCCGTGCCTTTTAGTATGGCCCGTCAAGTTTCCATTTACACGACAAAATTGTCTTGTTTTAAGGCACCTGTCATTTTCTTTTGGGTACCCTAAAACGAGAAACGGCACCCCCAAATTATTGAGCCTGCCCACAAGGCAGGTATTTTCTGGTTCTATTTGATGAAGAAAAGAAAAGAAATCAAATATGATAAATATGATAAGGAAGGGAAAAGTATGCTTTCATTTTCTTCTTTTATTGGAAACATGATCATGAAAAGTCGTAGAATGTTCATCCAAGCCATGGTTTAAATCAGCCAAAACCAAAGGTTGTATGTATGCGTTTACGATCACCCGTTTACACGGCAAAATATGGGCACGGCACTCCTAAAAAGCGGGCCAGGACTACCTATTCACATGGTCCCGGCCCTCAAACATTTTTGGGCACCCGTGCCCAACACATTTCCGTTTACACGGCAAAAATTGAGGATGCCGGACCTTATATTTTAGGCACTTGTGCCAAATTTTAGGGGTGCCGTGCCCAAAATACTTGTCGTGTAAATCGGGCTAAAGTGAATAATGGCCGAATACTCCGAATAGTAACGATTAGCTTGACCAATTTGAATATGTGCTGTTTGTCTCTTGACCCTCAAATCGTTTTGGTCAAAAATCAGCATTTCTGCGTTAACCCTTTATAATATTGTGCAACATGTGCTTATCTGCCTGATCGATCGGGGCACATCGCGAGGAGGGCTGGGTATAGCTGCAACCAAGAAGAGGAAACCACGCAAATCACTAGCCGTTTCAAAATATCGAATAAATGAATATTAGAAGTCCATCCAAACTGAATTACGGATAACTTCAAATCCTTTTTTTCTCTCGCGGGAACAGCTTGAGTGCTAAACCGTTTCGATAAGGTTTTGTTAACTGCACTCAAACTGTTACCATGCTATGAGATCTTTTTAGGTACTTTATCTCTGCCTTTATTGCAAAATAAAATATCTCAAAGTAGTTTCTTTAAATCGCGATATATTGTAGTCAAACCGTATGTCAATTAAGTTAATGCATTAAAACATGGGGATCACCGTGCTCGTTTAGAAGAAAAACAAAATTTATTTCCCTGCCGAGCTTAACCTGAAGGAAATCGCATAATGTTGTGTGCGCGCGCTTATGCGGAGAATCACGAGAAAAAATTGCAACATCTGGCCTCGGTTGTTCAAAGGGTGGATAACGCTATCCACCGGATAAATCACTATCCAGTGGATAGTGTAGTTTGTTTTGCCAACACTTATCCACTGGATAGCGATTTATCCGCTGGATAGCGTTATCCATCCTTTGAACAACCGGGGCCTGGACTAAATTCACAGCACGCGCTAGCTCGCGCGTAATGGCGTAATCTTGTTTTTGAACAATTTGGGTTGAATAAAGTTAAAATTGGTTAAATTCTTCTGTTTCGTCGTCATTCAGTCGGTCTGGAGAACTTTACTTGATACTGTACTGAATTTCTTTAGTTTATGTGAGTAATTTATGGCGTTTTGGTCGAAATTCAAGCGAGTTATCGCAAAACCGAAAATTTTGTTGCGTGTGTCGTTACGTGTGTAAATCATTCACGTACAAACTCTGTGTTGCCAAATATGGTACTTGGCAAAACTGAATATTCGAACGCTGTGAACGCGCGTTACACGTTTCAACTCCTTATGAGTTTCTGGCGTAATTAAAAAACGTTAACAGCGCCTCCCTAAAAGTGAGAGATACTGGGAACGAGGTTGTGACGCATACTCCGGTGATTTAGGATGGACGAATCTAACACGCCAGCAGCAAATTCAAAGGACCACATTATTTTACAGATTTCTATACGGTTTGGCTCCAGACTATCTTTTCACTAAATTTGAAAAACGAGAAACCGTGTAGAACCTAATGGAATTTGAGAACAAACTCAACGTGCCATTACCATGCACTAACTATTACAAGAATACCTTGATCTGTACGCTCGGTACAGTCGGTACGCTCGGTACAGTCGGTACAGTCGGTACGCTCGGTACAGTCGGTACAGTCGGTACAGTCGGTACAGTCGGTACAGTCGGTACAGTCGGTACAGTCGGTACGCTCGGTACAGTCGGTACAGTCGGTACAGTCGGTACAATCGGTACAGTCGGTACAGTCGGTACAGTCGGTACAGTCGGTACAGTCGGTACAGTCGGTACAGTCGGTACAATCGGTACAGTCGGTACAGTCGGTATAGTCGGTACAGTCGGTACGCTCGGTACGCTCGGTACAGTCGGTACAGTCGGTACAGTCGGTACAGTCGGTACAGTCGGTACGCTCGGTACAGTCGGTAACAACAATACATTCTCTATCACTAACAGAGTAGGAAAAACCAGCAAGTATTCGTACCTCAGAAATGAGCATGACGACAGCAGGAGAGGTTTTACTAGCGACAAATAGGAAGGCAATTCTTATTTAAAAAAAAAATCTTCCATTGTTCTCGCGAGATGGCCAATCACAGAGCCGCTTTGGATCGGTGCAGTACCGCTCACTGACTCGGAAGGTCTTCGGAAGCTGCAAAACCTGCAATTTTGTGTCCAAGTTTTCTCCACCGATACAGAATTTCGGGAGTTGATTCGCGAGGAACATCTTGGTGTACTCTATTGTGCCCTGACAGAAGCGAATTTACCAAACCTCCTTTCAAAAAAAAAGATATAACGTTTCAAAGTTAAGAATTCAAATTTTTACTATTTTAGAAGTCAATAACTTCTAGGAATTTATGAATTCGAGAAATGTCTTTCTGTCAGGGCACAAAAGAGGTTATGATTTATCTCTAGGTTGTATAGTCATTTAATTTGGTGCGCTATTCCAGCAGAAAACTTGGACACAAAATCTGCAGTTTAGCTTTGAGAGCTTGAAACATCACCGTAACCGGCGAGCTGCCAGTAAAACTACAACCATGATGTAATTCAATCGTCCCCTAATATCCTTGATAAGATTTAGAGGAATCGATGTTCAAAATTCGGAGAATTAAAGCTTTACAAGATAACCCCCCTTCAAGAAAATTGGTTAATGAATATATTAATGAGAAAGGGTCCTGCGCGACCTTAAGAAGCTGAACATGTCATGTTCCAAAGATTCATATTGAATAAATTTAGCTAAACCAAATGGTCTTACAGCGAGCCTTGAGTGGGAGTGCAATATAGCAGACTTTCCACTTCATAGCGTTGTATTTGATGACAAAATCTAGATATTTTACACCAGTTGTCTATTTTGGAGGAAAGTTCCAGCCGATTGCACATTCCGGCCTCCGAGATCGCACTGAGCTGGCAGTCCTTGCCTATATTATTTTATTGCACAACTCCTGTCCACGGTTGCAATCCTGTTATATCGGTTATAGTCGTGTTGGTGTCTCACAGAGTTTACTTCTTTCACGAAGTATAATCAGCCATTGTTTATTATTTTATTGCATTATTAATTAGTCGTACAAATCGGAAAGACCGTGTATATCTGTACACTAAAGCAAGTGTGCAGCTGTGTCGGGGATAATCAGTGAAGTATTCTTTGTTTCGCAAATTGCTTGTTACCTTTTAAGTTCAGTCACGTGGTACCACGATATTTGCGTCCCTGTACCACTCACCTGAAACAGGCTTACTAATTCGGCTAAATAACGTCGTGCCATTTTTAACCAACGTGTTTTCTTTCATCCAGTTTGCTCTCTTTTCCGTTCTTTGCTTGCCACTCTTTACATTTAATTTATTTCTCATTTTTTAACTCGGAAAATATTACCGAGTTTCTCGGCGGCAGGGCCAATTCACTCCACACAGCAGTTCCTGTTAGACTTTTGTTAATCCTCTGACTAGTGCATAGCGCTTGCGAAAGGGCGAAAGCCATCTTTTGTTTCATTATTGATTTTCTTCTTCAATAATTAATTACACCTGCTTCACAGTGAAATGATATGTCATATAGCGGCAATATCTAACGATCGAAGATCAGCCACAGGAAGCCGCAAGCCCTTTCTCCTTCGTTATGTTATCGCATTATTTATAAAACTTGCAGCATATAAGCTTAAATACTGTAGTTTTAATTCTGGTTTGAAGTCAAAATACTCGACCTCAAGAACGAAAAGACGATGTCTATAAACAATTTGAATTCTGAATGATTACAACCTTAATTACATAATTTTATATGAAAAACCGAGTGACAATTTTAAAAACGCCTCTATTCGGCAAATAGTTTCTTAGATGCTCAGTACGGTATTTTGTAATAATTATGTTTAAGTTAAAGGGGAATGTTATAAACACTTGCGAAAAAAAGATAATAATAAAAAGAAAAAAAAAACGGAGAGGAAAAAAAAAAGAAATTTTGTTCGCGGGCTACAGGACTCGAACTCTCGACGGCCTTCCACTGTTGTTCCGCCTTGAAAGGTATGTCGTCACAGGATAAGATATTAGTCCAAATAATCCTTTATGAACTGTATGCTCTTGAGTTACAAGTCGCGTATTCGGAAGTTGTTAGTTGTAAGTATCCGATGGCATACAAAGGTAATCTTAATTTGACGAATGGTGGGGGGGGGGGGGGGGGGGGGGGGGGAGTTTTCGGTTATACAAGTAGGTTCTTGTTGCCTGATTCATTTTAGGAGTTTCAGTGGCTTATAGCCACTTTGATTTAATTTGCTTCTTTTCTTGTTCATATTTAATATGTGAGTAAAATTTCAACTCAGTTGGTCCAACATGTGCTTAAACCGGTGATCAGACGAGTAAGAGGTTCACCGAATCCGCTTATGCTTACTTGTATGTTACAATAATGTTAAAAACCTATTTTCTGTACGGACCTCACCGCGATCGCCACCGTGCTGTGGAAACCTAAGGTAGATATTCTCCCATTATGGCCCCTTGCCTCGCGATATATTATCGTATGGAAGCCTTCCAAGCCTTGTTAGTTGATTTGAAAACAAGTCCAAAAAGACGAAAATAATATATAGATTTAGGTAAATATTGCAAGAAGTGTGTTTTGATACAGAATTTACACTGGAACTCGTTAAACGTCAATAAATTTCCGTCCTCAGACATCAAATCTTTTATGTATTTAACTCCGGCTTCATACCACGGCCTAAAGAATACAGATTTTCCCGCAATTGTAATAAATCGATTGTTCCAAATGACCTCATTTTCCACATCGTTTTTGCTTAAGGGAGTATGAGCCACAATCCTCTGCCATGCATCGAGCACGTCTTTGTAAAATAATGGTAAACAAGAAAGTTGCGGAAGAGTTTTTAGTGAAAAGTTGCAATCGAAAATAAGTTTTCCGCCAATGTCTCTCAGATAATCAAGTGGCAGTGACTTCCACATAGCGTACTCAGGAGCGGATAGTCTTTTAACCCAAGCTGCTTTAAGCGATTTGTTGATAATGTCGAAATCAGGCATACCTAAACCCCCTTCTTTTCTTTCGCCTATCATCGTTGTCTTTTTGATCTTTGGGTTCTTGTGACTCCAGATAAAATCCACAATTTTCTTATTAACTCTTTTTACAAAATCTTCGGAAATGGGAAGAACAGCTGAGACAAAGGTTAATTTAGAGAGTGCTAAGGATTTTACTATGTTGATTTTCCCATACAGAGTCAAGTCTCTGGACGACCAAACGCTAAGGCATTTTTCCAAGGAACTCAGTCTTGTTTCTAAGTTTTTGCTATCAGAGATGTTCTGGTCTGTTGTAAAGCAGACACCAAGAGCATTAACAGAATTCTCAGGCCAGCGAATACCAAAGGGTGTGTCGGTTCTGTTCTTGTTTGAACCTAACCATAATGCCTCCGTTTTTGACCTATTTAGCTCGAGCCCCGAGCACAGTCTAAACAAATCCAGCTTTTTGAACAGGTTGCTGGCTGATGTAGTATCTTCAACAAGGCAAGTAGTATCATCAGCGTACTGAGATAATTTAAATTCCTTTGAGTTAAGCGATAAGCCCTTTATCGATTTGTCGTTTCTAATAGCGCCTGCTAGAAGCTCCACCCCAATAACAAAAAGAATTCCAGAAAGGGGGCACCCCTGTCTAACACCACGCTCCAGAGAAAAAAAGGGTGTTGCGAAGCCATTGTTGGTAACACAGCTTTGTGGGTTAGTGTAAAATGTTTTGATCCATTTAAACAGCATATCTCCAAAACCAAAAGTTTTTAATGCTCTGAATAAAAAAGACCATTCAATGCTGTCGAAAGCCTTCCTGAAATCTAAAAAAAGCGCAATGCCAGGAGTCCTCGTGTATTGACAACGTTCAATAACATCTGAAATTAGGCGAATATTTTGTCCAATAAAACGCTTTTTCACATAACCCGTTTGATCACTGTGAATAATGCTTGGCAATATTTTAGATATTCTCGAAGCTATTGCTCTAGTAGCGATTTTGTAATCAGTGTTCAGCAGCGAGATTGGTCTCCAGTTGTCGAGGAGCGTTTTATCTTTATTCTTCTTCGGAATAAGAGTGATTATCCCTCTTCTTTGTGAAATGGTTAATTCCCCGCATTCGAAAGCGTAATTTAGGCTGTCAACTAATTCTTGCCCTACACTTTCCCAGAAGGCTAAGTAGAACTCAGCGGAGAGACCGTCCGAGCCGGGAGATTTTCCTTTTGCCATTTGCTTCAGAGACGCGAAGCACTCATCTTTTGTTAATAAGCCTTCGCATGACTGCTTCTGGTCCGCAGATATTTCAGGTAAAACTGGGTTATTAAGAGTCGTACTCTGTAAGATTCGAACTTGGGCCGGCCACGGTACCTCACCGATTTGGCTGAAATTTTGCATGTAGTCTTGGTTTAGGGTCCTAACTACGAAATGGATGTTTTTTAGTTCTTTTAGTTTTTACTTTGGGAATTGTGTTGATGGCCGGTTTCGATCGTCTCCGAAGGGGATCCAATATGGCGGATCCAAGCCCTTCTTGTCACTCGACCTCCGAGCATACCATAAACTTTTAGCAAAACCTATTTTCACTGCTCTAAAGAACTATTTTTTTACTCCTGTTTGGCATCAGATATATTGCAAACAAGCAACGTTTTGGCACTGAACGAGGAAATCGTTGTAGTGTACTTCAAGGTTGCTTTTGGGACTTCTAAATTTACTGCATACTAAAAGACCAATATCTCCCATGTTATGTCGATTGAGAACTACGTATTTTACCTGAATGTACAGTTTTTATCGCTGTTTTGATTCAGCAAATAAAAAAATGGGCAACTTCAAAGGCACGCAAAAAAAAAAATTCAACAAATTGTTAGAATTTGACTATCGCGCGACCAGTAACATCAACAATAATAAAGGGAAAGAGTTGAATTATTGTTCAATAATCGAAAAGATTTAAGGAACATTTGCTTCTGAGCAGAGATATATTACTTTCATGAATACATACTCTCGTACAAAGTCGTTCGAATGATATATATTGAAGAGGATTCGCGATTAATGCTTAGTCCATTCGTTTAAATGTCTGCCCTGAAAGAAAGCCGCTCTTCCGATAAATACATATCAGAAATGACAAGAAAAGTATTTTTCGTTTACATAATTTAAGCAACCTATTCACTGAATAAGCGAACGAATATCATGCAAAAGATGTACAGATAGGGTTTAAACCACTTTTTGCTTACCGGTTTTATCGATGATACCGAAGTATACCCGTGAAGATGCCATATAGCAGTGTCACGCATAAACGTAGCTCAGTCTGCTTTGTTTTTTTGTCAGTCTCCATAAGGCTTTCTAACAGCGGGTCAACACTTTATCAGTTAAATTCGGTGCAACAAAATTTAAAACCTGGGCACATTTCCTCATTTTGGACGAGACGAGCGACTGGTTTGAAACAACACTGAAGGGAATAATCAATATCCGAATGGTGAAATAAACAACCTCGTCGCGTTCTTCAGACTCTACGATGCTAATTAAATTACCGAAAAAACCGTGGCTATTTTTTAAACTACGGGTATATTTCTAAACCCGAATTGCGTTCATTTTCCGTTACCGACTTCGCTCAGCCAATGAAGAAAGAAGCTGGTAAAGATATTTACCTTACAGTTGTGAAACTTTCATTCCGAAAAGCGCAATAACTTATGGCTATGTTTGAATGTATCAGTTAATTACTATCACATTTGCAGAGTTTGCAAATTCCACTTCACTTTGTTTGTTTTTTAAATACTGGTGAATTAAAATCTATACAATTCATGAAAACGCACTTTAAGTGAATATTGGCAAAGCCGTGGATTTCAAAGTAAATAAGCAAAAGAATTGACTGGAGCCATATGCAGGGTTTAAAATACCTTTGTTCCTCCGAAAAGTGTTTTGGCGAAAAAAAAACGAAACGTAGCATTTCAATCATGTACTTTTGAAAATAGTATCTCTTCTCTTGTTGCATGATTGTTTCATTTTAGCTACGGTGTTGTGGACATCCCTTTACTCCTTTTGAAAATAATAATAAGTAATAATTTAATTAGCGGTCTAAATTTATTCCGCGGTTTCTCACGACTGAAACGAACAACCCTGTCCTTTTCTCTCTGTCGAGGCAGTCACTGTTGATTACGTACTCATGAAGGTATTTTACCTAGCTATTAGGGAATACGCAGTGTACAAGACAAGAAAACTGGTGCTCCAGCGAGCACACACGCTACAGTTGCTCAATTGTATCCTCTTTTATGGCCTTTTACGCAGACTAAGTAAGTAATGTCGAATTTGTTAGGCGTGTTGTTCACTTCATGATTGAAATCAGGGAGACTGAAAGTATCCGGTATATTGAAAAAATTTCAGAGTGCTCGTCATGGCAAAGTGTGGTTTTTCAAAGTTTGTTGGCGATTCTTGTGGCCATGGTACGTCATCAGCCAATAATACTGAGTGTATAATGTTAGCAGAGTGTACAAAAGACATAAAACCACATCTCAAGGGCTTCAATGTGATCGATTCCTCTCTCACGAGCGAGATGCAGTTGATCTTCGCTAGAGCAGGTAAAATATCTAAATCTATTCAGCAAATACATTCGTATAGTTTAAATTCTTGTAAGCAAAACAATTATACAAGTCAAATCGTTTTTTCCCCTTCGGCTGCTCATTGTAGCTCTCCAACGGTCCCTGTTATAATATTACTGTCAAAGTTGTCACATCATGTAGTTCCGATATCATCCAACATATCGACTGATTTGATCAGGTTCCAGGGGGTGGAGGGGTCGGGAGGGGTGGGGTCGGGGATCTGCTGGAGCCCCGCTCTTTTGGAGCAGTAAACCCCTAAGAGACCCTGTTTGGTCTTTCTTGGTGTTCCTTATGTTTCGTATCACGATTGTTCAGGTTTCGATCTTAATCTTTCCCAGAGTTTTTTTTTATTTCTTGCTGTCAGAATGAACAAAAATCTGGGCTTGGCCAAGCATATCTGCAGTTTTAAATTATGACGGCGTTTACATATTTTTCAATGCAGGTCAATTTGAATTGACTGCTGAACATGAGTGCATAGCAATCTGTCCTCGTCATCGTGACATTTACGGAATACGTTGGACCTGTGGAAAGTCGCGTTGTTGCATTCAAAAGGAGTTTAGTGGTCACTCGTCACAACCACCAAAAGGAAATCGTGGTGTCAACTTGTTTCAGGCTAAAGTCTTGGTTGCTGAAACCGGAAAAGTTATTCATGTTGGCTCGCGTAAGTTCCTTCGATATAATTTAAAGCTGGCTGGCCTTCAAAGAAGGGAAACGCTTTATCTATGACCATCCAATATAGAGATGCCTATTATCAATTGAAAATATTATTGTCATTAGGATTGCCATTATCATCATCATCATCATCATCATCATCATCATCATCATCATCATCATCATCCATCGTCAATATTGTTGTTGTTGTTGTTGTTGTTGTTAGGGGTGCTTGTTGGATTAGGGCCACCGAGAGTATGGGCGAAAAACGAAATAGGCTAGCTTCTTAGAATCGGGGCAATTGTTAGAATGCAGGCGCCTGTTGGAAGAGGGCGGGCGCTTATTGAAATAAGGCTCTTATAGAATGGAGGGCTTATTGGAACAAGAGCGCTTATTAGAATGGAAGTTCAAATAACTTATTATTCTTACCTTAATTTTCTAGCAATATGCCCACAGTGCAGGCAAAAAATAAGTCATTTAGCAGGAACTGCTATTGAAGAAAAGGTCAACCAAGAAGCGTATGATTGTGATGAGGAAGAACATGGAGCAAAAGGAAATGAAACAAAAGAGGAAGACAGTGAAGAGAGAGGACTGGAAAATGCAGAGAATGACCAGAAGAACACTTGTGTTTTTGCGGAAGAAAGTTATTGTCTTGTACATGAAGTAAATAAAGTGGCTTTGCCAGAAGATGTTGTCGAAGCAAGTTTCCGGTTAGAAGAATCGATAACTGAAGACCAAGAAAGCACGGTAAGTCATGTCTCATTTGAACAATTTTTACTTCTTCGCCTTTCCTGTGATGGACAAAACCAAACATTACATTTCTTTAATAAGTCAAGTACGAAGTCCCGCTCTTAGCCACTAATTAAACACAAACTCTCAGTTTGTATCTTACTGTACGAAATCGAATGAACCAGTTATTTGTCTTTTCCTCTGGAGAAAAAAATTGAAGTCAGGGTTAGCGAGCGGGACTTACCGTAAACGATTCAGCATCTATCCCGGTTTCCGTAGCATGAAGAGACTAGGAGTATTTCTACTCCACCCTGGATGGGATGCTAGTCCATCGCATGGTTACCCCCAGCAGTAAATTCGCCGGTACCCATTTATACACCTGGGTGGAGAGAGGCACTATGAGAGTAAAGTGTCTTGCCTAAGAACACAACGCAGTGCCCCGGCCAGGGCTCGAGCCCGGATCGTTCGATCCATAGTCCAGCGCACAAACCATTAGGCCACCGCGCCTCCCAACGACCGGGATAAGCTCAAGTCTGGTAAGCCACTAGACTCGTATGCAGACTTTACCATTCAGCCTCTATTGGTTCAACGAAAACAAATTTAAAAAAAAACACGAGAGAAACCGCCAGCGAAGCAAGCGCGGGCGCGAGGGATGGGATGGGAGAACCTTCCATTCCCCACCCCGCCCCCCTTCTCTTCTAGCTTTAACAATCGCGTTCAAGGGTCTCGCGACTCTGTGAACAGTCTAGGCGTACCGTACAATACAAGCTGTAGAATGGACCAGTCATAGAAAACTAGCCTGGTTTAGGCGTTTGCGCGCACTAAGTCAGCATAATCTAAAATACTATAATTTCAGTTACTGTTTGTTTAAAGGTTACTTTTCTTGAGGAACAAGACATCAGTTTAACCCCACAAAGCGGCGGTGCACTGAATAGAGAAAGCTTGATGGCTGATGCTTTAAGGTCACACATCAAAAGCTACAGAAAATCGAAACTGAACGATTTTGTTGAGAGCTGTGGGTTGTCGCCAATAAGTGAGGCAGATATGGATTTATCCTCTGCTTCAGAGCGTTCCAGAAGAAGATACATTGCCGAAACTCGTGAAGTTGTAGAGGTTGTTCTTAGAACATTATCGCCGAGTCATGCTGCGGACTTGTGGGAGGCACTGACAACCTCAAACAAGATGCGAGAAGCCTTTGATCTTCCCAAACTCGAATATGATGAGAAGAAACGTTCCAATGAAAGTAGTGATAAGTATATCGGAGCTCTTGTTGAAACTTATGAGAATGCGCCCAGTAAAAATGTTAAGAGGCAGGTTCTTTCTATCATAGCAGACCTGACTACCCTCGAAGAAATTCGCAAATATTTGCCAGGTTTAACGAAATATCAGTTTTGTGAAGCAAGAAAGCACCGACTGACGTGCGGACGTGGGGCTCCCTTGGTAAAAAAGGCCGGAGTTCGTGCTAGAGTTGACATCAATCAGTTGGATCATTTTCTCAACTTTATAACCAGTCCGTACATAGTACAGGACTTACCATTTGGCGAGCGGTTCTTAAAGCTATCTTCTGGAGAGGTAATTCACACCCCAAACGTCATTAGAGTGACTGTAAATGAGCGAATTATCGACCAGTATTTGCAGTATTGCAAGGAGTGTGAAATGACTCCACTCAGCAGAAGTACGCTTCGTCGTGTCCTGTCTGCTTGCAGCGCATCAGTACGAAAATACCTTCAAGGGCTTGACTACTTTATTTCAGAAGGTGGCAAGGCCTTCGACGATTTGCTGAAGTTGGTTGACAAGCTGATTGACTGTGGGATCCACTCAAGTACTGCTCGGGATCTCCAAAAAGCGCTGAAGTCAGGAAAGAGCTATCTTAAAAGTGATTTTAAAGTAAGTGCTCTGCTCCGTCTGGTGGCATTTCGTCTGATATCAGCCAAACTTGGTCTACGACCTCGTCGGCTAAGTATCATGCGACATTCCGTGCGTTTGCAGGATAACTGTTAAATACAAGTATCTTGCGCAAAAAGATAGTTGCCTCCCTCAGTGCCATTTTAATTCCAATTTAAGCCCTGAGCTTATAATTGTTCAAAAGGCTTTTTCAGCAGGTCTATTTTCGGGAGAGCTTATTATTGTTAAGAATTTTGTGTTTCAAAAATATTTCGGTTTCTTTGGAATCGATATTGCGCCCAATAAAACAGTATAGAAGTAAAGCGCATGGTAAAACACCCTAGACATAAGAATTTAAAGTACAAAAGCAAGTTCTACAGCGGTCTTAAGTCTCGGGGCATATCCTTACACCCTTACAACCCAAAATGCATAAAAAATTTGTACAACGGGGTTGTATTTGGAAGAAGTTAAGATATCGAGGAAGGGCTCAATCTTTATATCATTCGTCTGGGCTGAATCAGGGTTACAAACGTACGAAAGTACGTGACGCACCTAGCCAATAAATTATTAGCAGTTCTCCTAGCAAAAATTGAACCCAAGACCGTTGATTGTCTTCTCAAATCGCTCTTAGTACTTTTTTGTTTAGATAGATGTTCTTCTTTACACAGATCAACATCACGACTTCGCGTGTTCCAGATCACTGCAGTAAGTATGCTCTTAGTGATCCCAAAGATTCGAATTTTGCGAACAGCTGCGACCACAACCATGATCTTCTCTGTGAGCGCTGCGAGGAATTGAAAACTGCGTTATCTGATGTACAGGCCGCAATTTTGAACTGTTCTTTTGAAACAGAAAACGAAAAAGAGGATGCCCTTTACGAGTTTCAAGAGGCCGTGACAGCTATCAACAAGTGGAAAGCGCATCAGCTGCGCATTGTAAATCAGGATGGAGCGCGCAGTGACGTAATCGACTGTCTGAGCGAAACCAACATATTGCTTACTCAGGATTGGGCAATGAAATTTCTTCCGCGACTGTACAGAGAGTCCCAAGGCGAATGGTTTGGCAAAAGGGGCCTTTCATGGCACCGCATTACAGTCGCCTTGAGAAAGAGAGAGGAAGAAATCGAGACGCAAGCATTTATCCACATAGTTGAAAGTTGTACCCAAGAAAGCGCATCTGTGGTGACGCTCATGGGACACGTTCTGGCTACATTAAAGAAAGAGAACCCAGAGATCGAAAACGCATTCTTTCGTTCTGATAACGCAGGGTGTTATCACTCTGCCAGTACTATCCTGGCATGTAAGAACATCAGCAAGCAGACTGGGGTTTCCATAAGGCGCCTAGACTTTTCAGATCCACAAGGTGGTAAAGGCCCGTGTGACCGGTTCGCCGCCACCATGAAGAATCATGTACGCACTTACATTAACGAAGGCCATGATGTTATTACAGCTGAACAGTTTCAGGAGGCAATGCTCTCACATGGTGGGGTTCCTGGGGCTAGAATTGCTCTGCTTCCCGATCTAGTGTGTGACAAATCTAGCACCAAGTGGCCCGGCATCAGTAAAGTAAATAATTTCGAGTTCACCTGTGATGGTGTTAAAGTCTGGCGAGCATACAACGTTGGTGAGGGGAACTTATTCCCATGGTCTAAATTCGAAGGTAAAAGCGCACACAATATGATATGTCAGTTTGTGTTAAATTTTTCCTAACTTTACGTAGAGTTTTAGTAAATGTATTTTCATTTAAATCGTGGTAACAATAGACCTTTTTCGCTTGGGCGGTTTGTTTTCCCATTACAGACCACTTGATATTCTCTAGAGAATTTTTCTTTTATCCACATAAAATTTATTCATTCATATACACGCGACTATTTGAAAATTTGAAAGCAAGAATTCTCAAGAGTATCATCACGTGGTCTGTTATGGGGCAACAAAACGCCCAAGCGAAAAAGATCTATTGCAGTTGTAGATTTTAAAAAATGATGAGTATAGTGAAAATGTTAGATTGCTTATCGCTGGATAGTCACTTATCCGTGCCCTCCCGCTTGCCCTTTTTTGCCGTTTAAAACGGTTGATTTGATTTGCTAGTTTTTTTTCTTGAATTTCCTTTGTTAAAATCTAGCCAATCAAATCATGTGACCCAGAGCCACCTGTCTCTTGTGCTAAGGCCGCGCCGGCTAAGAGGGACAGTTGGCCCTCCATCATTGTCCATGAGGACGAGAATGCAAGCGAGTCTGAAAAAGCTTGTTTTCAACGAGGTTTTGCCTGTTCACTTTACTTCTTAGATGTGAATGTTTCTTCAACAAACATAACGGACGTGATGTTCTCTGATGGGGGATTCCGGCCAGTAAAGCCAAGAAAATCCACGAAAGGTCAGACAGCCTGCAAAGGTGGTGAAAAAAATAATCCCGCAGAAGATCAGGGAGGCGATAACGACAATGACCTCGATGATGACGCATCAGGTATTGAAGCTGAAGGTGTAGATCAATGTGAATTGTTTGCCTGCCCAAACGAAGGTTGTGTCAAAACGTACCAACGCTATGGCTCGATGATAAACCACACACTGTATGGTCAGTGCGTGATTCAACCTGAGAGAGAGTCGCTTTTAGACACAGCGAAAATGTTGTATAGTAAAAAGCTGCTGGCTGATAACAACGTCCTTATAGCAACTACGGAAACGGCGGCGGTTTTCTCACCATCATCGCCAAACAGCATATTGGATACGGGTTGGGCGTTGAAATTAACCAAAAAGTCGAAGCCTTTCAGTGAGAAACAAAAGGGTTTTCTCGAAGAAAAGTTCACAATCGGTGAGACAACGGGACGAAAACTTGATCCCGTGACTGTAGCTCGACAAATGAGAGTAGCCAGAAGCAGCGATGGGCAACGACAGTTCACAACTGAAGAACTACTGTCTGCCACCCAGATTCGAGGCTACTTTTCCCGTAGAGCAAAATCCAAGAATCAAGCAACGGTACAAGCTGAGGAAGACTTCGTGGCAGCTCAAGTTGAAGATGCCATGGAAAGCGTGCGAAATGAAGTAATAGAGCAAACACAACCAGATCATCCACTCACCTATGACGGCTATGACCTTTGTGATCTCGTTGCTAGGAAAAAGCTGAGTAAGTTAACAGTACCCGTACTTCAAGACATTTGTTGCAAGTTTGAGCTGGATGTCAGTTCGAAGGGGCAAAAAGTACCACGCCGGAAAGCACCATACATTGAAATATTGGAGAAACATGTGCGAAGTTGATCTTGCTTTGACAAGCTACCTGCAAACTGAGCACAGCATTTTGATTGTGTCCGCATACGGTTCTAAATAGATTGTGTAGAGTTGCTTTGCTATCTAGAGGTGCAGCTTGCTGGGATCACTCCTTTTCCCACTACCAACTGCTTCCTCTTCCTATATCGGGTGATAGCAGTATTAAAACTGTTAACTTAGAACTTAATACATGTATATTAGAAGTACATGTATATTAAGTTAGAACGCCACATAAATGAACTTCATTAATAGTGTCAAAGCCTTCAAGCTGGTGACAGATGAGTCTAAAAACGCTTGGTCTATTCGGGCAGTAATGTTACTTTTGAGAAGATTACATGATCAGGTTAAATGTTTTGTAACAACAGATCATCAGAGAGAGCCCCTCCCAGCAGGGGCGGGGGGTGGGGGGGGGGGGGGGTGTAGGAAGGAGTCCATGTTCCCTTGTTCCCCAAACATTTCCCTTGTGTTCCCTTGTTCCCTAAGAGTATTTTGTCGATTTTTGTGAACTCTGTCCCCTAAAATATCAGAAGTACAGGTTTTGTTTCCAGGTTTATTTTCCTTTTGTTTACTTGTTCTCATTTATTTTATGCCCATGCCCCTGGGAGGGGCGCATCAGAGTTTTTAGGAAGTCACCATGGCATCGTCGTAGGAATTGCATTAGTTTTTACGGAAGCCGTGTTTCTTTTATTTAATACATTTTTTTTTTGGTGCTATACATAAAACCGCTTTATAGTGTTTAAGGGAACAGACCACTTTATTTAAATTATATGTTAGCTAATTTTTCCTAATTATATTTTTTCCACCTGTCTAGCAAGAATATTTTCCATTTGAAAGTTTAAAAATATATTTTTGTTTATTTTAAGATTCCAAAAGTAGCCACTTACGGATTGTTTTGTGTTTTGTTTTCCCTTTGATTCGTGTCAAAGGGAATTCCCCATCTCGTCCCCCCCCCCCCTCCCCCCCTCAATAATAAAATTTTCCGACCCGTGGTTGTTCATTTCAAGTGCTGATTCAGGTATCAGTAGTAACTCGTGGAATATGGCGTTACAAAACACGGAAACAAACACTCAAATTTTTCTTTGTGCTTAAATTAGCTTAAGAGTAATTGTTGAATGATGTGAAAAAGCATCTTTGAAACGCAAGGTGAGTCAAGCCTTGAAATTCGTCAACTAATACATAGAAACTGATGGCAAACGAACAGCGTACAATGCGAAACAGGAATATCGACGTAGCTATAATTCTCTTTGTTTACTTTTAAGCTAAGATTATTTTCCATACCACTGATACATTCTATACACAGCCTTGGTCTAGTAAACTAGCCCCGCTCATGTAACTTTACCAGTAAGCACTACTATTCCATCGGTAAACGCCCTTATTCCAATAATGACACTACTTTTAAAAAGATGAGGTTAAACAAAAATATTTCATTTCATCCAATTCAGAAATAACAAAGATAACAGAATAGGTTTTTCTTTTTGTTCGTTGAGTTCGTAGTGCGCGAATACCTTCCCTGCTCTTCGACAGCAGCCCGTTTTTCGAGGCATAATTGATCCCCACCTCCCCACCCTTAGCGATTGCTAAAATTGTTCATTTCAAGTGCAGTTTATTTATTTAGCAGTGTCGCATGGTCGCATGCGTTATTCCGTCCAGAAACACAGAGCCATGATGCCAAGCTTGAATTTAACTTAACTTAACTGTAATGAGTACTGTTAAATATTGGAATGCCTAAGGTAAGTCCACCTTTGAAATTTCTAAAGCAAAGGAACAGCGTTCAAATGCAGTACGTGACAAAGAGTACTGTAACTTGATGTTGTTTACTTTTGAGCGGACTATAATCTTTTATGTTATTATTAGATCTATACTTAACTACACTTGTCTTCTAAGAATATGTTGCTGTTTTGTCGCTTCATTCCATATTTTGATCGTCTTGAGATGCAGAATAATATTTTATGATATTTTTGCGAAGTCGGCTTCCTTTGTGCATATTTGACACGGAGTTGTTTCGAGGCGGTTCGTTATTTTTATCACTGAAATCAAATTAGTGATCCGAGAGCCGTCTACAAAATTGTTCAGACTATTTTCCCGTCTTATTTAGGGTACTAAATCGTCGTTTAAAAACAAAATTTGCTGACATTTTCTTCGATCAAGAAGAAAATGTTAACGCTTTGTCCCCACATTGTCCCAGGACGTTTTGTTGATTGCTGCATCATACGGCAAACTACAGTAACTTATAAATTTTTTTTCTCTCGTGCAAATAAAGTTGCCCATTTTTTTATTTCTGATATCAATTCATCTATAAATACCCTACATTTCTGTTAAATGGTAAGTCCTCAATCGACATAACATGGGAGATATAGGTCTTTCAACATAGTGTAAATTTATGAGTCGAAAAATCATCTAGGCAGTACCGTACAACATTGTGCTCGTTCAAAATCAAAACTTTTTATTTTAGCAAAATGTTCGATGCAGAACGAAAGATAAAAGACAGTTCTTTAAGGTGGTGTTAATGGTTTTTGCTAAAAGGTCATGTTAGGCTCGGAGATAGAGTAACAAGAAGTCCTTTGATCCGCCATATTGGCTAGCCTTGGAAGCCGGTCAAAATCGGCCGTCTCCATAACTTCCAAAGTAAAAATTTATAGAGCTTTAAAACATCATATTAGTAGTAAGGACCCCAAATCATGATTGCATGCAAAATTTCAGCCAAATCGGTGAGGTACCGTGGCCGCGACTTTTTAATATTGTCCGAATCTTACTGAGTATGACTCTTAACAAAGGTGTCGAAGCGCTGGTCGTCTGAATTGGCACCAGTGGAAGTGTACAGCTCCTTATAGAACCGATGCACTTCATTTAAAATATCCTTTGGTCTAGAAATAGTGGTTTTATCCGGAAGTTTCAGTTCAGTTATATATTTGGTATTGTAATTTCTTTTTTCCAGGCGGTAGAAATATTTAGAATTGCGCTCACCATATTCGCACCAGCGAGCTTTACTTCGCGCTATGGCCCCCCGGGTTCTGAGCAATGATAACTGGTTCAATTTAAATTTTACATTATGAAACTCGGACACGTTTTCCTCTGATGGATCCTCGCCAACTTTTCTTTGCAGATTGCATAGTTCGCTTTGAAGCAATTCTTCTTCGTTTCTGCGCTGTTTTGATCGCCTTTTGGAAAAGAATAAAGTAAAGCTTCTGATTTCCATCTTAATCATTTCCCAGTAAAGTCTTTTGTCGTCCAAATAGCCGTATTTTTCTTTATATTTCTCTATGTTTTCATTGAGTTCTTCGACAAAATTTTTATCTTCTAGAAGAGAATTATTGAATTTAAAAAAACCAGGTCCGCGCTTTTCATAATCTTCAGACAAAAAAGAGAAAGAGACTGCCGCATGATCCGAGAAAGACACTGGAATTATCTTGCATTCTTTTATCTGATTTATAATGCCGGTAGAAACCAAAAAATAATCTAATCTACAGTGAATTTTTAAAGACTTATGATGCCAAGTGAACAAAGTCTCCTTTGGATGCATGTATCGCCAAGCGTCTTTTAAATCTAGAGTTCTACAGAAATTGCAAATAGCTTGGACAACTGCCTCTTTTTTCCCAACGGGGCAGCCACCGCTTTTGTCACTTGGAGTCAGTGCACAGTTAAAATCGCCTCCAACAATGATATTCTCATTTGCATATTTTAGGAGCATACCCTTGAGGTTGTCGAAAAATTTAACTTGTTGTGCTAAATCGTTCGGAGCGTAAATGTTTGCAAAAACAAACGTCGTGTTATCAATTCGGACTTCCAATATTATTATTCTACCTTTTCCGCTCATTTCACATCCAATAATTTCGGCGTCTAGAGAAGGATTAAACATGATCACTGTTCCTTTGCTATGCCTCGAGCCGTGACAGAAAAACATTTTGCCTCCCCACTCCGCCGACCAGAGTTTTTCAATTTCACTAGAGCAATACGTTTCTTGCAAAAAAATTATTTGAAATTTATTAATGTGCAGCCATCTAAAAACTTGTCTTCTTTTTCGCGCGCTATTGAGACCCCTTGTGTTCACTGTAACGCATGAAAACGAATGTGGCATTACGGTAATGAGAAAGTTTGACTTACCTCAATAAACTTGCGAGCTCAAAAACAGACAGCAGGAAGAAACGAGACCTCGTGAGCGCCTAAAACAATTTCTGTCACTATTAAAGCTTAGAACATGTAACAAAAAACAAATCGAATCGACTATAAATACACTGTTACAAGTAAACATTACATAAAAGATAGCCCTATTGCTAAAGAATGAATCATTTCTTGCAAGACACATTCCAAATTGAGACGCCTGACTTGACCAGATAGAGATAAATACTTGTTACAGGACCCGTATAAACAGGCACCACATCCAAACTAAGAGCAAGTTCAAGAGATACTACGAACCAGAGTCTTATGTATAAAATTGTTTCAAATGCAAAACTGTTTATCGGTTTTCCTGAAAGAGCTGATCATCGATATACAACTTGTCATAAACCAACTTCGCTGTGCATCCACGTTTCCTTGCAGCTTTTAGATGTGGTAAGAGCGATTTCCTGATATCCACGATTTCCTTCGGGAAGTCCAGGGACACTCCAAAATTTGTTCCAGCGAGGATTGGAGCTTTGGACAGGACAAAGTCCTTGTCCTTGAAGAAACTAAATTTGGCAATGATAGGTCTAGGTTTGCCATCTGAACGCGGCTTTCCTACTCTGTGAGCTCTTTCGATGGAAATTTCCTTCGCGTTCTCAACTCTAAGCTCTTTGTCCATAAAGTTGCGAAGAATACACTCCGTTTTTGCAAAAGATTCCTCTGCTACTTCAGGGATGTTAAAGAAATTCAAATTATTTCTTCGACTATGGCTTTCAAGGCGAATGGCACGTTCCTTCTCCGACTTAACATCTTTCTGTAAACCACTGACACCTTTTTGAAGCGCTTGGATTGTTCCCTCTTGGGCTGCGATAGCTTTTTTAAACTCAGCAATCTCTGTGTGCGCGTTGGCAAGATGGCGGACGCAGAAAACGGAGAGAGGACACGGTAAACAAGTTCTCAAAACAAGGCTTTATTTCAATTACTTTGTGGCATCGATACTCAAGGTAGTTAGGAGTTTATTCAACCTTTTCACTCCGAATATATGATTCTAAATCAAACAAGTGCGTAACCAAAGAACTGTTCAATGCAATGCCCTTTCAACCGAGTGTTCGCCAGCCAAAATTCAGCCGGCGATGACCTCGTTCCCAGCCGGCGAATTTCGCCGGCAGCCGGCGCTTAGCGACAACCCTGAATAGCATCTGTAACATTTTTAACGAGCATACCTCCGCATATAATTTGAGACAATCAGATTTTTTCTACCCCTAGATACAACACTGTTACTTGTAGAAAGCACTCCTTGCGTTATGTAGGACCCAAACTATGGGGCAAACTTTCTACGGCTGACAGATCAGCCGAGATACTGCAGGCTTTTACAAACTATTCGCAAACGGGATATAACTCGCTTAATGGACACTGGCTGTAAGTGCTGCATCCTATGCTGCACATAATGCCTCTCAAGTCAAGTTATAATTTTACAATTAAGTTAAAGATTTTAAGATTTTTCTATATCATAGATTATAATAACATTTTTATATAACTTATATATATTTTTACTGTAGTGATATTAGCATTAGTGTAGTCTTTAGTTTTTAGTAGTGTCCCCTAATTAGTATGGTGCTATTCCCAGGCTATAAGGTTCTTGACACTTAAATAAAGTTTCTTATCTTATCACTGTGATAAAAATCACTGTGATAAAAATAACGTCTATGTAGCAATAACGTCTAAGTACCAATTAAAAGTTACTGACAAAGTTACTATGCCACCCGGGACAAAGATATTGTGTAAAAAGGACCTCGATGAAGGCAAGGGAATTTGTTTTGATTTACTTCAAAACAGTCAAAACCATTACCCCAAGGGGGAAAAAACATACAGCGCGAAACAAAGTCAACACGCGGCTAAAGAAAATGAGCTCACGCCAGAACAAAGAAAATCACGGCCGCAAAACAAATCTGGCAAATTCATTGGGAGCCGGTTATGCAAGCTATTTTAAAGCAGTTTTTGTGCAAGATTTGTGGCAGTTTGTGATTTAGAAATGGTGCTCGGTATCTAACAAGCGAACAATGTAGTTTGAGCCGTTTTTATTTGGTTGAATGATTAACTATTCTGTTTTATCGTACACGCTGCTTAATACCTTAGAGAATTTTATGTAGAGAACTAGATGATTTTCCTTCGTTTCTGGTAAGCAAATATGCGGTAGGAAAAGTCTGAACTCACTCACCCAGGCACAGGTAACTCGTAAAGAAACCGGCGTAAATAATTGTTTACGAATCACGCGCACGATATTATAACATACGCTCATCGCTGAAATATAAAAATGCGAGCGAATAAAATAGAGCAGTTGGATAATAAATCGCTTAAACTCATTTTAGTGTGCAGTATCGTTGAGTAGTTTTACTAGTTTTGGTTTGGACTTGTTTGCGGGATTTTCCTCAGTATAAGTGCAGTTAGTAGCATTTTGCGAAACGTGTTTTTGATCCGTGTACATGTAGGTGAATAATTTATATTCTTTTCAAAATCAAAAAATGAACGTCACAGTAACTCCATTAAAAAAAAAATCATTTGAAACCAAACATTTAATAGACAATGTCTGTATAAAATGTATAAAAGTGATTAAAGCTAATAAGAGGTTTGAAAGCAGCATTTAAGTTATAATAGAATTTATAAATATGTAAGAAAGGTCTGAAAACCGATACAACTTCGTTCGTTTATAAATGAAGAGATTCTCACAATAAAAATAGACTTCAGCTTAGTGTGTATATTACGTTTGTTACCTCATATTTGGGAAGGGCTTGTAAATTCTGCAGGGCAAAGATTTCAAACCAGCACAATAATATCGGAAACGAACACGCCAGTTTCGTTGTAAGCTTACTCCAACTCCAACTCCACCGACATATACATTATAAATTATCAGCGAAGATCAATCTCCTCCTTCCTTTCGATGTAGTTTTTAACAGTCTCTTATCCATCACTAAGTGAATTTGAGCTCACTTTTAGGCTTATAATGTCAGCTGAATTAATCAGCCGCAGGAACCGTAGACAGTGCTTCAACTCTCGCTGTTGTCTGATATATCATGTCCAGATTGGCAAGTAATTTATCATTTGGCATAAGTTTCCATGCTGTAGATGAGTAAATTAAGCGAGAAATATTCACGAAGGTCTATGTTTACCAGTAGCTTTCTTCGTCTCTTTCATTCAGCTTAAAAAGTGAACAACGTGCCACCCGTACCACAGATTTTGCCGCCTTTCCATACAATCGCTTCGTTTAAGTTGAAATGAAATGTCGAGATAATTTTTTTTGGCATGAGAAAAAAACTCACAAGTAATGCAGTGTTCTTACAAATTTCTACGACAGGTAACTTAACTCTCAACGAACCGAACATGTTTTTGTGTCACTTTTTGCGTAAGGACTCCAAAACAAGGACAAAGGCGAACTCGTCGCCAGGCCTAATCCGAGCGTACGATCGGCGTACGTACGTACGTGACATCCAAATTTTCACCGCTTGATGGGTTTACAACCCGTATAGCTATGGATGCTCCGCCAACGCGGGAGCTCCGCTACAAAAGGTAAGCAAATAATTAATCCATATCTCCATGGTAACCAATAACCATTTATAACTTATGCAAGTACGCAAATTAAAATCATAATTTTTAGGCTTTGACAAACTTTCTCAAGATGTTTTACAAATATTTCAGGCAATGTATACATTATCAAGAAGGCTATTTTATAAGCTATTTATAATTTACAGATATTATAGCCAACCGCGGGGTTCTCCACACAAAATAATATCAAGGTAAGACTAATCTGCGGAACAGCATACCGCGGCACTTTCAGACCCTTAAGTGTAGTACAATTACAACATAGGAATAAACACATGATAGCGACTCCTGGGACAGCTTCGAATCGAACTAATCGATTACACTTTGCTTAAATGTTCCAACAACGATTTTCAAACCTTGTCTAAGGAATGAAAGAAAATAAACACAGATTTCTTAGCTCTACCTCCTCTTCTTGCAGCGAAGATCTTTCGCACGACGAAAACGGTTGAATTATTCCAGTAGGAAAACTTCCGTCTTACCGAAAAATAGAACAACTTTACAGATCCCTTTGAAGATTGTCAAAATCTTCTTTTACGCTTTCTCCGTCATCAAGATCAGTTCCGTCCGTCAGAAACATCTCTCAACCTTGATCGGTATTGAAATAATTTGATGCCATGACTTTTCACAGATGTAAACATACGTGTGAGAGACGAAACCGACGAAAAATTGGAAATTTTGTAAAAAAAAATTATGGGGGAGAAGTGGTCTCTGGCACCCAGGGTACAGTACTAGCTGATCAGAATTTGTAGTTAAACGATCTAAACGGCTCCAATCCTAATTGCTATGCATCTAAATGTTCAGTTTGTGCCACTTACAGTCGTTGTTCGATGTAATTGTACAATTGTTTAGGAGCCAGACATAAAGCAGTTTCTGCTAATGCGATAGTCAATTATTCACCTTCGACCCTGCTTTATTTGAAAGTTTCCCATCAGTAAACGGTGTATACACCTAATTGAAGAAACGTTGACCTGTGAAAAGCGTAACCAAAGAGCGATATGAACCTATGGTATTCTGGGCTGACAACATTGGCAAGCCTACTAATAATAATAGTAATATTTTTTCATCGAAAATAAAGATATTTCTTTCCTTGAGAGCGTTAAGAGCATGATTTATGCAACCTGTCTGGATATAATAAATGTTTATTCTGTCGAGGACGGGCGCCGATTACTTTTTCCGATTTCAAAGTAAACATTCGAATCGCATGTTTCGTGGTTTATGCTTTTCATGGCTCAACGATTCTTCAATCAGGTGTACGCATGCATGTAATGGTTTGTGATTTACATAACGCATGGACAAGAATGCGTGACAACAGTTTTGTACGTGGGAGGGTCGAGGGGAAACAAAACTCACTGTTTTCCCGTGGGGCCAGTCAATAAGTGTTTTGTTATACCCCCCAACTGAAAATAAAGCAAACTACACATAAGTGTAATACGTTGCAGTTTAATGAAGAGCCAAAGATCGGAAATACATAGCTACAAAAATCGACCGTGTTACAAGAAGTAAAAAATGTAAATCATTTGAAATAAACGAATGAATCGTTTTTTTGTTAAAATAGAAAGTTATCACTGAACCAGTTACATTTTTTAAATGCATCTAAATCAAACCTGCATACGAGTTTGAGTTTAAGCTGTTGTCGCCCTGGGGAGTAAGTGAGTTTTGTTCGCCCTAGGGAGTCATAAAGTTTTGACGCCCGCCACGTGACACGCTCTCGTCCAATAGAAAACAGCATTTCAGTTGGGTGGTATAACAACGTTAATTGAAATAGCTGTATATTCAATTCTGAATATTAAAAGAACATGATGGGAGATGTACTGATAAAAGGGAGGACTGATGCAAAATTTCAGACATGATACTGTTTTACTATTTATATATCTGAAGAATTACAAAGAACACAATTACAATAATATTGCCCTTGTTGACGTTGATGCTTAAACTTAGTAGTGATGATTTGTTCATAAATCCCCCACGATATATTTACAAACAACATGGTTATAAAAAAAAAGAAATGCTACTGACAAAATGAAAAAGTACTTATTATTCTGATGTTGTTTGTGTGAGCTACAACGGCCTTTTCTCTTTTGCAATGATCCAACAATCTTCCCGATAAAATCAATAAACCACACTGTTTCTGTATCCTGTTAGAAAGGAAAAGAAGCTTTGCTTAGCTAGCTTGTAGCCTACTCTATTGTTGCAGAATAACCTCTCCTAGGACAACGATTCTGCCTCCTCCGTCCATCGAACCAGGCCACAAATAACAGATCTGCTACTCTAACAACCCTAAGGAAGTTAAAGAAAATCCTACCTTTCCACATCAAGAAGAATTTGGCACAGGCACTGGTTCTAAGCAAACTATATTATAATGACAAAGTATACCACTCACTTGCGGATTATTTAATGAAACGTCTTCAGAGAGTGCAAAAGGCTACAGCTAGTTTTGTGCTTGGTAGATTTGTGTCATCCGAAGACATCCTTACGAAACTCAAATGGCTTCCCGTAAAGGAACAACGCGAATGGAACCTACTCAAGGCAACTCACAAAGCCCTTCATAACCCATATTGGCCAAGTTATCTGAGACTTAATGTATTTCAACACGAAAGATGCTTAAGATCTAGTAACAGCATTCAGTTAGAGAGATCCTTTATTAATTAATAATACTCTGCAGGACCAAACTGCAAGTTTATTTAACAAGTTGCCCAGCAGCGTGAGGTGCTGCCAAGACTATAGTAAATTTTGTAAAGACACCAGAAACATTATTTTTAAGAGAGCTTTAGAACTTCTGGAATAATTTTAATTATTTATCTATTCATTTATTTATTTTAGTATATCTTAATTTATTCTTCTTATACATAAATATTTTAATTCACATAATAGCGGAGCTCCGCGGGCGGAGCTCCATACCCATAGAAAATGGGAAATCCATCAAGCCAAGAAAATTTGGTGGTCGCCCGCCTCCGTACGTACGTACGCACGGATTAGGCCTGGGACGAGTTTATCTTTGTCCTTGATTTGGAGTCCTTCTTACGCAAAAAGTAACACAAAAACATATTTTGGTTTGTTGAGAGTTAACTTAAATGTCATAGAAACTTGTAAGAACACTGTATCGCTTCAGCGTTTTTTTTTTTCTCATGTTTTTTCATGATCTGGACATTTCATTTCAACTTAAACGAAGCGGTTGTATGAAAAGGCGGCAAATAGTTGGCACGTTGTTCACTTTTTAACCTGAATGAAAGACGCGAAGAAAGGTCAAAACATGCTGTAAAACATAGTTCTTCGTGAATATTTCTCACTCTATTTACTCATCTACATCATGAAAACTCATGCCAAATGATTTAGGACAACCTCTTAACGGGAAGGTCCGAAATAATTGCCGACTTCAACATGATATACATCGGACAACACCGAGAGTTGAAGCACTGCAGCTAACCAAGGCTGAAAAATTAATTGAGCTGACATTGAGCTAAAATAAAAGTGAGCTCAGAGCCGGTGAAGTTCACTAAGTGATGGATAAAAGACAGCTACACCGAAAGGAAAGGAGAGATCAATCTTCGCTGATAATTCAAAACATGTTTTTGTCGCTGGTGTTGGAGTAAGCTGTACAACGAGTGGCGTTTTCGTTTCCGAAATTATTCTGCTGGTTTGAAATTTTTGCCCTGCAGAATTTACAAGCCTTCTCCAAACTTGAGGTAACAAACGTAAATGTATATATGCACTAAGCATAAGTTTGATTTTATTGTGAGAATCTGTTTATACTTTACTTCATTTATGAACGAATTTGAAGTAGTGTCGGTTTTCAGATCTTCCCGTAAATATAATGCTGCTTACAAACCTGTTCATATTTGTACATTTTATACAGACATTGTTTATTAAATATTTCGTTCAGGTTAATTGTTTTGTGCTTTAGTTAGTGGAGTTAACTGTGATGTTCATGATTGACCATGAATGGATTTTGATAACAATATCAAATTATTAAGTTTCACGGATCAAAATCACGATTTCGCTTTATAAATTACTACATGTACAGAAAAATCCTGCGAAACAAAACCGAGTAAAACTACTCAGCGATACTGCACACCAATATATATTTAAGCGATCTATTATCCAACCGCTCTTTTTTTTTATACTCGCTTGCATTTGTTTTGTTTATCTTTAATATCAGCGAGTGTGTTGAAATCGTAAACCAATATTCGCCGATTTCGTTGCGAGTTACCTGTGCTTGGCTGAGCAAGTTCAGACTTAACCTTCCGCATATTTGCTTACCAGAAATGAAGAAAATTGAATCAGTTCTCTGCATAAAATTCTCTAAGGTTTTTAGCAAGGCGTACATTAGTTAATCATGCAACCAAACTGCAACGAAAAGAACACGGTTAAAACAGTCAAAACAACATTGTAAGCTTATTCTAACTTTCCAAATCATAAACTGCCACAATTGTTACACAAAATCTGCTTTAAAATGACTTACAAAACCGGCACCATCAATTTGCAGAGTTTGTTTTCCGCCGTGAGTTTTGTTTGCCGTAGCGTGAGTTCATTTTGTTTATTGTATTTAGCAGCGAGTTTACTTAGTTTGTTTTTCTGTATTTTTTTTTTTTTTTTGCCTTGAGTTGTTTTTTTTATGCCCTAACTGCTTTGGAGTAAATCAAAGCAAGACCAAGGTCCTTTTTACATTGAATAAGTCATAAAGGTTTATTAACATAGTGTACAGTAAACGTTGTATAAAGTTTTACTAATACCCCATTCACACCAAAGTTTAAACATGTTTAAATGCTGTTTAGTTAAACACGGTTTAAAATTGTTTTCTTCATGAAAGTTGCTGACTGATGTTTATCGACTTCAAATTTGGCACAATGAAAGCACAAGTTAGAGCATACTTGAACCCTTTGTAAAATTTAGTCTGTCAGTTGTCTGTTGCTGATTTTCATTTTCTTAAACCTGGTTTAACTAAACATGTTTTGTTGGTGTGAATCAGGTATAAGATTTGTTGCGCCCACGTGCACTCGTCAATTTTAATTTTAGAACCTGTCACAGGCAAAAATTTAGAAGGATTAACCTCGAAATATATTGACATCGCCTTCGTCAACTAAACCATGAGAGGTTTTTACATGTAAGATATTAAGTTTAACCATGAGCGATTGAAAATTAATTTATTTTGAACCCTTGTGGGCCACTGTATAAGCTTAGAAATAGTGTGGCTACTTATTTGGTAACACTGTAATTAAATTGAGCAAAAAAATAATAAATGGGAGCTCCGCTTTTAGGCCTGCCTAAATCTATATATTTAGTACATATAATGAAGTCAGTTTATTTAAGTTAGTTTAATTAAGATAAGTCCAATACAATTTTATCTCGTTTACATATAGATATAAATTTTTAGATTTATTTTTATCCTTGTAAATTTAGTTAGCATCGGGTAGGCGAAGAGCCACTCTCTGGATATACTGTCCGAAATGTCATTATTATTATTATTATTATTATTATTATTATTATTATTATTATTATTATTATTATTATTATTATTATTATTATTATTATTATTATTATTATTATTATTATTATTACAAGTGAAACCGGTAAAAACAATATATAATTATATATCCTACAGATCGTTTCCCAAAATTCTTGTTCCTTTCTTTAAAACGTTAAAAACATTTGAATTTCCACATTAATTTTCGCATGGCCGATGATTTTTTACAATTTCAAGGTGGTGCATTGCTAGAAATAACGTTTTCTTGTTGTCTCAGCGCGATAACATTGGATATTACGCTGAAGTCTAAATTGCGTTCCTTTCAAATAGGAACAGGTATCGATAGGTCCGCTTGTTCCTGTTAAAGAAATACGGTTACAAGAGAAACAAATCTTAGGATATATCCGAACAGCATGACTAATTTCAGTTCAATGCCATTCCATACGATACATCTGCAACTGTTGGTCCCGTTGTTTCCGTTATATCCGCTAAAATGAAAAAGAAATGTGGCAAAGAAATTTGAAACAAAACGGGGATGGTGAAGATAACCCCGTTGGCAGAACGTACGGTAAATGAAAACTTCATAAAAGAATATCAAATTTGAAAGGACAGCATAACTGCAAGTGCTGTTCCCGTTATATCCGTAATATCCGCCACTCATGGGAAATGTCTTTACTCCGTTGTAAAGAGATATAAAAAGGAACGGAGATGGCGGAGACAACGGAGACATTACTTACAGATTGACAGGACGTGAAACTCAAGATACACTTAGCCTCCCAGCATAGAACGGACAAACGTAGAATGAAAACATACAAAGACTCTTACGTTTAAACTGTTTAGCTCTGGAAAGCATCTTCTGTGATACACGAACAATGAAGCTCTGTTTTAAAAATGTGATTGTATCGATTAAGATCATATCAGTTATTGATTTTTTTTTTATAACTTGCTTGTGTAAACGGAAGCGAACGTGTCGTCCGAATGCAAGTTTACTAAACAGCTACGCATCAACCACGATTTAATTGAAGTTAAAGAAGGGTGGTGCTTCTCAGTTAGTCAGCGAAAGTTCGTCTTAAATCCGATTGGAGACACAAACATCGGGAAAGAATCTCCCAGGGCATTTATTGAAGCTTATTGACTACGAACACACGAAAGTACCGCAACCAGGATACTTCAAGGAGATCTTGGAGAACAGCCTCAACCAGACAGAAATTGAGCACTTTTGCGAATATTTCGTCAGGCTTCTCAACTGCGGCATTAAACAACATAAGGAAAAAGTGTTGTGTTTGATAGGGGAACCAAACAGCGGAAAGACCAGCCTGTTCACCCCAATTAGTCGCTAAGTCTTGATTGAACCAATACGTTGTAACGTAATAGTCCGCACCGTACTAAATTTTGAGAGGGCGTGAACGCCATTTAGTGCGACAACAGTCTATAGAGCATTGGTCATGTCTTTCGCCGGACCAGGTTAACTTAATACGTTTTGTGCAAACGTCTCGTTTCGAGTGTCATAACATAGCATTTGTTTCTAGCGATTGAAGAGTGTGCATCGTTTTAGATCGCCTTAAAGATCTAAGTATTTAAGTATTTAAGTATTTATCTTGTAATCATAGCAACACGAACCGTGCTTACTTAGTTTGAATGCTTATACAAGGGAAGGAAACTAGTTATTAAATGACATTGTTTAATGAAGAATGTTGCAAGTATTACGCGATAAAGTCGATTCATCTGTGACGTGATTTAGAGGGCGATCCAAATCTTCTTGCTGCCCGGTTCAGCAGAGAGTTGGCTGTTCTGCCCTTTTGAAAATGAAATTCGGGGTCTCTTAGAATCGCTTCCCAGTGCCCGAAGCCGTGCCTCTTAAGTCCAGCTTTAAGGTATTTGTCTTCTTCGGGAGTGAACATCAAATTTTTTCTTCTCGCAACAATCTCTGTCTGCCTGAAAGCAACTTCTCGCCTAAGTCTCGGCACGCCTTCTAGACGCTCGGGTTGTGTTTCCGTGCTCATTTCGACCTCGTCGGTGTCACTATTGTCGGCATTTTGATCTGGCGAAGAGGTCGACTTGTCTGAAAGCCTTGAGCGCACTTCCGTTTCTAGTTCTGTTCCTCTGTCACCGTGCAATTCTTCCAAACATTTGTGCGCTTTACTAGCGACCTCACGCGATCTTTGTTTTTGATAGTGAACCCTTGCCACGACAGAGCTATGTTTCTGATCCTCGGAGATTGTGCTTTGCGCGCTGCTACTAAGTTGCTTGCAGCTCGCGGTCTCGACTATTTGTCGATACCGTGTCGGATGGACGTACTTGCCCGTTGCATCGAAGACCAGTTTACTCATCAGTTCTCCTAGCTTGTTGTGTTGTCCTCCATTTCTCGTTACTAAAACATAATCACAGTTCGGCTTGAGCAGAGGGCGAACGTGATTGATGTAGCCATCTAACACTTGCATGCTAGTTTCGGTCAGGTAAAGAGAATCAAAGCCATATTTGCCTGCTGTTTTGAACATGTTCTGATCAATAAATCCACCATTACTTTTAGCTTTGTTCACCATTTCGACGGTTAAATACTGATATGTCATTGGGCGCGAACCTTTAACCTTGATAAACAAATATACGGCGAGAAATTTGGTAGCAAAAGATAAATCAAATGGCGATATCGAACCTGGATTATCCTTGCAGGACTTCAGAACGCTTTCGTATCGCGGCAAGTATCGCCCCACCACTTCCAAGAGCTCTTCGAGCGTGGCCCAGTGTCCCTTGGCTTCTAAGGCGTCGATATCGAATTCGCTAGTCCATTGTAATCGCATCATCTTGGAGATGGTTTTGCGCACTTTTTTCAAGTACAGTTCTGTACAAGACAACCCTCTTAATACAGACTCCGAAGCTCCATTAACTTTTCTGAAATCCCCCATTTCTGCAATGGCGTCCACGTAGCCTATGCGCCCTGCATGCCCGAGATTCCACTCATCTTGCATCAAGTCAACAAATTTAAAAAGAAGACTAGGCGAACATAGACTAAAGTCAACGATTTCAAATGTGAGATCCTCGTCTTCTTCGCAACAGAACTTAAGAAATTTCAAACACCTGCTGACAATTTGGTGTGCTTGCCGATCGCTTTTACAACCACCACCGCTGCCGGTTAGCCAGGACAAGAAATCTTGAGCGATTTTGCTTGACATGTCAAAAGAGAGAGCTCGTCTGATTTTAAGTGAACTCTTGTCATCATTGCTGTCAGTTTTGTTGCTTTGGTCTTGGCATGCTTCAATCTGAGTAATGTTTGGCTTTTCGTCGAAATAAAAGTACCAACGGTGTTTGTTTTTGGCGTGTTTTCGGCAACCTCTTTGTGTGGTAAATCCATCATGCTTACAGCCTTGCACTGGGCAGTGAAAAAGACCATCAGAGTCGTCTTCTTCTAAGTGAAGCCTTTTGGGTTTAGGCGACGCGTTTGGTAATTTTGACCAGTCGATTTCCACTCCTCTTTTGTTCAAATTTTAAGATCTGGTACTGTGAAGTTTCTCACGAGACTACTGTATTTATACACTCGATATCTGGCCCGTTTTTTACACAATAAAACCAAACAAAGGAACAAACAAAGGAACAAAGGGACAAGTATCATCTTGTTCAAACCTGCCCTAACGAGATTAAACAGGTAGCGGGCAAGCCAAGGCTAAAAATTCAATTTGCCCTTGGGCACGTTAGACTGACAAACTGAACTCAGAAATTGCGTTCCTGTTGACCAAAACTAAATAGGAACCATCGTTCCCATTGAGTTAACCCAGTGAAAAGGGAATTCTAGTTCCTCTTTAACTTAAAGTGGAACTTATTAGCTCCAGTATGAAACGGAACAATTGTTCCCATTCAGCAGGAAAAAAATAATTTCCTTAGGAACAAAATTACTTAGGAAAGGAACCACGTAATACATTTGGGAACGACAAGCCACGATTAGGAACAGCACGTTCCTAATTGTTCATAAGAAAATACTTAAGCGGAACAATCGTTCCCATTTATTGAATACCGGAACTTAATGTACTTGTTAATAGGATCAAATTGTTGAAAGAAGAACACTTGACAAAATCGGAACCATGCAAAATGGTCCATTTGTTCCTAAAAAGATCAAAACGGAACAAAGTGTTCCCTTTATTCTAAATAGAAAGGAACTTCGTGTTCACATTTATAACAAAAGGAACCCTTTGTTCCGAATTCAGACATCGTTGTTCCTATTTTTGATTTCGGCCTAAATAAAAGTTCCTTTAGGTGTATTCACACTTTGTTCCTAAAGCAATTAGAGGAACAAAAGAGTAAAACTCGCGGAACAGTAATTTTTACAGAAAGCCATTATTAATCGAGTCGCATCAGTTGAAGTCATAATTTGAAAACTTGTTTATTTAAACAATGTCAAAACGAGGCGGGCAGAACAATTTCGACGAAAAACGATGTCTTTAGAGCCAAAAATTCTGCTGTCATCGATTTTGGGGAATGTATATGAATATGTTGGTGTCTATCTTTGGCGCCGATTCTTTAACAGAGAGCAATACTCTCGTTAAGGATATCCCTGAAATGCTCTGATCCGCCGCTACCAGCAACGGGAACTTCAAAAGGGACTACGGGTTGTTCTCTTTTCTGTGCGAGTAAAAGTTTCCTTTTCACGAAAGGCAACATATAGCTGGCATGTCATTGGTCTTTTTAAAGATCTCTCTTAGTAATATAATATACTAATACTACTAATTCTAATGTAATGCTCATACTAATATTCCTAAAATAATGCTAAAGCTAATGTTATTATGCTAACGCTGATGCTAATTCCATTGCTTATTATGCTAATGTTAATGCCAATAATACGAACGCTAACACTAACTAGGGTGCATTCCATTGGGAAATCCGGAAACACACAATCCCAAAAAAGGATTTTGACTCACCGAAATCCTACTCCGAGGTGGATTTCTTTTTTTTTTTGTTTGTTTGTTTGTTTTGGAGGGGGGAGGGAGATCCGAAAAAGGAACTTAGATGTGGCGGCGTGGCCTAGCTGGACTTGTAATCCGGAGCTCCGGGGTTCAATTCCTCCTCCCTGCCACTAGATGGATTCGTCTTTGGTGGTCCCGAATTCAACTCCTCTGCGCTTTGTCAATAATCAACTGGTTAGCCTCTTGCCAGTTGGGATTTTTAACAAGTTTCTGTTCTATTTATAATATTCGTTTGTCTTTTTACAATGCCCCAAATTAGTACGGTACTGCTAAAAATATCAACACTTAAATAAACCGACTTTTTATTATTTATTTTATTTGCAAAGCTGTTCTCATGAGCAGCTGTTTATAATGCACCAACTGTGAGTGTGTAATCTAGAATGGCGAACCAAAGCACTGAAAAAATGCATTTGCTTGGGAAATCGAAATAAAGCTGACGTTTAGTTATTGGATTGTCCGCGCAGATCGAATTGAGGGAGCATAGAGCGCTGTTCACGAGGACGCATTTGCAAATCCTTTTTCGGATTACCCCCAAAAAAACGCAAAAATAAAAAAATCCATAAACTCCAAGGTTAGATGATTTCTTAATTGAAATCCACCTCGGAAAAAGATTTCGGTACGTCAAATCCGTTTTTGGATTTCATGTTTTATTGGGAAATCCCAAATCCAGATTTCCCAATCGAATATAATGTACCCTAAAGCCCTGGTCAAACGGCCCATGATAGTCGGTGATAGTTGGCGATAGTCGATGACAGTTGAAGAGCGTGCTTCCGTTTGACCACCAACTATCATGCGCATCATCTACTATCATCAACTATCATTCATTTTGAGCTTGTTCAAATTCTTCATGATAGTCGATGATATTTCTTCCCGTTTGACCACGCGTATGTGATAGTTCATGTTAGTTTTTCGCACAGCTGTTTTCCCCAAAAATCGGCGGGCTCGTTTAAATTTGTCGCCATAAGTCCCTCGCGAGGATCAGCTGCAGCTTCAGAAATTCGTGTTTATATTCAAGATGATAATAAGCACAAAGAAAATATTGAAGACCAAGATAACATAGAAAAGATATCTTCCGAAGAAAGCGTCAACTCGCAAGAATTAGAAGAAACACCGCAAAAAAAGAAGCTTATCACTAAATGTTCATCGGGTAAGAAGGGCAATGCGGCGAGATGGAGTAATGACCTGATATTTCTTCTAATAGACGAATATGAGGCCCGGCCCTGCCTTTGGGACATTTTTTCGAATGATTACCACAACAGAGATGTCACAGGAAACGTTAAGCAGGAGGTGGAACTGAGGTTGCACTCGCAAATCACAATTTGCTTTAGCCATGCATCTCATCCACTCATGCACAATCTGTAATGTTTGGCTGATTTGGTTGATAACTTATATAAGAGTTTATTTGAACTCAGTAAATTCAAAAAGTCATTAGAGTTGATTACGCAGAAAGAGCCTGGAACTAGATGCTCGCGTGACTTTGCTCGTGTGACTATCGTCAACTATCACGAACTTCTTTGGCCGTTTGACCATGTCAATGATAGTTGGTGATAGTTGATGATAGTTAGAAGAGAATCAACTATCATCGACTATCATACGCCGTTTGACCAGGGCTTAACACTGCAACACTAACACTAATACCTATACTAATACTAACACTTACTGGTACTTGAAAGATCCCTGAAATGTTTTAGGAGCATTCCCTTAATAAGGTGTATTGCCCGTGTAGTTTAGCTGGTGCAATTTAATATTATTCAAGTTTAAAGTTCCGCCTGTTACCGTTGTTGAGGCCTCAAATGTAATAAATGTCCCTAAATGTAATAAAGGTCCTAAGTGTAATAACTTTTGGCCCTAATTAAATGTAATAAAGGTTGCAAGTGTAACAACCTTTGGCCCTAAAATACAATAAGGTCACTGACTGAGCCACACATAACGGTGAATAGCCAATTTGGAAGCCGCTAAATGGTGACCGCATCGCTTAATAAAGCTCTAATTTATATTTCATATCGGGCTCTTTCATCATACTGAGGTATGAAGAGCTAATTCCATGTTGCAGTAATCTCACAACACGCCTAAAACAAAATAACAACCAAAAGGGCAAATCTACATCCTAAATTCATTAGCTTATGCAAAACTTAGTCCTTTTTTAAATGAATTTTTGAGGAAAGAAAAACGGGATTCGGCAAAGCGATGACAAAAAGTTCGGGATGCGGTAATCGCGTGAAAAAGAAGCGGGAATGCGGGATCGCCCCCCCCCCCCCCCCCCCCCTCCCCAGACCCTGATAAAGCGCACTTTCAACTTCCAAATGAAGTATTAGATAAGATAACTGGATATGAATTTAGTGTTATCACTACCTGTATAGTTCCCTTTGTCAGCTTGGTGATCGCCTTAAACGACTTACAATTCATTATATCTCTCGGCTTTCATAAGACAGTTACAACCATCGGGTCACTACACGTAAATGGCTACAATAGCATGCGCAAGTTATGCAAAGAATTTGGCCCAAGCAGCGGACTTTTATTTAAATAAATAATAGCAAGTCCAAAATGGATCAACACGTGGGTAGAGCTACTATTTACAGGAACTGGAACTTGGATGTTTGTCACCAATATATAAGGGCAAGGCAAAAAGTGATAAAAAGACGATCGTTTTAAGTTTTGTTTTTACGTTTAGAAAAGAAATCAGAGAGGCGTGTTTGCTCGATTTTCAAACTCCCGTCCGTTTCTTTTTGGTTTAAATACTGATAGTAATTAGTTGTTTCCTTTTGTACTTATAGTTCTTGTTACTCCCATTAAGTCAAGATAAATCAATACGTAGTTGCCGTATTACTTTGAATCCTTGCATACTCAGTAAATAGACTATAAATTGAAGACTTAGAATATTAAATTGATCGAGCATTAAATTGACATTAGTCAAATGTACTACTTTTGTTTTACACTGAGTAACTACTGTTGTTGTTGGGCACTGGCGAATAAGACGTGCAAAATAAAGTGAAATTATGGCACTTGCTGAAAGCCTTCCATTTTATTGGATTCTGACTATTTTATATTTGGTACATTCTGATCGGGATCACCGAAGTACATCTTGTGCTTTCTTGCCTTTGTATAAAAAAGTGCAAAAAGGCCAAACGGTTAAATCTTATATATTTATCTCAATGACTTCATGCTGAGCCGAAGCTAATTGCTATTATTATACTCGAGGTAGACCTTTGTTTCATTTAGAGTCGAAAGTTATCACACTTTGGACCTTTATTACGTTTAGGACCAAAAGTTATTACACTTAGGACCTTTATTACATTTAGGACCAAAAGTTATTACACTTAGGACCTTTATTACATTTAGGGACATTTATTACATTTGAGGCCTCAACACCGTTAGTAGCACACTTTTAAGTACGCAGTTTGAACTGAAACAGCAAACTGAACCTCAATACATTGGGGTGTAAATTGTACACATTCAGCAATGCTGTGTAAGAAAATTGGGAAAACATAAATAATTAAATAAGAAAGGTTGAAATTTGGCAACACCTACAATTCAACATGTGGTTTCCGTGGCATTTTCGAAAGTCATGGAAGCAAATTCAACTACTAAAGGCTTACCTTTTTCTTTTCAACGCAGAAATGACCAATCAGTGTACTTTTCTCGACCATAAACTTGGATACTTCTTTGAAAGCATCAGTCATACAGGACATATTCGTAAACTGTCTGATACTGAAAATAAATATATTTTTGTTGGATGTTTTAGTGTGAACAATCGCTAAGTGTAATATCTCGATAGTTGGGAGGGGCAAGTCAAAATGCAAATGACAAAAAATGTAGAGCAATTAACTATAAACTAAACGTTTACTAATTACTAAATTATCTTACGCTAGTTTTCTGTTCGCGGTCAAGCAAAAGCTACTATACTAATAGGACTACAACTAAACTGTTGAAATCAGTTTGATCATGGTTTATAGAGGGAAATGGTTACAGGTTTTGTTACAGGTTTTTGTTCGCTATTTTGAGGGTCAACGGTGCACAAATCCTGACAAAATACAATAGGTGGCTACGTGTGTTTATGCAGCTAACCAATAAAAACATTGTGATTACGTAACTCATGAATCCCTTTTCGGAAGATTGGGGTCGAATTCGACCCCGTCAGAGACGAAACACTTTTCCTTCCCCTACACAGAAAACTTTTGCTTGTATGAAGCTGCAGTGTAGAGGAAAACTATTCAGCGGTTATCCAATGACACAAACACGGCAATCGGCCATTTTGATTCCAAAACAATTTCCAATTTCTTTTAATTTTTCTTCGGTTTCGTCGCTCACACGTTTGTTTACATCTGGAAAATTCATGGCCTCAGATTATTTTGGTACTGTTCAAGCTTTAGAAATGGTTTTGCGGGATGGAAGTGATCTTGACGACGAAGGAAGTGTAGAAGACAATTTTAACAATCGTGAAATCGATATCTGGCACGTTGTTCCTTTCTTTCATGAGACGGAAGTATTTCTGAACGATAGATATTCAACCTTTGCCGCCATGTCACAGGCCTTCGCTGCTACAAGAGAAGATATAGCTAACAATTCATTGTTCATTTTCTTTAATTTCTTAGACGACGTTAAAGGAGCTGCTACCAAATATTTATTATATACTAGACTGAACGTCACATTATTTTGTATAGAGAAAACGTCTATTGACTAAATAGTTGTGCTTAATGAATAGCATAATTATAAAATAACCTTTTCAAGGATGTATACATTGCCCGTAAAAATTGTAAAACATCTTGAGAAAAAAAAAATGTTCAGAATTTTATAAGCTCTCTAACCATATATGACGTGTATATTACTGTAAAATGCACTCTTAAATAAAGCATTTTGTTTTTTTAGCCCTCTGAACCATTTTTACCTCATGGTATCATGAATACCAGGAGGTATAGTGAGGGTTGGATGTCACTCCATTCCCGTTAAACAATTAATGTATGCATTAAATCTCAATTAAAGGTGAATTTAACACGTTTACCCCTGTCTCCCCCGCTAGGTTTTGATTTGTCCACAAAGTCGGGCCATTGTCTTATGTTCATATATGTGGCGGGAGGGGGTGGAACAAAGGCGGCAGTACATGTTTACAACATGGAGAGAACCAATATGGCGGCTGTTGGCTCGAAAAAACAGATGGGTTTTCGTTGCATTCAAGTCATGATCATATCGAAATACACGTTTGTGGAGTTCTTAAACGAAATGGAATCATGCTTAAGAATACTTGACTGCAGAGAAATGAGCACCAAAGTCTTAAAACGACGATAATCGATCGTTGGGAAATGTTTACATGCATTTGGTGATTTGGATGGCGACTAAATGACTACAATGCAGCCGCAGCAAGAAATTATGCTGCAAGCTCAAATGAAATGAGCGCTTTACTATCTGGAAGCAAAGGTAAGATTCCCTTACCATCGTATTTCATTTTGTATAAAGCTTGTAGCAAAAACATTTGTTCGGAAACTTGCTTCATAATTTCCTGAAAAAACTACGAAAACCGTTTGTATTTGTGGCATTCGTTTCCGTCGATAATAACAAGTCTCTGTCGTTATTTCTTTTAGGTGTTCATATAAAAGCAGGAGTTATTTTCCTCATGCAAACAGCAAACCGACTTGGCGTGTGTTTGCTGGAACTAGTGCTATTATTTGTTCATCTTCTTCGCTTCAGTTTGAATGAAATCGGGGTGATGAAACCTTAAACTATTTTTTCGAGTTTCTTTCATTTGTCCAAATGCGAATTTTAGGTTAATTTCAAAATTAAATATCTAACCAGTTCATTTAGAGTTGACTTGCATTTGTTTACTTGATAAAAATTAACATATTCACGTTTTTGGATAATATTATTTACAACAGTTTTAAATCGATAAGGTGAATGTTGTTTTTGTCCTAAAGACAACTATCACAATTAAATTAAGTTCATCTAACGATCGAAAGTGAAGTTTCTGTAGTCACTAAAAGATTATCATTGTCACACGATTTGCTACAAAGGACAACAACAAGGCAACAGATTTCAAATTTTTTTTCTGTGCAAATTTTGCACCAATTCAGAAGAAGGCAACATCAAACTTGTCATGGTCATAAATTGTACTGATGGATTTATGAAAGGCAAATATAAAAATATCTACAGTGGCAACTGCCAAGCTCAAAGCTGATAAAACACAACTGATGTGTCTATTGGTAAGAGTAGTCACAGTATGTAACTATCAAACACATAAAAATTCCCACTCTACTTGGGACTTGCTGTTAGTTCTTCAGAAACTCTATTACAACTGCATACAGTTGCTTTTAAGATTCCTGTAATGATTTGTATTTATATACATAACGTTCTTTCAGTGCAAAGTTTCAATCTAAATGTGCTAGCCTAGTCTCATGGAGCAAAAATTGCTTGAAACTCCACCCTGCACTGCAGCATATAGAATGTATATGGAAGTACCCCCCCCCCCCCCCCCCCCCACCCAACCTTTGGGTAGTAACGATCATCTACAAATATCTATTTTACCTACATAGAGGTCAAAACTAAAATAAATAAAAAAAGTACAAAATAAATAATGGCTCCAAGTGTTCTACAAGCCAACATCAGATGGAAGCGGATTTCTGATCACCTTCATAGATGATGTTGTACATCTTTGTTGCACCATACTCTTCCAAGTGTGGTATTGGTCTGTTTACTAATAAAGATTCTAACAATAACTAAATTTTAGCAGTTGCAATCACGTTTATATTTATAACTTGAATTCACTTGACCATTTTTTTTTCTGGACCAAATACTTCTACGAATAACAAAGTGACACAAGGCACGGACCCAACACAGCTTTTCGTTGATAATTTCAAATCACCATGCTGGAAAAAGTACCTTGTTCCAGATTTTCCAAAAGTTTACTCTGCCACAAAAAACGACACTATATGAACGCCAACAGGCTATGGAACACTTAGGACAGACAAGCTGTTTTGGTATACCCCGACTTGTTACTACAAAAATAACTTTTTCCACGATCCAAAAGCTTGACTATGATTAATCCCCCATTTCTCTCCGCACCATGATTTTTTTGCGTAATGGCTCCACTATAGCCTGTGTACAGCCGTCCCGCTTCACTACAACCTCTCTCTCTCTCTCCCTAACCCGCGCCACCCCCCAGAGCGAGAAGAGGGGGAGACCCTGGGAACGTCAAGGGCTCTACTAATCATTAACAAAATTAGCACGCTCCCCAAATCTTTCTGCAATGACTTTCATTCCGCAACAAGTTCATTCCATCCTCATATATTTCTATTGCGCTTTTCAACTAAAACAGTTGGAAAAGAGGCAAAGGTTCATAGAATAATAACCAGATACCATGAGGTGGCTCGAAGGAGACTTTGATCTCTCTAAAAAGATATTCAGTCTGAAAAAGCGCAAAACAAAAGATGTGCACTTTCAGGGACCTTCCAACCTAAATCTCGGCCTCATTGTCTGCTCCTTTGATGTTTGCCGGGCGTCCTAATCATTTCTCTCTATTAACTATGGTTTGATATATCACGGCAAAAGCGTTTTCACTATAAAAAGCAAGAAAAAAGCGAAAGACGCCTATATAAGTGGAATTAAAAAGAAATGAGAAATACTGTCTAAAACGACTTCACTTTTTAAACTGGTAAAATACAGTGAAATGTTAAGCACCGTAACTCCAGCGGGCACTTTTAAAAATGCCAAAATATATATTAAACAGGATATTAAAAGGAAGTGCTAACCTCAAATATTATACAGGTTAATCGTTTGGCATTAATATCCGTTTTTTCTTGGTATCCCTTCTGTATCTTTAAACAGGCATTAATACGATCATCGCTAATAAAGGTTTTAAAATCCTGTTCCACTCTGGACTGTCTGTTTAAACTGAGGGTATCTTCGACATCTCGCTGATCATGCTTCGTCCGCATATCACTATAATGTGCAATTCTGGAAGAGGCAGTAAGACATTTAGTTTGTTTTTTTTCTCCAACGACGCCTTCAAAAATGAAACAAAAGAATTGCTGCATTACTTGTAACATTTCAAAGTTCTGACAAATTACCATACAAACGTCTCTCAAACAAGCACGAGTTTTGTAACCGGAATTCGTTATGTACTTCATCTCTTCCAATAAGGAGATAAAGTTTTCATTTAACTAACTATTTAAAAGTAGAAATATGAAGCTGATTAACAATATAACAGGGGAATGGTAGGTAAGGTAAAGTCTGCCATGGGGCCAGCTTAGTAGCCCTCGCCGGTACACAATTAACCAAATCGACGTGATCCCGGCCAGGACTTGACGCGGACTACTAGATCCGGATTCAGCGCACAAACCACTAGACCAATGCACTTCTCAATCATTGGAATATGCCCGGCCAAATGTGGTTTACCCGTAGTCATTCCAAACAAAAATACAGTGCTTGTTCGACCGTTTAAATTACCTGCCGCAAAGGTATTTAGTTTTGTGACTTGTTATACACAAAGTTGCGAGTTCTACGACAAGTCTGATAATTGCATATTGTACCTTTTCTTAAGCGAATCGTTTTCTCTTTCTTTCGTTTCAAGATCTCTTTAAAACTTTCTCAGTTGCTCCTCTAAATATCTATGGAAAGAGATGAAAAGAATTCAGAGACAATCCAAGAAAAAAATAAGTTAATAAAACATGGCAATACGTATAAATGATATGTAAGGGTATTGAGACTTTAAATGGGCTCGAAACACATTAATGTTGTTATTATTATTAGTAATAGTATATACATTATAACATAAGTAATAATTTGACTAACGTCCTTCCAGAGTGTATTATATTATCTTTCAGTATAAGCAGCTAGCTATTGCAACCAAAATCTCAGGTGGGAGTGATTTGTCGTCGTTTTTTGGTCAGTTTCTGTTTAAACGTGGAAAAGCTGTGTAAGTTATAGTCTGGTAGGCTGATTTAAGGTTATCCGCGTACTTAAATTACGTTAATATTCTAACAATTTAGAGTTCATAGACAAGTTTTATAAATTATGTATGCTCTGGTTTCGAGATTTAAATTTATATTACTTTATCTGAATTTTGGAAAATTGCAACCAACAGTTTCACAAAAAATGCTATCCTGGCTTGGCTTTTTTCTCCACAATCTCAGTATCAATCGGGATGTAAAATTTACAGTTTTTAACATTATTTACTATATGATATAAAACCAACCATTTTAAAATATAAATTTCAATTTCAAAAAGGAATAGAGCAACATCTATTAGATAAATAAAACAAATCATAATTTGTATAAATTGAATGCTTGATTTTAATAAGCCTAAAAAGGTATAGTGTTCTACTGTATTATGAAGCGCATCCTACCAAACACATTGTACCTTTTGGGGTCATTAAAATGTACCAAATTAAAGGTGTAAGATATGCTAGCTGAATGGACAGACCAGATGCGTAGATATTCGATTGTTTGTTACCTTGTATGGCTAGTGTCTGGTGTTTTGACTTAATCCTCAACATGCCGTTTAACTCCCTCCTTGATCTCCTCTGAGGACTGATTTTTTCCTTCGATATCTTCTTTTGATGGTCTGATAAACAAAAACACAAAGTAAGCAAACTTGGATAGCAAATATTATAACAATAGTAAAAAATAATAAACAAAGCATTTGTCTTCCTAACCAGGGTCTAAACATATACTGATCAGAGAATCTGACGTGCTATCAGTGCCAATAATAGCAACACGCTCCTACTTTGAGCCAAAAATCAAGAATAATTGTCGTTGTAAATAGCAACGCGAGCGCAATGGTGTTGTATCGGCGAATAGAAAACAATGGGAGAACAAATCAGATTCGTGGATATTTTTCAGGTTGCCCTTAAAAATCGCTATTATTTTCTTTTAATACCATGGAAAGAAAGAAGTAAAGTTAATAATATTTCTTTTAGCACAGCACAGTAGCATTTAATGAATGCTGGGCGCGACATCCCCGCTATCTATCCATTCCACTTTACCCGGGCCCTAAGCAATAACAGAATAACAGTTATCACAACGCCGCGTTTACTGATCGACCTCCCTCTCATTAATAACAAGGCCGATAAAAACTAGCTGGGGACGTCCGCTTTTAGGCTTGCCTATATCTTTATATTACACAGGAGCTACCATTCGATGTTTAGTGTTTTTAAACCTAGCCGAGTTGGTCATTGACTTCGCATTGTTCATTTTTAGTACACATGACACTGTCAGCTCAGAGATGCGTTTCGAACGAGCTGTGTCTGCAATCCAACACCGCCTTAGAAAAACATATAGGTCGAATTCAGAGACTTCATATGCAATCATGCCTTAATTCAAACCTGACTTCACTTTGTTGGTTCTGAATCATATCCTCTCCTTTCTTGATAAGCCTTTTCAATTCTTTCTGCAAATTCGGTGGATTGCTTTTATTTGGCTCATACGTTTCAGCAAGATCACCGAGGAACTCTTTGAAAAGTTCTTTAAACGATCCGTTGTTTTGCATTTTACTTTGCATTTCTGCTGCTCCCAGCTCGTGTGTATCCATGCTGAGCTCACAATATAGATCAACTAGCAAGAGTAGATTATGCTAGAATGCTTGGAGAATGAACGAATTTTAGTATTGTACCTGTTTTAAAATGTTAAAAAACCCATTTTGTTTAAAGTCTGTTCTTCCGTTCTTAGAAAAGCAGGATGTTTACATGACTTGTCAAACGCTTGACTTGACATTCGATCATCTTGTTGATAAGTACCATGTATAGGCCAGCCAAGCCAAATATCCTAAAGCATTGTTACAGTGTTGTGTGTTTATCACTCTACATTTTTCGAACCATTTTTTTATTCAAAGAAGACTCAGCAGATAATCTACAAATAATAATATACAGGCAAATTCTCAATCCTCCAATTTCTGATATACCGCGTATAATTGTGTTTTAAAACATCAGACCATCCTTTGTTATTCAATTCAATGACCCCAACGATTGTCGCTGTCAGTCGGATTCCAAGAAAAACCGGATGGGATGTCTATGTAATTTAACCATCCAATCGTCTTTTAGAATGTTCAGTTAAGCAGTATTTGCATATATGCAGTTCATCTGGTGAACGCCTCATCACCCTGAGCGTTCATTCCGTACGATAGGTATATTTTGTTCGTGCGTAAAAGACTGTAGAGCTTATTTGTAAAGGTAAGATAATGCAGTGCAACATTATCATATGAATAAGAGACAAAAGAAACGAATGTTTCGTCATTGGGGCAATTGTGTCAGTGATGCCAGTTCATTGTTGATTTTGCAACAGAAGTACAGGTTCCTCTCGTTGTAAATTGCAAATTTTGTTACTTCGAGAAGAGTGAATAAGTTTATGAATGAGTATGACACGACAAAATTTACATTTTTTGTGGAAGGTGGTTGTTGCAGCATTTATGTTGATGAACAAAAGTCCCACATATCGTATACTAGCTGTTATCCACGAGATATATTCGGGATGGTAGTGAAAAAGCGACGGTAATTAATTTGTTGTCCTGTTAGCACACTATCGTTGCCTGAATGATATGAAAACCAAAATGCGCCAGTTTGCCTATTTAGGAAAGAAATTGGCGGAGATGGGAACTTTAGTTTAGAACTGTCCTAGTTAATCTATTCCGGGAATTGGCGGAAGCTTAATATAATTATGCCATTTTGAACTTTCCACGAAAGACTAAATGCAAAATTTTCGCACATCACTGAGTAGATAATAATGAGGACATTGACAACGTACGTTAGTATTGACCCTCAATTTCTTGTATCTTGTAATCTGTGATCCTGAATAAATCTAAGGGCCGATTCGCACTAGCGGACAAGTTTTAAATGTCTTAACATTTTTGACAAAAACAAAATTGTCGCGACAAGTCAGAGACATTTTGAAGAAAACAAAAGGTGTAATTATTATTACAATAGCTCTGCACGTCCTTCTGGCATCCTGGTACATTTCTCGGCACGGTCGTCTTGTGCAAACATCAAATAATCAGGCAGGTCCACGTGGTCAAAAATTTTAAAACCGTTTGCATTTGAAGTGCGCGTGTAGTGATGTTTTTGTGCTCGTGCGGGGAAAATTTCCGCACAGCCCCATACATTAATTATGCATACAATTTTCTGACTGACTCGTTCTTTTCATGATTGCTGTTTGTGTATAGTGATAGCATGAAATAGCTGCATACATAATTAATTTATGGGGCTGTGCGGAAATCTTACCACAATGTCGCAAGTAAACTATTTCTTTTCCCCTCCATTTATCGACACAAACTGGTTCCCTCCGCATTCATTTGTTGTAACCCCGGTATTACCAACCTTCCACGACCTCACCTCGGCACACAAACATGTTTTGCCGCCTATCGCGGAAAAATTTCGCGTGTTGTTTTTTAGGACAATCCAGACCAAACACAATAGCCAATCAACAACGTATTGTTATCCGGCATTACGAGGGGCGTTGGAATGCGACTTGTCATGACTTGTCCTGCCTTGAGGCAGGACATCGGCCCCTTTGAAGATTTGTCCGTTTTGACAAAATTTGCCCTTGTCCAACAAGTCGTTCGCACTTGTTTTTGCGATTGTTTGACAAAATGTATCGCGCGTGCAACGCGGACCAATCATAAGACAACTGCTTTTTTGTTTTCCTGAATTGTTTGACAAGTTCTCGGTCTCAAAAAACGTATTCGAACTTGTTTCTGTAACAAGGGACACACAAGTGATGAAAGAGCTCTTACTAAAGCGAGTAGGGGAAAGATATTTTTTGGGCTACATTCCAGAGGCGGTACCCGATTCTTGGATGTGGAAGTTGCACGCCTTGTGTAAATATTAGTATTCTATACACGAGTCAAAACTTAAACTTATAGAACTGCTCTCGCACGCTTCAAATCGTCAAAAAAACTGCGTAAAAACAAACTTAAACATTGCGAAAATGTTTCTAATTCATTTTATTGCAAATAGACAGCAGTAAAAGCCGATTTTAGGAAGCTTAAATATTTACAATAGCGATTAGCGAGAAAATTTGAATATTTATATGGGGCGTGCTGTGACCTCACAAACACAGTCTGGTAAGCCTGTGATGTGCTTAGCCCATATTGAATATATCAAACAATACCATATTATACATATCTGCCGTCGTACGGCACTTTTAAACTTTTTAGATGTTGTTGCCATAATGTGTTAATTAACCTGAAAACGACTGTTTCTTCCCGAGAACAGCTGCCTGAATGATGGTTCCAACCTCAAAGTATGTGGCAGTGGTCGCAATTGATTTTGGAACAACATACAGCGGCTTTGCCTTTTCTTTTAATGACAAAAGAGGTGAAGGAGGAATCCACATGAACAGAGATTGGGGAAACGAGGAAGGACGCAGCACCCTTAAAACTCCAACATCAATTCTTCTTCGTCCTAATAAGGAGTTTGATTCTTTTGGATATGATGCCGATGACAAATACGTTCACTTTACTCGTGGGGAGGAAACGGAATACTATTACTTAAAACACTTCAAAATGGAGCTGCACAAAGCAGAGGTAACTTGTATCACCAAAGTGTATTAAAACTACTAGCTATAGGGCAATACAAACTCATCCTCGTAGACCAAGGGGGCAGTCAGTCGGGGCAAAACGAAGTAAACGGGGCAGAAATCGTAGCGGGAAAAGTTTTCAAGAAAATTAAAGTGGCAAGCACCCCCACGGAAACGAGTCTCTCCAGCCATTTCTAAACGCATCTGCGAATGCTGGCTCCTGGTTGAGCGGAAAAATTCTTTGTATTGTTCTGCCAAATAATCGGCAAGGAAACTGCAGAGTCGCTTTCGTGTGTTCTTCTACGTCCGCGTTTGTTTTATATGCCATAATTTAATTTTAATTTCTTTTCGCTCTTCTGTAACACCTCTGAAAGCAAAATAGTAAACAACAGTTCAAATAAGGTCCAGTCTCGTCGTGATCAAAAATATATATTCCAACACTCAAACAACAAGAACGCCATGAGAATTCGAATTCAACATCGCATCGATCAGTAAGTTTACCTTCGATGAAGAAATACTGCGAATTCACTGTCCTTGAGCTTTCCATAACTTTCTTTTCTTTCTCTCCAAAGATTGTTTCGTTCATGACGGGGGGAGGATTGTTCGGGTTTTCGGATCAATAAATCAAACACGCCACGCCATGTTTTCACTTCGAGGAACAACAACATCCGGGACTTTATTGGCGTCAGATCTTATACATATTAATGAGATCATCCTAACACCCCCACTTGATCTCTTTCTATGTATGTTCTAAAATCACACGAACATGGTCATATTGCTAAAATATAAACATACAGCTTACTATCAGTTGACAAATGAGTAAAACTATAACAAAATATAGAACTCTTGTACACTACTTCTATATTAAAACTCAAATGTCTTAAGAACCAAAAATAGGCTCTTACTTGGTGTAGAAGACACAGTTCACCTATAACAATAGAGAGCAAAAGGACAAAAGAACGAGGAATACAATAAAAACAATAGGTTTGTGAGGCACTGTTCTATTGTGGCGTGCCATGATTCTTCTACACCAAGAAGGAGCCCAAAAATATAACTCTTGAATTTTTGCAACTTAATCTTCGTAACTGGTTTGGTCATGACATTAGCAACCATATCGGCGGTGCGACAATACTTAATGATTACTTTGCCGGCATTGTGCCCGTTGCGAATAAAATGGTATCGCACATCACTATGTTTGGATCTCTGTCGATTGACTGGATTCATGGACAAGGCAATTGTCCCCTGATTATTATGATTAGTTGATTGGTTTACAATCAGACATCTCAAATCTCTCACTGAGCACCTTACTGATATACCTCTTCTGGTCCATTTTTACAAAGCCATCACCTTGCTCAAAGTGAATACCCAAGAAATATGAAAGTCTACCCAGATCTTTCATATGAAACCTCTTGTTCAACATCTCTTTAGTTTTAGACAATAACACCATGTCGCTTGCTGCTATAATTATGTCGTCCACCCAGACAAGCATAGCAACAAGTCCACTTCCAACCTGTTTGGTGTACACACAATTGTCAACAGGGCTTTGTACAAAATCATTCTCTAGCAAGAAACAGTGCGGTACATGGTTCCAATTCCTACCCGACTGCTTCAATCCATACATAGATTTGTTCAACTTATACACAAGTTTCCCTTCACTCCCTGGGGGAACTTCAAAGCCCTCGGCTTGATCCATATAGATCTCACAATCAATAGGGGCATTGAGATATGCAGTCTTCACATCCATCTGATGCAAAATCAAATCGTGTTGTGCTGCCATTTGCATTAGCACACGCACTGATGTGAGATTAGCTGTTGGTGCAAACGTCTCCTGATAATCAACACCTCTCACTTTACTGTAACCCTTAGCAACATACCTTGCTTTGAAAGTTTTAGCACCATTGGAACTTTCTTTGATAGTGTACACCCAACGGCCCCCCACTGAATTTTTGCCCTCTGGCAAAGTAGACAAAGTAAATGTGTTATTCTCAGTTAGAGAATTCATCTCTTCCTTCATTGCTGCCTCCCAATTACTAGACTCAGGCGATTCCATAGCCTTTTGGTAAGTTTGAGGGAAAGCAGAAAATTTGTAACAGTAATCTACACTTGTCAGTACCTGATCACTATCCTTCATGTCAGTGACATAATCTCTCAGGTAAGCTGGGGGTCTTCTCTCCCTCGTGGAGCGTCTCACACTTTAATCGCAAGGTTGTGAAGTAGGACTAGATTTATTCTCAGCCTTAGCTCCTTCAGCAAGTTCATCCGGACACTCTCCGGACCTGTCAACATCAGATTCACTACAAGTATCAGGGTTAGTATTGTGTCGTGATGGCATGAAATCATCGTCACCCAGTGGACTTTCAGTTTGGGTCTGTCGTTCGACATGTACCCCTCTCCTTGGAAACTTCACCACCCTGTACTTCATAATCTTGCCCGTCTCTGGGATTAACACCAGATAGGCAGGACTCCCTCTATCATACCCAAGGAAAATCCCTTTGGTGCACCTGGGATCCAACTTCTTCTTATTCTGCTTATATGCATAGCATTCAGATCCAAAAACTCTCCTGTTTGACAAATTTGGCTTCTTGCCAGTGATAGCAAAGTACGCAGTTTGCTCAAGGCGGTTGTTAAAGCACCGATTGCGAATGTACGCAGCTGCCATTACCGCGTAGGGCCAAAACCCTTTGCCCAGATTGGCTTGCAGGAGTAAACACCTTCCCATCTCAAACAAAGCTCTCCAGTGTCGCTCTGCCGTCCCATTTTGGTGGGGAGAATGGGGTGCAGACATTTCATGCTTTATCTTATTTTTCTCCAGCAGAGATTTAAATTCCTGAGAAATAAATTCACCACCATTATCCGACCTAATACATTTGACCTCACCGTAGGGTGCTGTGTCTGCTAAAAACCTATTTGTTGCAGCTACAGTGTCACTCTTACGCTTCAGAAAATATACAAAAATTGCTCCTGAATAGTCATCTGTAAAAGCTATGGAATATCTAAAACCCCCTCTAGAAGCTGGGTCGATAGGCCCAGCCAAATCCGTATGAACTAATTCTAAAGGTGCAGTAGCACGAACATCAGGATTCCTATTCCTACTTTGGGTTATTTTTCCTTCAATGCAAACATTACAATCTTAGGGTTTACTGGAACTACTATCACTTACTTTCATACCTTCCACTACACCTTTTAGTTTCAAGATGTCCTCGAGCTCGTAATTACAGTGTCCCAGTATTTCATGCCAACCCTTCAGGTCACATGTATAATTAACAGAGTCAGAGTCATTCTTGTCGAAGGTACTAAGATAGTATAGTCTACAATGCTTCTCGATGTTAAACTTGGTACCATCCTTGTAAACTAATTCAGCAGAGTCAGAAATGAAAGTCACTGAAGCACCTCTTTCAGTCGCAGCTTGCACTGAAAATATGTTTTGCGGGTATGCAGGAATGTATAACGCATTCTTCAGTGTTGCACTGACATACCTTCCAGTGGTATCCATGATGGTTATCTCAACATCTCCCCTCTTGAGTGCCACGTTGTTGGATCGTGTCCCATCTGCTAGCTCGATGTAGTGCTTTTCTGGTGTGAACTTGTCATCAAATTTGCTGAATTTGGACTCGTCATTGATGATGTGAGTGGTCGCACCGCAATCCACCAGTAGGGCATTTGGCTTCCCAGTAGTGCTCCCATTTACATAGGCATTGGTCTCAAATGCAAATGAATGCTCCACTTCCTCATCACAATCCTCCAAAGTCTCAGAAGCCCGACTGACTTTGTCGGTCTTATTATTTCTTTTGCGTCGACATGTTCTGTCACTGTGTGATGAATTATGGCACGTGTTGCACCAGTGCCCCCGTCCGTTCTTGCCCTTGTCTTTACTACCACAAAAACGAGCAATGTGCCCTGGCTGGCCACATTGAAAACAGGTGATATTCGGCTGGGATTCTTCCTTGTGTTCAGTTTTCATAACTGAGTGATTTCCCGTCGCTATACTGGCTCGCTCAGTGTCTTCGAAGCTTCGTAAGGCGACTTTAAATTCGCCAAATGTTTGTTGTTTCTCGCTCTGAGTAATAACGACAACAAACGGCCTGTATTCTTCTGGTAGGCCTTTAAGTACCATCGCTATGAGAAGGCTATCCGTCACGGTTTCACCCGCATTTTTAAGAGCTGTTGCCGCAGTCTCTGCCCGTATGACATAGTCTGTCACTGTCTCGTGTGCTGACTTTACAAGCGACGTCAGTTCCGTGTACAATGAGATCACTCTCGGCTTGCCTGTACCAGCGCAGTGTGCTCTTATAATCTTTAATGCTTTCCTCCCGTCATCCTGTGCATCTCTCATTACAGGGGAAAGGCTTTTATCGTCTAGAAATTGTATTAACTCCGCGAAAGCTTCTTCATTCTTGGCTGCATTAATGTCCTCATATTCAGCCGTAGTGATCGTATCCTTCAACTTTTGCAATCGCATGTATCCGGGCTTCCCATTGCTCATATTTCCTTTCATCCCCATCGAAGAGTAGTCTCCCGTACCTTGACCTGGGCCCATAACCTGTTTCGTTCATGACGGGGGGAGGATTGTCCGGATTTTCGGATCAATAGATCAAACACGCCACGCCATGTTTTCACTTCGAGGAACAACAACATCCGGGACTTTATTAACGTCAGATCTTATACACATTAATGAGATCATCCTAACAAAGATTGAAAAGTAGACCAATACCTCCCTTCGGGGAGTAAATTGCAGTAAAGAGATATATGTTATCTGCCGGCTGGGAGGTGCGGCCTCGGGCAGCATTTTCAAGACCTCGGTCACAGTTTTTTACTATACGGACCGACCCAAAGCCGGTAAATAGCTTATATATTTTTTCCTACCTTAATGCGTTTAGTTAAAAAAAAAACGTACAAAGATTGTCTTGCAAAATGCGTTTGTTTTGTACGCGCGCTTCCAATGTTGAGTCGATAGCTTAAGACTGAAGAATGATCTGTTTACCACGAAAGAAAATAATTTCACTACAATCCACAGTACTTACGGAAAAGGTCATCATTAAAAGACAACAGCATCTGAAATAGCTATTTACATTTGTAGTTAACAAGTCAATAAAAACCGCTGTGTTGATTCCCACAGTATTTTGTTCTGATAAAAAGTTCGCGAAAGTGAAACTGAATGAAGTTGAAATGTGTAGTTTGGTCACCGCCTGCACACGGCACGAATTTATTTGACTGTTTTTTATCGAAGAATCTCATTTTCGTGAATGGTGATAAGCAGTGTTCGGATTTTGGAGTTAAGTATTAAAGAGGCAAGCTGTTTGAACGAATAAATCGAGTCTGTAAACCAGCGACTTGCAGTTAATCGCAATGGCGTGAAAAATTATCAGTGCGAATAGGGAACTTAAGATCCACGACGAACGAGACAACGACGACGTCTATAGACCGCGGGAGGACTGGAACGACGACATCGGTTTCGGCGGGAAAATGAAAACTTAAGAAGCGGCCGGCAGGTAGACGACGACGACCAATTTCGACTTGGCTTGTTGAAAACGTCTCGCTCAAGATGACTTCGTTTAAGGACATGCGTGAGCTTCTTTTTTTGAGCCATGGATTAAACTTTATTGACAACGAAGATTTTCTAGTTTTGACCTGTTCGAGTCAAAAAATTCTGATTTTCCCTATGGAAAATATCGAGAGTTCGCGCTGGATGAAATGGCCGAGTCCGAGTGTCTGGCCGAGTTCAGATTCCAGAAGAGAGATGTTGCGCGACTTGCCGATGTTCTCAACATCCCACAGACATTTCGCTGCGAGCAAGGATCGACGTGTGATGGGATCGAGGGTCTCTGTTTGCTTTTGAGGCGACTTTCATTTCCCTGCCGATATGGGGACATGATACCAAGGTTCGGAAAGCCTGTCTCTGTACTCAGCATGATAACAAACACTGTGTTAGACTACATATATGCGATTCACGGTCACCGGATAAACACTTGGAATCACAACATATTGGATCCGCAGCAGCTTGAGATATATGCTGCAGCCATCACAGCAAGAGGCGCTACCCTGGTAAACTGCGTTGGATTCATCGACGGCACTGTGAGGCCCATCGCGCGACCGGGAGAGAACCAGCGAGTGTTATACAATGGGCACAAGAGAGTGCACGCCATATAGTTCCAGTCGGTTGTGATACCAAATGGTTTGATTGCTAACATGTATGGTCCAGTAGGTAAGACCTAGACTTTACCTGCTAATTTTAGCAATTTGTTTTACGACAAACTTCTGTTATTCACAAATTTAGTGTCAGTATCCTCAGTGTGTTTTTTTAAAACAAGCTTTTATTTCTCTCTTTGTGGTTTGTTTCAGAGGGAAGAAAGCATGACGCATCCATGCTCACAGACTCAAGACTTCTACGAAACCTACAGCAGTACGCCTTCTCTAACGCTGGGCAACCAATGTGTGTCTATGGAGATCCGGTGTACCCTCTAAGGGTGCATCTGCAGGCTCCGTTCAGACACGGCGTTCTCACCGCCCAAATGGAAGCATACAATGCTTCCATGAGTGCTGTTCGGAGTTCCGTGGAATGGCTATTCGGTGACATAGTCAATTATTTCAAGTCTCTTGACTTTAAAAAAAATCTCAAAATTGGTCTCAGTAGCGTCGGTAAAATACATAGTTTCTGCTTTGCTCCAAAATGCCCACACCTGTCTTTATGGTAATCAAACCTCTACTTTTTTGACCTTGACCCACCAGCACTGGAAGAATATTTTGTCTAACATTCCTTTATTATGGAAACAAATACAGTTCAGAGAACATCAAATAAAATAGAATACCGCAAAATCCTAGTTATAACCTCCCCAGACCTGCTCGTAAGCTCTTCTACTTATCCTTATACGCTGATGTACATGTATTAAAAACAATATCCCCCCCCCCCCCCCCCCCTTAATCCCTTTAACAAGCTCGCCCACCGAAAACCCCTTGCAGGGCTTATAACGTATTAACTGGGATTTTACGGTAGCATAACTATTAAGTAACATTCGAGATTTCTTCACATCAATGGGTTACTAGTTAACACAACTATGTTTCTGTAAGATTAGGAAAAAGGCTATAAGTGCAGTATCTGATAAATATCTGTCTGTGAAATAAATTTAACTTCACACACAAAGCACAACAAACTTTGTATAATAAATTAAGAGAAATAGCTAAGACTGTAACAAAAAGGAAACGCAACATTTTAATTTCGGTATTAAGAAGGAGAGGGGCGGATCCAGGATTTTTTGAAAGAGGGGTTGTCACTCGGTGTGAGTCTCAAATCAACGGGTCAGGGAGATAGCTACAACACAACATTATGAAAATGTAGATTGTGATATCTGTGGCATTTTTAACTTCTCGTAGTGGCGCTGTTGCAACCCCCTCTATCCTCTCTCTAAATTCGCCCCTGAAGGATGCCTATTTAAAATAATAAAGTGAACGAAGTTACTTTGGAATAATTTTTCCATTAAAGCCATTAAGGCTTGCGACTGCTGTTGTTGTTGATTGAGTATCATCATCATCATTTGCTGTTGTTGCTGCTGCTGATTTACCATGTTGGAGATCAGCTGGCCTTGTTGGTCATTCCTTTCCTTTTCTCTCTCTGACACACTTTCTAGTTCTTTCCTTCTCTGATCCAACTCCTTCTCTCTCAGCTTAACCTCTACAGTGGCCCTTTCCTTTAAATACTCTACTACTTCACCAGTACTCTTGCGACTCTTTTTCTTGGAAGGTTCCGCTTCCTTCCCGTCTTCTTTTCCCTTTCGTTTAGATGTTTGCCCCACTCGCTCCAAAGCCCTCTTACGCATTTCCTCCGCCGCTGTCTTTTCCTTTTCAGCTGCTTTCTTCTTACTTTCGTCTTCGAAGTCCAGCTTCTCTCTAGCGGCCTTTTCCTTCTCTACGATTTCTTCCAGGAGATCATCCAGCTCCGAGTTTGTCGCATTAATGCCGCCAGCTTTCTCTTCACTCGTTAGTTTTGCTTGAAGCTTTTTTGTAAGCGAGTTATATCGGTCTCGCACCGAAAGTGGGGTAACTCTAAATTTAAGACATGTTGTGGCGTTCAGGTTATTTGAAATGGTTTCCCACGCTTTCCCTCTCTCTGGACTTCTCATTTTAAATTGGTAGGGCTCAATGTCTAAAACTTCCCGGCACATTAGTATATCGTGTTCGGAATTCCACACAAAGTTTGGATTTCTAAAAATAAACAGAATACACAATTAATTACAAGAGTTGGCAAAAAAAATTGTATTTGGCCGTAAGTGAGTCTAAATAATCGCATGTGCAAAAAAAGTTACAAAATATGCACGTTTATAGCAAACGTTTCGCTGCTAAAGATTCGATATATTTTTACATATTACAGAGGCGAAAATGCCAGCTATAGAGTACAAGTGATTAAATTTTATTCAAGGCTTACGACCAGCTGCTTGTGGCCATGAATAATTTTTTTCGATCTAGTTGTTTCGACCGTAAAGGCAAGTTTTAAAGATAAACGTTATACTGCCAGCACTTATAGTTGTGTTCTCAAGTCAAAACACAATTGAGTACTTATAATTATTATTCAGGTTCTTCTTTCCTTTATACAAACTCATGGGAAAATAAATTTACCACTTACTGGTTCGCCTTCTCCGCCTGACTTGTCGCCATTTCTGTCAGTAAACAACACGAAAACGCGCACGTTATATACAGTCAAATTTTAAATTCAATTCGCTTCGTAAAATAGAAAGAGAAGCTAAAATCAAACCACACAAAATAAAGGATGGAAGAAGATTAAAAAAGTGACAAGTCAGTGTAAATATTTACCTTTTAACTTTTTTTTTAACAACTCTGTTGCACGACGACGTGAAACTACTGGCTTGGTCGTCGTCGACGAGAGGACGACGACGGAATTCGCGGGAAAATTGCGTGAATTTCACTTCCGGTCGTCGTCGTCTATGCCGTCGTCGTGGATCTTAAGTTCCCTAATAATGCACAAACAACGACCGACAAACTACGGTCATAAAACTATAACTTGATTTGGTCAATTGAGAGAATGAATAGTCATCTTTGGAGAACTCCAAGGCCTTTAATTCCGTTACTTATTTAGCTTTTGAAAGGATAAATCGCGTATGTAAACTGGTGACTTGTAGTTTACCGCAATGGCTTGAAAATCAGTGCGAATCGAAAAGCTACGGCCGTAAAACTGGTATAAATTGATTTTGTCAATAAAGAGAATCAATACTCGCCTTTTGGAGAACTTCAACGCCTTTTATTCCACTGCTTATTTGCCCTTTACATTTACAACGGTTGCTGAGCAACTACCTCGATTTTAGAGAGCGGGTGTTACTAAACAGAGTAACGGAGTAACGAGTAACGAGTAACGGAGTAACGAGAAACCGAGTAACGGGAAAAAAATTCCATAGGTAAAAAAAAAATGAAAATACTAAAAAAAATAATAATAATAACATTCAAATAAAACATAGAAATAAGGACCTAGAATTCCGGATTGAAATTCCGGGTATCCCGTGTGGCAAATGGAACAGTATTTTCCGGTTGGCTGCATTAAGAAAGCAAAACAAATGGCGGACTCGTTGTCCCTTTTACCAACAACAACAACAACAACAACTTTATTACTTTATTACCTGATTTGGAGTTGTACTTGTTCGACGACTCTGAAGTTAAAACGGACGATATTGTAAGCGAGGACGTTTTTTTTTTCAGTGCAGCTAACATGCGATGGAATTTAAATCGATTCCACGACCACTTTGAGTATACGAGAGCCTGCTTGCAGGCTAAATATTTTTAGGCTTATCGTCTTATCGAAATATAGGAAAAAGGTCGCGCAACGCATAAAAAAATATATGGCCGGAATACCAACATTTCTTTATTTAATTCAGTTTCTGCAATAGATGTGAATTAAGAACTTAAGGTTTCGAGCTCAACGAGGGAAATCGGTAATGGTATTTTTAGTTTTTCGTGCATTAATTCTGTCTGAAGTTGGCGCCGATGGGAATATTTACCGCGATAATTTAATCATGAAAATATAGTACTATAAAAGTCGAATATGTGTTATCCACTCGGCCATAATGGTTACAATTTGATCGGTAAAACAATTTGTAATTTATAAGTAACACAGAAATCCAACCTAACGGACGTTGTACCAAATAAAAGTCCCAGTCTATTTATAGTATCTTCGAATTTCTTGCATAGTGTTTGTTTTATGAACACGGATGTTTCCGCAAATGCCTCAAAGGAGACCTGCAGTGGCAGCGATACTGAAGACAATTATAAAATACTCTTACCTTCATCTCCCGAGTTATCCGATATAATAATGACATCGTAGTCATCTGTTGTTTTGATGGAGAGAAATTATACTAGGCAGAAAGCCCAATTGGAGGTAATCAAAAACAAACAGTGAAAGTGGCAGGAAAACCGGCAAAGAAAACAGTCCATAACCCTTAATAAGGCAGCCCAAACAGCATCTTTCTTCATTGCTTTTGTAATTATTGCGGAGAATATCGGCTGTTCCACAAATATGAGCGATAAAAAGAGAAAAAAAAAACTCTTACCTTCCCCGAGGCGAGCCATGCTCTGACTGAGTGAGACGCAGTCACTTGACATTTTTAGCGCGAAAATCCTCTCGGCCGTTGTGTATTGCAACAAAAGGTTGTCATGTAGTCGTGTTATCAATGAAATTACTCCAAGGCTTGATTTGTAATTTTTTTTTTTAGAATTTGTATTTTTTTTTCCCGTTACTCGGTTTCTCGTTACTCCGTTACTCTGTTTAGTAACACCCGAAGAGAGCAAAACTTTCGAGGGCTCGTTCGTCTCGCCAGCAAATCAAACTGACGAAAGCGTTACCGTTGCCCGCGGGCAGATATAGGAGAATCTTGCCCGCGCTAAGAACCAATCAGATTGCAGGATTCGTTACCGTACCCTCTTGGAAAAAAATAAACACTTTTATTGCTATTTCTCACTAACCCAACGATTGAACTCTATTCATCCTTTTTGCATGCCCATAGTTAAACAGTCAAAGCTGGTAATTGCACGTGCATATTGGCAACGAACCTACAGTTAAGTTCAGGTAACACATGGAATGGCATGGCATGGTATGGTAACTTTATTGCGGGCTCTTCTTGAGCCCGCAATCATAGTTTGGACGCGATATCTCGATTTTGGAGCAAAATTGTTCTGCCAAAATCGATCGATAAATCCTCGTAAACTAATCAGAATCCATTTCGACGCGAACAAGAATATTATGATGGCCGCCGCGTTGGCTGATGTACTCGATTTCCAAAGCCAAAGTTTCGCATCATTGGAGTGTTAACGTACATTTAAAAGATTGAAAATGGAAAGAAACGGTTTTAAAGAATACTCAATTCTCGGTATGATGTCAAAAGAAGTACAGCAAGCGATGAAACCTTGCTTCGACGAACTTCATTTGACATTCGATGCGAATGGGGGGAAAAAGAAGGAAAAAAACACGGAGGAAAAAAAAAAGAACAAGAAGTTGCTATAGCAACTTGAAACCGCGCTTATATTTTTGGCTAATTAACAGCTTTCTTTCTCAAAAGTCACGGTTAAATTTAATCTGTTTGCATTATGAGTAAAGGACTAGCAAAGTAGTAACGTTAGTCACACAATCTGAGGTTTACGTTGTCACCGGCTATCTTTAGCTTGGGGGTTTTTCCCTTCTAATGACGTAACCCCTGCACGTTCGGGCACGCTCAATTGTTTACTTAAGCAAATATTTTATTTCCTTTCAAATATTTGAACTCACTTCAAGGAAATAGCCAAAGAATTCACTTCGATTGCCTAAACCCACAAGAAATACTCGCAGAAGAGGAAACAAATTAAATTAATGACCGTCGCTTCTGCAGACATAAACATGCAAATGGAAGACAATGTTATTTGTCATGTAACGAAAGTGAAACCTGCAACATCAGCGCATTCCATGGCTGACGTAATACCTTTTACAGTGTATTCAACATTGGCTTTGAATCCAACGCTTCAATAAAACCAAAAAAATATGCTGTATACACAATAAAGAAAACAATATCCGCAACATTTTCCGTACATTCATGTTTCAACAGCTTTTGGCGAATAAACATCACAGGTTGCGTGATTCAGTCCCGATGACGATTTGGCCGAGTGGAGGTTTACGTCTGGTCACCGACAAAAAAAAAAATAACAAGAAGATGCAAGCATCTTAAAACCGCGCGTTCTTAAATTAACTCCATTTTTGCTAATTAACAGGTTTCTTACACAGAAAAGTCACGGTTAAATTAAATTTGTTTTATACTGACTAGCAAAGTAGTCACACGAGTCACACAATCCAATATTGCACCATCACCCACAACCTCGTTCCCAGGGTCTCTCTCTCCCCGCCCCCAAGAGCGAGAGAAGAGAGACCCTGGGAACGAGGTTGCATCACCCACAGCCGTGGTGAAATTTATGATGACGTAATGGTCTTAATCTGGAACTTCGCTTGGGACATGTATCGGAATGAATTTAGCATTCCGCTATTTGAACGCTATTAATAACAGCTATTTTCCTTACGTAAAAGTCACGATTAAATGTAATTGGTTTATACCGTGAGTTAGGACGTAAGAAGGTAGGCACGCGAGTCTCACATTTCAGGCTTTGCATTGTTCACGGCTATCTTTAGTAACTACGGCGGTGTACGGGGGTAATTTCCCTACCAATAACGTAATCCTTGCAAGTGCTTACCTAGGCACAATTTTTTTCCTTGAGATCTCCGCTGAATTCGCTTCGATGAAAAAGTCAAAGAATTCACTTCAATTGCCTAAAGCCACTAGAAATACTCGCAAAATTTCCTACTCATTAACAGCCATCGCTTCTGGCGAAATAAGCTTACAAAATAAGCAGGATATTATTTCTCACGTAACGAAAGTGAAAACTGCAACGTCAGCGCATTCCATGGCTGAGGTAATCCTTTTTTTCAGTGTATTCAATATTCGCTTCGATAAAACCAAAAGAACATATATTTTACACCCATTAAAAAAAGTATATCCGCAACATTTTCCGTACATTCATATTTCAATTTGTTTGTACTGAGTGAAGGACTAGCAAAGTAGTCAGGCGAGTCACACAATCCTAAGTTTACGTTATCCCCGGCTATCTTTAGCTTGTTGGTTTTTTCCCTACTAATGACGTAACCCCTGCACGTTCAGGCACGCTCAGTTGTTTACCTTTGCAAATATTTAATTTTCCTTCAAATCTCTGAACTCGCTTCGATGAAACAGCCAAAGGATTCACTTCAATTGCCTAAACCCACAGGAAATACTTGCAGAAGTGCAAATAAATCAATGACCGTCGCTTCTGCCGATATAAACTTGAGAAAACACAATGTTATTTGTCACGTAGCGAAAGTGAAAGCTACAACGTCAGCGCATTCCATGGCTGACGTAATACCTTTTTTAGTGTCTTCAATATTCGCTTCGAATCTAACGCTTCGATAAAACCAAAGAAAATATACTTTATACACAATAAAGAAAACAATATCCGTAACATTTTCCGTATATTAATGTTTCAACAGCTTTTGACGAATAAATATCCCAGGTTGCGTGATCCGAAGTCCCGATCGCGATTTATTCGAGTGGAAGTTTGGGTCTAGTCACCGACAAAAAAAAAACGACGAAAAAAAACAAGAAGTTGCTATAGCAACTTAAAACCGCGCTTATATTTTTTTGCTAATGCACAGCTCTCTTCCTCAAAAGTCAGGGCGAAATTTAATGTTCACGGCTATATTTAGAAGGGCGGTGTACGGCGGTAATTTCCCTACCAATGATGTAATCCTTGCAAGTGCTTACCTTGGGGGTTTTCCCTTCTAATGACGTAACCCCTGCACGTTCGGACTCGCTCAATTGTTTACTTGAGCAAATATTTCATTTCCTTTCAAATCTTTGAACTCACTTCGATGAAATAGCCAAAGAATTCACTTCGATTGCCTAAACCCACAAGAAATACTCGCAGAAGAGGAAACAAATTAAATTAATGGCCGTCGCTTCTGCAGACATAAACATGCAAATGAAACACAATGTTATTTGTCACGTAACGAAAGTGAAACCTGCAACATCAGCGCATTCCATCGCTGACGTAATACCTTTTTCAGTGTATTCAACATTCGCTTTGAATCGAACGCTTCAATAAAACCAAAAGAAAATATGCTGTATACACAATAAAGAAAACAATATCCGCAACATTTTCCGTACATTCATGTTTCAACAGCTTTTGGCGAATAAACATCACAGGTTGCGTGATTCAGTCCCGATCACGATTTGGCCGAGTGGAGGTTTGCGTCTAGTCACCGACAAAAAAAAAAAAACAAGAAGTTGCTATAGCAACTTAAAACCGCGCTTATATTTTTGGCTAATTAACAGCTTTCTTTCTCAAAAGTCACGGTTAAATTTAATATGTTTGCCTTATGAGTAAAGGATTAGCAAAGTAGTCACGTTAGTCACACAATCCGAGGTCTACGTTTTCCCCGGCTATCTTTAGCTTGGGGATTTTTCCCTTCTAATGACGTAACCCCTGCACGTTCGGGCACGCTCAATTGTTTACTTAAGCAAATATTTCATTTCCTTTCAAATATTTGAACTCACTTCAAGGAAATAGCCAAAGAATTCACTTCGATTGCCTAAACCCACAACGAATACTCGCAGAAGAGGAAACAAATTAAATTAATGACCGTCGCTTCTGCCGACATAAACATGCAAATGAAACACAATGTTATTTGTCACCTAACGAAAGTGAAACCTGCAACATCAGCGCATTCCATGGCTGACGTAATACCTTTTTCAGTGTATTCAACATTCGCTTTGAATCGAACGCTTCGATAAAACCAAAAGAAAATATACTTTATACACAATAAAGAAAACAATATCCGCAACATTTTCCGTACATTCATGTTTCAACAGCTTTTGGCGAATAAACATCACAGGTTGCGTGATTCAGTCCCGATCACGATTTGGCCGAGTGGAGGTTTGCGTCTAGTCACCGACAAAAAAAAAAAAAACAAGAAGTTGCTATAGCAACTTAAAACCGCGCTTATATTTTTGGCTAATTAACAGCTTTCTTTCTCAAAAGTCACGGTTAAATCTGTTTGCATTATGAGTAAAGGACTAGCAAAGTAGTCACGTTAGTCACACAATCCGAGGTTCTCCTTTAGCTTGGGGTTTTTCCCTTCTAATGACGTAACCCCTGCACGTTCGGGCACGCTCAATTGTTTACTTAAGCAAATATTTCATTTCCTTTCAAATATTTGAACTCACTTCGATGAAATAGCCAAAGAATTTACTTCGATTGCCTAAACCCACAAGAAATGCTCGCAGAAGAGGAAACAAATTAAATTAATGACCGTCGCTTCTGCCGACATAAACATGCAAATGGTACACAATGTTATTTGTCACGTAACGAAAGTGAAACCTGCAACATCAGCGCATTCCATGGCTGACGTAATACCTTTTTTCAGTGTATTCAACAGTCGCTTTGAATCCAACGCTTCGATAAAACCAAAAGAAAATATACTTTATACACAATAAAGAAAACAATATCCGCAACATTTTCGGTACATTTATGTTTCAACAGCTTTTGGCGAATAAACATCATAGGTTGCGTGATTTCAAAGCCACAGTCACGATTTGGCCGAGTGGAGGTTTGCGTCTGGTCACCCACAAAAAAAAAATAACAAGAAGTTGCTATAGCAATTAAAAACCGACCTTAAATTTTTGGCTAACCACAAGTTGCTATAGCAAATTAAAACCGCGCTTATATTTTTGGCTAATTAACAGCTTTCTTTCTCAAAAGTCACGGTTAAATTTAATCCGTTTGTATTATGAGTAAAGGACTAGCAAAGTAGTCACGTTAGTCACACAATCCGAGGTTTACGTTGTGCCCGGCTATCTTTAGCTTGGGGATTTTTCCCTTCTAATGACGTAGCCCCTGCACGTTCGGGCACGCTCGATTGTTTACTTAAGCAAATATTTCATTTCCTTTCAAATATTTGAACTCACTTCAAGGAAATAGCCAAAGAATTCACTTCGATTGCCTAAACCCACAACAAATACTCGCAGAAGAGGAAACAAATTAAATTAATGACCGTCGCTTCTGCCGACATAAACATGCAAATGAAACACAATGTTATTTGTCACGTAACGAAAGTGAAACCTACAACATCAGCGCATTCCATGGCTGACGTAATACTTTTTTTTTAGGAAATTTAATATTCCCTTTCAATCTAACGATTTGATGTGACGAAAAGAAAAAATATTTTATACACAATTAAGAGCACAATATCCGTAACATTTTTCGTACATTGATGTTTTAACAGCTTTTAGCGAGTAAACATCACAGATTGCGCGATTCGAAGTGTCCATCACGATTTGGCCGAGTGAAGGTTTTGGTCTGGTCACCGACAAAAAAAAAACAAAAAAAAAAATAATAAATCCCGTGCAGAGCAAGAACCGCGCTCGGCCCATGGCCGCGCGGTTAATTAACAGCTTTCTTTCTCAAAAGTCATGTTTGCATTATGAGTAAAGGACTAGCAAAGTAGTCACGTTAGTCACAAAATCCGAGCTTGGGGGTTTTTCCCTTCTAATGACGTAACCCCTGCACGTTCGGGCACGCTCAATTGTTTACTTAAGCAAATATTTCATTTCCTTTCAAATATTTGAACTCACTTCAAGGAAATAGCCAAAGAATTCACTTCGATTGCCTAAACCCACAAGAAACACCCGCAGAAGAGGAAACAAATTAAATTAATGACCGTCGCTTCTGCCGACATAAACATGCAAATGAAACACAATGTTATTTGTCACGTAACGAAAGTGCAACCTGCAACATCAGCGCATTCCATGGCTGACGTAATACCTTTTTCAGTGTATTCAACATTCGCTTTGAATCGAACGCTTCGATAAGACCAAAAGAAAATATACTTTATGCACAATAAAGAAAACAATATCCATAACTTTTTCCGTGCATTAATGTTTCAACAGCTTTTGGCGAATAAACATCACAGGTTGCGTGATTCAGTCCCGATCACGATTTGCCCGAGTGGAGGTTTGCGTCTAGTCACCGACAAAAAAAAAAAAATAACAAGAAGTTGCTATAGCAACTTAAAACCGCGCTTATATTTTTGGCTAATTAACAGCTTTCTTTCTCAAAAGTCACGGTTAAATTTAATCTGTTTGCATTATGAGTAAAGGACTAGCAAAGTAGTCACGTTAGTCACACAATCCGAGATTTACCTTGTCCCCAGCTATCTTTAGCTTAGGGGTTTTTCCCTTCTAATGACGTAATCCCTGCACGTTCGGGCACGCTCAATTGTTTACTTAAGCAAATATTTCATTTCCTTTCAAATCTTTGAACTCACTTCGATGAAATAGCCAAAGAATTCACCTCGATTGCTTAAACCCACAAGAAATACTCGCAGAAGAGGAAACAAATTAAATTAATGACCGTCGCTTCTGCCGACATAAACATGCAAATAAAACACAATGTTATTTGCCACGTAACGAAACTGAAACCTGCAACATCAGCGCATTCCATGGCTGACGTAATACCTTTTTTCAGTGTATTCAACATTCGCTTTGAATCCAACGCTTCGATAAAACCAAAAGAAAATATACTTTATACACAATAAAGAAAACAATATCCGCAACATTTTCGGTACAATAATGTTTCAACAACTTTTGGCAAATAAACATCATAGGTTGCGTGATTTCAAAGCCCCAATCACGATTTGGCCGAGTGGAGGTTTGCGTCTGGTCACCGACAAAAAAAAAATAACAAGAAGTTGCTATAGCAACTTAAAACCGCGCTTATATTTTTGGCTAATTAACAGCTTTCTTTCTCAAAAGTCACGGTTAAATTTAATCTGTTTGCATTATGAGTAAAGGACTAGCAAAGTAGTCACGTTAGTCACACAATCCGAGGGTTACGTTGTCCCCGGATAGCTTCAGTTAGCTTGGGGGTTTTTCCCTTCTAATGACGTAACCCCTGCACGTTCGGGCACGCTCAATTGTTTACTTAAGCAAATATTTTATTTCCTTTCAAATATTTGAACTCACTTCAAGGAAATAGCCAAAGAATTCACTTCGATTGCCTAAACCCACAAGAAATACTCGCAGAAGAGGAAACAAATTAAATTAATGACCGTCGCTTCTGCCGACATAGACATGCAAATGAAACACAACGTTATTTGTCACGTAACGAAAGTGAAACCTGCAACATCAGCGCATTCCATGGCTGACGTAATACCTTTTTCAGTGTATTCAACATTCGCTTTGAATCGAACGCTTCGATAAAACCAAAAGAAAAGATACTTTATACACAATAAAGAAAACAATATCCGCAACATTTTCCGTACATTCATGTTTCAACAGCTTTTGGCGAATAAACATCACAGGTTGCGTGATTCAGTCCCGATCACGATTTGGCCGAGTGGAGGTTTGCGTCTGGTCACCGACAAAAAAAAAAACAAGAAGTTGCTATAGCAACTTAAAACCGCGCTTAAATTTTTGGCTAACCACAAGTTGCTATAGCAAATTAAAACCGCGCTTATATTTTTGGCTAATTAACAGCTTTCTTTCTCAAAAGTCACGGTTAAATTTTATCCGTTTGTATTATGAGTAAAGGACTAGCAAAGTAGTCACGTTAGTCACACAATCCGAGGTTTACGTTGTGCCCGGCTATCTTTAGCTTGGGGATTTTTCCCTTCTAATGACGTAGCCCCTGCACGTTCGGGCACGCTCGATTGTTTACTTAAGCAAATATTTCATTTCCTTTCAAATATTTCAACTCACTTCAAGGAAATAGCCAAAGAATTCACTTCGATTGCCTAAACCCACAACAAATACTCGTAGAAGAGGAAACAAATTAAATTAATGACCGTCGCTTCTGCCGACATAAACATGCAAATGAAACACAATGTTATTTGTCACGTAACGAAAGTGAAACCTGCAACATCAGCGCATTCCATGGCTGACGTAATACCTTTTTCAGTGTATTCAACATTCGCTTTGAATCGAACGCTTCAATAAAACCAAAAACACAATAAAGAAAACAATATCCGCAACATTTTCCGTACATTCATGTTTCAACAGCTTTTGGCGAATAAACATCACAGGTTGCGTGATTTCAAAGCCCCAATCACGATTTGGCCGAGTGGAGGTTTGGGTCTGGTCACCGACAAAAAAACGAAAAAAAATAATAAATCCCGTGTAAAGCAAGAACCGCGCTCGGCCCATGGCCGCGCGGTTAATAAATCCCGTGTAAAACAAGAACCGCGCTCGGCCCATGGCCGCGCGGTTAATAATAAATCCCTTGTAAAGCAAGAACCGCGCTCGGCCCATGGCCGCGCGGTTAATAATAAATCCCGTGTAAAACAAGAACCGCGCTCGGCCCATGGCCGCGCGGTTAATAATAAATCCCGTGTAAAAGAAGAACTGCGCTCGGCCCATGGCCGCGCGGTTAATAATAAATCCCGTGTAAAACAAGAACCGCGCTCGGCCCATGGCCGTGCGGTTAAAAAAAAAAATCCCGTGTAAAGCAAGAACCGCGCTCGGCCCATGGCCGCGCGGTTAAAAACAAATCCCGTGCAGAGCAAGAACCGCGCTCGGCCCATGGCCGCGCGGTTAAAAAAAAAACGTGCGGGTGCCCTCCCGTGTGTTGAACTCTCGCCTTCTCTACTTTTCAACTCAGTATACCAACGCATTGAGCTAATCTAACACATAGGTCCGCAACGCGTACATGTGTCTACAGCGTCATGCATTATTGTATTGCGAAGTCGGGGCAGCGATTTGAGTGTAAGAAGAAGAGATAGAAAAAAGAAAATTATTTTTGAAACATCACCAAACTATTTTAAATCTTTTCTGCTATACTGCTGCTACCCTAAAGACCGTAAACACTCTCATTTTTTCGGCCATTTTAACTTTAGTAGAAATAAACACACTGCGGTGATAAACATGACAAGACAACACTACATAAAATTCATCTCATTGCTATAAATTTGAGCTTTCCCAGTATCTTTTAGCCCACCCACCCAAACAAAAACGAGAAGAAGAGACATGCAGATTTTTGTATGATAACTACCCAATGCGATGGCCAACCAATTTCAATACTCAACAAAAGGTTTATTGAAAATCTCTCGTTTCAAAAGCATTCTAGCTCGCACTTCCTAACCATTGTTTTTATTTCTAGTTAAATATATTGATAGTAAGGGAGAGTGGGTAGCAACCGACCGACCGACCGACGCTAATATATTTTTACTTAACACAGAACTTGAACCGAACCACCCACCTGACCGCAGCAAATGGAAAGAAGGTCGATGCTTTGGTTGTGTTCTCCCTTTCAATAAAATTCATGAAAGATGAAGCAGTTAAGACCATTCGTGCCAGAACTGGAGATGAAAGTTACACCGCCAAAGACATTCAGTGGGTGTTAACCGTTCCTGCAATATGGTCACCTGCTGCTAAACAGTTCATGAGGGAAGCTGCGTACGAGGTGGGTTAGAAACTATTAAAAATTTTGCAATAATATATTTTACCTTTTCACTGTTTTTTTTTTCACACACACAAAAAAACTAAAACTATATAGATATGGATGTATTGCTATATTTTGATCCCTCTCAAACAAAGAAACTGCCGAAAGCTAAACGTTGTTTTTCTTTTAATTGATGAAATATATTTATCCATTCATTTTTTTTATAATTTTGAACAAATTACTTTAACACGGCCCCACGAGCTTACAGATTTAAAAGCTACCTTGTTGCGACAAAAGCAAAGTCAAGTTTTAAACAGAGAAAACATCGCCCGGTTACGAGCTAAAATACATTTTGAGTGTCAAGGCTGGCCGACTCTTAGCTCACTACTACCAAATGGATTGAATGTTAATCACGAGATGGAATAAATGCATCTAGTAAGTGTTAGGCAGTGCTCTTGAATAACGTCATGTTCCAATATTTACTGACACCCAAATCCCCGACCACCCCGCCCCCTTTCCTTTAAAAATGTGCATCTGCCCAACTGTGAGAGAAAACGTAAATATTTTAACATTACACAAAAATGAAAACGTCCATTAGGTTAGGACCACTGTGTCAAACGTTTCGTTTTTATCGCTCTAAGGCTGGAATTGCCTCTCCGGATAATACAGAACAGTTAATAATCGCCTTAGAACCAGAAGGAGGAGCAATCTTCTGCCGGGAGAGAAAATTGAGAGACTTTGTGGATCAAACAGGGGATGCTAGTGTGTCAGATGTCCTTGTTCGCCCAGGGTTAAGATATGTGATGATGGACATTGGAGGTACTTACTTTCATTCTGAGAAGATCATGCACTTTAGTAGGCAGTGTAGATATATCAAAAAATGTCTCGACATCATCAAAAAACTTAAAACAATGTTTCACTACGGCACGCGGCATGCCACGAAAACAGCAAGAAAATAATGCACTCGAATAAATTAAATTAACGCACTTAAAGGTCAAATGAACCACAATTTCGAATTTTCTTTTTTAGGCCAATTTGTTGATTAAGAACCAAATAAACATATTCCGAAGTTTCAAAGTGATTGGACTTTGCAAAACAGAGAAATTTCAAGTTGAAAAATGCTTATTTTTGGCCTTCATAATCGTAGAGCGCTCGGGAAAATTGTCGGGAAATTTTCGGAACTAATAATTGTGACGTCATCATTGGTGTGCTGTGAAATTGCGGGAATACAAAGTCTTTCAGTGATGAAGCTCACAAGAATGGAACATCATGGTGTTTTGTGCAGCACCACGTACGTTTAAGTTTCCAGCAAATTCAAAGCTCAGGAAGCAATGGCTTTTTAAAATGAAAAGAAAAGAATTTAAGCCAGACAAGAACTCTTGTATTTGTGTGGTTCATTTTACCGAAGACTGCTTCAGAGAAAATCTGGCGGTACGTAGGTTTCTGGGTTCTGATTTCAAGCCGCTAAGACTCCACCTCAAGGAGGATGCTGTGCCGACTATTTTTTTTTTTTTCGGAAAAGGAATCGCGGGGAAGAATGCCTTCCAAAGCACAAAGACCCCACTGTCCGTTCGGCTTTTGCTAAACGAAGGAAGTTAGAGGCAAGCATTTTGCACCTTTCTTATTCTACCTAGAGCTAGATAGAGTATTTGTTATGATTATTAGCACTTTTAGTTTGTTGGTTTGGCTGGTCATGATCAAGTATTAGAATTTGAATTCGTTAGTTCAATATCCTCGCCAAATAATTGGCTTCCATGCACGTGCACGTGCTTTTTGACGCGTATAAAATTAAGCTTCAAAGGTTGTATTCATGTTGGGTTTACAGCCGTTAATTTCGAACACTAAATAATGTGTACCGGCTAAATGAATATAGACCAAAAACAGCTAATACAAGCAGAACTCAAAGTGTCCGCGCTGATAGTGTGTAAACGCTCTGTATTTATTTCAACACTGAATTTTCCTTCGGCTGAAAACGACACGAATTTAATCATTGAAAGTTTTATCCTGCGTGATGCTTTGCGGTTTCGAATTTGCATTGAGAAATATCCTTTCTTTCAAGTTAAATTTTTCTGTACAAATTTATTTTTGTGTTTTGTGTGACTCTCGAGTACGAAAAAGAAAACAGTGAATTTAATCCTTCAATTGCGTGCAAATCCAAAAAAAAACGAATTTCACTTGGGGTATATAACAAAACTAATCACAAACTCCCGCTACGCGGTCGTCCGATTTTGTGGCTCCTTCTTGGTGTAGAAGACACAGGACACGTCACAATAGAACACTGCCTCGCTTACCTATTGTTTTTATTGTATTCCTCGTTCTTTTGTCCTTTTGTTCTCTATTGTTATAGGTGAACTGTGTCTTCTACACCAAGTAAGAGCCGATTTTGTTATTCACTCGTATGATTACAGGCCCAATTGGACTCCACTCAGTCATATTACCATTATTAATTGTTCTATACCAAGCTGATGATTTTTATACACCATCCAGTGTTTGAAAACCTCCTATATCGTACAATGCTTACAATTTTACTCAGTGCTTTAGTAATTATTAATCTTTGAAACTGGATTCCAATGTAGTAAAAAATATAACTACCACGTTTAAAAAAAGCTTAGATCCTGTTGCGCGCTTGCGGTCGAAGCGTGCTATGTATGTGAAGATCAGCCAGGACTTATTTTACAGAGTTTATTTTCTTGCACTATAACACTTGCTTGGGCGTTTGACGGGTCGTCGTCACGGTAGATGAGAGCTTATGTGTGTATTTATATAGTCAACTGAAAAACAATCAATACATACAAGTAACTATTAGAGTTCATACTTCTTACATGATGTATACAGAAACGACAAAACTTACAATTTGTGTTCCTTGTGTGTTTAAAGTCCTTAGTTCTTGACTTGAACTCCGTGTCGTGTCGGTTAACGGTTTTTTAAAAAGATAACGTCCTTTTTTGAATATATTACTAGCACCTCGTTTTCGAGCGGCGCGAAAAAGGTGACAATTAATAAATGCGCGTGAATCCGCGCGAAATGCAAATCAGATCCTTTCAGAATTACTTGAATTACTCAGACTGACTTAAACTTTACATTATTCGCTCTTTAAACGACGGTCGTCTGTTCGATCGCAGAGCCGTAAAAACTATTACGTCACAAAATTCAAAGCTCGATCCATTCCTTCCACTCCAGTGCGCGGTCATTTGGGAAACGTTTTCGTTAAGTCTTCGGAAATCTTCGTAGTTTTTGCTATAATTCGCGCTTTAAGGCTCAGAAAGCAAAATTTCTTCTTAAGTTTACTAATAAAGGCTGGTTTTCACTAGCGCATAAGCATAAGCATAAGCATAAGCATAAGAAATTAAGAAGCAAGTGAGAACACCAGGACATAAGCATAAGAGCATACGCAGGCGCAGTAACAACAAAATTCCTCGATACCAGCTTTCCTCAACTACAATAAAGATGGCGGATTATAACCCTTATGCTTATGCTTATTTCACTCGCGTTCGCACTACGACATAAGCATAACATAAGCACAAGAAGAACGAACAATGTTCGTTCTTCTTGTGCTTATGTTATGTTTATGTTATGCTTATGTCGTGGGTGTTCTCACTTGCTTATGCGAGTGTTTGTGCTTATGCTTATACTTGTGCTTATGCGCTAGTGAAAACCAGCCTTTAATGGCTTCTTATAGCGTTTGGTTGCTTTAAAATCGCTAAAAAAAGAATGTCGAAATTTTGGTTCATTTGACCTTTAATTTTCACAGTCCTTGTAGCAGGTGGTTGCAAACCAAAAATCGTTAATTCCTCTCCTAGTATTTGACTTCGAACAACTTCAGCGATGAAACAAGATTTACAGACAATACCTTATTTTAGGAACGAAAAGTCGACGATCATAACTATTTACATGGCTGCCTAATCTTAGCTCTTTTTAGTACCAGAATTCACTGTTAATTGTTTATTGTATTTTCACACTTACAAAGGTGGAACGCTGGATGTTACAGCTCACGAGATCCTGGCTGACGGCACACTGAAAGAAATTTACCAAGTGACTGGGGGCGCATACGGTGGAATCTACGTGGATGAAAAATTTGAAAAGTTGCTTGAAAATCTGTTCGGGATTGCAGCTATCAAGGGATTCCGCCTCAAGTTCCCTGCAGAGTGGCTTCGATTGATGAATGAGTTTGAGATGAAGAAAAGAGGAAGGCGAGCGTTTGATGACAAACTCACAAGAATTACCCTCCCGCGTACTTTTCTAAAAATGGTCTCCGAACCGAGCAACCCTGATTTGGCCACGCGCCTCGCAAGAACCTGCACCCTTTACGATGTAGAGATCTACAATGACGAGTACCTCTGCCTGGGATCGAAAGCCATGAAACGTCTGTTTGATCCTGTAGTCAATGGAATCATAAGTCACATGAGAGGGTTGTTTAGAAGGCCTGCGCTTAAGAATGTAAGCTGTTTATTTATGGTAGGTGGTTTCGCTGAATCTGTCATCCTTCAAGAAGCGGTCAAAACGGCATTCAGTTCTAGATGTTCAATACTCATCCCTAACTATGCTGGCATTGCAGTTGTTCAAGGTGCTGCCATGTTTGGTCAGAAGCCAACTACTGTTACTTCAAGAGTCATGGCCACAACATACGGTTTTGAAAGTTACGGACGCTTTGATCCTAAAGTATGCCCCCCGGAAAAGAAGGTTATCGTTGAGGGCAACACTTGGTGCAAAGAAGTATTTGAAGTAATTGTGAAAGAAAATGATGCTGTGAACGTTGGGGAGACAAAGCGTTTTATTCGGAGTCCATTATACAGTGATCAGAAGGATGTAAAGTTTCAATTTTTTACTTCTACAGACCCAAATGTTAAGTACATTACGGATCCCACGGTGGGACCCTCCATAGGAAAGGTGACAGTTGACTCACCTGATACCTCTAAAGGGAGGAATCGCGATTTCGAATTGTGCCTCTTCTTCGGAGGAACGGAAATAAAAGCAACTGCAATCGATAAGACCAGCAGAAATGTCGCAACTGTGTACCTCGACTTCTTGAGTAAATCTTGAATTTAATGTATGATACCTTCAGCTAGTTGACCAAACATATCAGTCGGACTAATCGTATCTCTTTGAATTTGAACAGTCGCAACTCTCCCAGAGTTAAATAAGTTGAATTTGACCTAAGCTACTACTTGGGAAAAAAAAGAAAGTGAAAGGAAGAACGCCGCTTATGTTAAATACTTCTATAAAAAAAAATAGGTTGAAAAATGCAAAGTTTTTAACTGTGTTTGAGTTTCTTGGCTTTATTTCCTTTGCTTCTAATCAGTCACATGAGACAAAGGTGCAAATACAGAGTTTAGTTTCGTAGTTTAATTCTGACTTTGATATTTTTGAAGAAAGTTCATTGTATTGAAGACTCGACCATAGGAAGATTATTAAATTTTTACTTGCTTCCTGTATTATTACGTTACAAAGTTAATTACGTAATATCTTCTTTTGATCACTTGAAGGGTTACGTTAGTTGAACGCCTCGCACCACCATTTTAAGTATATTGTATGTAGTTTATTCGATATTGTGTAATAACAATTTTCGACACCTTGACTAGTAAGAGATCAAGAAAATGTTCTCTAGTCGTTCTCGACTGAATGCACTGTAAAGTGATTAAGCACTTGATTCTTAGAAGTTTAAAACTTCAGTAGTTTTTGTCATTGCGAATGAAGAGATGGGAGGGGGAAGCAAAAGATTCGCTGACATTTTATGACGATTTGTATAAATGTAATTGCTGGTTTGCAAGACTTGTTGTCCAAAACCTTCTTGGTTTCTTTTTTACTGTCAATTTTGGCGATTTGTTCACTTGGCTTAAAATGCTGGCGGGCTTTTGTTGTGCAAGGACGTCATGATTGGCACGTGACCACCCTTAAATAAACGATTTTTGATTCACATTATACAAGTTTCAACAACTTTAGAGATGACAAACTCCAAAAAAGCCCAGGCAGGATAGGCTTAATTTAAGCCGCCGAAGCATATTTTCAAGTAGTTTTCTACTAAGCAAAGTCAACCTGACCAAGCGCATATCTTTTAGTAGTTTTCAAGTTATTAAGAGAAACATTTACTAACAGGATGAACAGTGTATTCATAGAGGCAATTTGTTGGAAGATATAAGTAACTGGCCAGAGACTTGGCTTATGTATCTGTTTCGAAATATTTTGAAGTTATTGATTGTACTTATAAACATCACTGTAAAAAAGTACCTTTGTTTGCTGGATGCTTGTGTTCTATTGCTTTCCGTCATTATCGTTATGGTTATTGGTAATAAAAAAAATAGATAGAGCGGTGTTGGGAGATTACGGCCCCAGGTGTTGATCGTACGAAGCGAACCCAGATAAAAGGATATTATGGTTGGCTGATTTTAGTTTCGGTTCCGTCGGGTGTCTGCGCACTCAGACCGGTCTCCGTAACAAACTGGTACTTGTTCTCTCTTCTAGACAACTAGTGAATATCAGAGTGTAAAAGGCGTACATTTATGTCGTCAGTCAAGATGTTATTAAAGCGGAATGTCTGCTCACCATAATTTATTTATATTTGGAATATGTCCAATTCAGCGTTTTAACCTCCCATGTTCTATATCAATCAATAGCAAAATCTTAAACTTAGATCACAATAAAGTGCGCAAGTAATACTAAGGCTTATGGCTAAAACGTCGTTACGCCGTTTTGCTGATAATACCATGCTCTAGTTTTTAACGCAGTGAGGTCACATCTCAAAAGTACTGTTTTCGTTATTACATTCCACATGGTCAAAACGAGTCCAGGATTCATGCAAACTCAATATTTCTCTGTGACGCGGATATCTCGTTACAAGGGAGGATAGCGTGAGAAGGAGACCTGTTGAGAACTTGAACGACAGTTTTTCTCAGCTTAAATCAGCTATCATCGAACAAGCCGCTGACAGTACGTGAGAGTTGACGTCTTATATCTTTTCAACGAGCGAAAAGTCAAAACTCTTGTCGACTGTCAGGAATATTTTAATGAGTAGGTTTCGATTCCATTAACGTGTCATCATAGGTACATGGGAGGTGGAAGGCAAACGAGAGTAAGAGTTCGAGCTCTCGCCATGCATCTCTTGCTAACTCTTGTTCTCGTTTTCGGATCTGATGTTCACGTACAATTTACTTGGTCACTAGGAGACATTACTATATGTGCTATCAAGATGGATATCTCTATAAATAAATACCACGATAACAGGCTTTCACTGTGCTAGCCTTATGGCTGAAAGTTAGGCATGCCGACAACATTATGTACAAGTAAAGCGGGATTGACAAGAGATTTTTCCAAAGGAACATCAATGTCAAACGCGCGACGTAACGGGCCTCGTCCTGATGTCTTGCGGGCATTGCGTGCTGGGATTGGAAGCTCAGAATGGTGAGCTGGAAGAGGTTCAGTGAAGAAATATGGGTGAAGTAACGCCTGAAATAAATTCACAGTATTAATTTTAAAACTTGTAAACTGTCTAACATTGCATTGCATTGCATTGCACTATCAAGCAAATCGATGAGTAGAGCGAATTTTGATGTCAGTTTTTTAACGTTTCAGTGAGGTTTTTGAAGATACGGGAACAGTTCCGATTGTCACATTGTCTACTAAGAAAACTCCAAGTCCGCTTAAACATCCCCCCCCCCCCCCCCCCCCTCCTCTCTTGGGAGACCCTCACAAGACTTTGATGAAAACAAATATTTCAGTAGACCACAAGCGAAGGGGAATTCGTTTCTCCCCACTTGACAAAAACGACATCAGTTTGTTCTGGAACACTAGCAACCCAAAATGGCGCGAGTCTGTCGTTAATGAGTTAAATTCCTTTGTACAAGTATTTACCTCTGCTGCAGAAATCCTTTCCTTGGAATGATACACCAAAAATCGTTTCAGCAAATCCACCGCCTGAAATACATGTAATAACAATTAAAAGACATGCACTTATAGGTTTACTAAATGTGTGCATAGTACTCAAGTACGATCAAGTAGCAACGGGAGAAATTGAAGGCAGATAGTTCCATATTTCAAAGCGCAAAACAACGATTTCAAATTATTACACCGTGCAATAAGAAAATACTATAGTGGCAGCGATTATCTTATATTTCTTTGTCGCACCCACCTCTGGTGAAGCATCAGGTACAATGTTCTCTAGCGGGATGGGCGGCATCTCAGGAAACACAATCTTGTTGTAGTCTGGCAGTTCTGTCATTCCCTGTTTCATGGCAGAGAAAGTTTCAGTAACATAATAATCTTCGTATTTTGGTTACTTCAGTTTGAACTTGAACGAATACACCTGATTAGTCATGCTTTCTGATTGGTTAACTCGGAAGTGATAAGCAAAGTACTATTAACCTCAGCGCCCGAAGAGAAACAAAATGGCTTCCCGTTTCGTTTCGGTTGCAGAAACAAATGTTTTGGTCCGCTAGTCATATTCAGCTTTTGTAGTACGATATACTAAAACAACTATTCACCTCAGTGTCATTGAAAGCTCGTGGATATTATTTTATCTCCTCGCCGCTTCGAGGCTCGGTAAATATCCAGGACTATTCACCCACACCTCGGTGAATAATTGTTAACTACAGACGGAGCAACCGACCTTTATATAACAATTCTCTAGGATTGCAATACCTGCAATTTCCGGCATTGATGCACAACTAGTCAAAGCATTACCTTTAAACTGTAACACACGACCTTATGTGAGGTCTTATGTTTTGCACATACCTGCCCTTGACTGGGTGTTCCTAGTACCCTGAGTACACATAAAAGCTGTGAAATGTCACTCTCACCCTGAGGGTAATGAGAGGTACGAAAAACAGTGGTGTTAAAAAAAATCCTCTCTCCTATGTATCTATTGATGTGTGTGTTTGTGTATGTACAGAATTTTTACACTTTGCGATTTACGTTTGCAAGTTTTCACTCTGATAAAAATAACGTCTATGTGTGTAAGTGCAAAGTACCAATGTACAGTTACTAACAAAGTTATTATGCCACCCGGGACAAAGAAATTGTGTTTGTTTGTTTGTTTGTTTGCTTTCTTGTATGCAAAACAATGGCGTAGCCAACGTGGTTGCTGCAGATACAAATGCATGACATGCTCACTTACCGGAAACAGAGGTGAATTATTAAGAAGTTCTCCAAAAATACACCCAACTGCCCTGATAGAATACAATCAAAATAACAGCTTGTTACAGGTTGCACTGCAGCAAATATCATTTCGTCTAAGAACGACTTTGCTTAAAGTTTCCCGACTTATACTAGTTACGAGGTTGGTAGAGTAGCATAATGAAACAACTGTTCTTCGAGGAACTACATGGTGTACATGTTCAGTGATTGCATTATGCAGCAAGGGAAATGAATACGAGCTATACGCGGTAAGCCTACTTTCAGCCCAGGAAACAGCTTAACAAAACACGATGTACTTCATATTATAGTTCAGCTTGGATTTGTGACTGACACTGCAAGTCTCTTCCAGGTGTATCGATAACTCAGTTACAAATTTACGTGAAACGTGAGATACGTTTGTCAGCACAATGAGCGGGGAGAGGGGAGGCAAGGTACATATACGCCACCTTGAACTGTTTCAGTACAACCGTATTATCACATCTACCCCTACCCATAATTCTTACCAAAGATCGACTCCTTCATCATACTGTCTAGCTCCATACAGCAGCTCTGGTGCTCTGTACCACCTGGTTAGAAAAATAAAATGTTCAGTACCCATCAAGGGAAAAAGTACTTATGTCTTTATTTCAGTCTTTAACTTTTCAGTGTAGTTTTCTTAGTGATAATATTAATCTATTTATTCTTCAGTCTTAACTTTAAATATTACATTAATGTTATAAATCAGAGGCCGTAAAACGCGCTTCTGTACAATGTAAACTGAAATCTTGAATCACTTTATGTCTTTTTAAAACTTTTTAAAACTTAATAGTTTGTACTTTTTTTTAACTGGCTTAATTGCCTCTAATTGCCTCTGGGTTAATTGCCTCTGATTGTTACGCAGGCTCTAAGAGATAAGGACAGCTGACTGTAAACTACGTTGTTTCTTTATTTTCCTCTCACCAGTGCAAAACAGATCCTTTTTCATTTCTTATATTCTCAATCTCCCCCCTCCCACCCACCCACCCACCCCTCTTTCATCCTGATGTTTTCCTCACAATCTAAGAGGATGAAACAGCAAAGTCAAAATGTATTAGTCAACACAGTAACGATTTGGCCAATCATACTGCATACCTTGTAGCAACCTGATGGCTGTACTGTCTATTGCCTGCATTGGAGAAAACTCTGGCAAGACCAAAGTCTGCTATCTTCAAGTGTCCTGTGGAACTGATGAGTAAGTTGGCAGGCTTCAGATCCTACAAGGGAAATAAATACACCTTATTCGATGGTTTAACATATAATACGCGCGGATATTTTGCGAGAAATGAGCAAAATGTCCGCTCGTATTGTACGTTAAACCATCGAATAAGGTATTTATTATTCCACTAAAAATTAAAGTTTGGTTCAGCCATTTTGTTGCTTCGCTTTCAGTCCGTATTTTTGCCCTGTTCTACAGTGTAATAACGTGGCATATTTTGCGCGTTCTTTTGCCCTAATATGGTAAAATGGCGCAATAGTGGAATAATAAGTTCATTTAGTATAATTTCAGAGGTGAATATAAGAAAACAGACATTCTGATTGGTCGAGAAGCTTGGCTGATGGTCAGGCCACCTTTGTCATCCAGGCAAGTAAACACGGCGGACATTAACTAAATGCCAATTTCAGTTCATTCGGAAGAAATCACTCCAATTCTGGATATCTACAACACTGGGAATTTTGATAAATGATCGACAAGTCCTTTAGACCAAAAAGATCTTCAAGAAATGGTGTTCAAGGCATTAAGAGATCGTAAATACAGTGGTTTCGAAGATTCACGCGGCCATGACAAACTGTGTCAGATGGAGCAGAGTTAAATTACCTTCACACCACAACTACTCATATCAAGATTATAAGCACAATTGACCACAAGTTACCAACCGTCAAACAAGCGTACCAGATAATTGTCTTTCTCGTGGTATTTCATTTGTGTAGTTGATTTGCAATCGATGTATTAAACTGGTTTACATGTATGCAAGCCAACACTTATGTTTGCTTTTTCCCTGTTTTCTTTCGTTATTTTTCAGCTCTCGATATTCACCTCTGAAAATTATACTAAAACAATCATTCGCCTCAGTCTCAGTTAATCTCGGCGAATATTCCTCTTGACTTCGTCTCGCGGAATATTATTATTTATTTATTTAATATTCGCCGAGATTCACTTCGCCTTCGGCGAATAATTGTTAAAGGAGAAGTTCACTCAAGAATGGCCATTTATTTTGTTTACGCCAATAAAACGTTTATACAAAAATATGTTATTCACCAAAATTTCAGCTTCCAACGAGCGCTAAATCCCTACGAAATCTTTCTCTAAAGTAGCCCAAAATTCGACAACTGAACGCCGCCATCTTGGAGCTAGTAATGTATGCGTGACGTCAAAGAGCTCAGCCTGAAGTTTAGCGGGAAAATGTAAATACTCGAAACTCCTTGTTTCTTTGTAGTGGCTTTTGTTTGTCAAAATGCCTGTTTGCGCAGCTCCATGTTTCTCAAACAGAGCTCCAAGAGATACAAAAAAACCTTTCACCTTTTCTTTCCTTTCAGACAGGCATTTTGACAAACAAAAGCCACTTCAAAGAAACAAGGAGTTTCGAGTATTTAAATTTTCCCGCTAAACTTCAGGCTGAGCTCTTTGACGTCACGCATACATTACTAGCTCCAAGATGGCGGCGTTCAGTTGTCGAATTTTGGGCTACTTTAGAGAAAGATTTCGTAGGGATTTAGCGCTCGTTGGAAGCTGAAATTTTGGTGAATAACATATTTTTGTATAAACTTTTTATTGGCGTAAAGAAAATAAATGGCCATTCTGGAGTGAACTTCTCCTTTAAATATCAAGAAATGTCTCTTACAAAAAAAAAAAAAAAAACAGTTGATCAAATAATATTAACACTATGTAAAGTAAGGGAGGTATTTTGAGTGTTTGAGTCTGGGAGCCCATCAGGCCGTAGACTGTTCACAGCCTCTCTATTTTTCAATGCAAAAACAGCGCGAGAAAGTCGGCGAGCAATGTTCCCCACCCCCATCCCCTCACACCTCTCGTTTTGCGTTGGTGTCCAGTTCACTCGCCGCTCTTTCCCCGCGTTCAACTATCCAAAAAAAAAACAACACACGAAAAAATAGAGGGCTGTGAACAGTGTGTAGCATCACGAGACTAGCATTTCTACTCCCCCCAAGACAGGGTGCTAGGTGTTCTTTTTTTTTTCTTTCGTGGATATTAAGGAGTTGTCTGTATTTTTTTTCTGATTGGTCACGAAACAAAAGGCAAGATTCAATTGTAAATGATTGAATTGATATTTTAAGATAATATTTTATAAATATCAGAAAGTGTCAGAATTGTTTCGGGTGTGCAGTGTTTGAGTTGTCAGTCCCTTCTTCAGTGTCAACAGAAACGGTTAAAATACGCAGTATATTTGTAAACACGTTAGCTGGGCGCGCACGTAGAAAAGTTGTGCGTGCACTGTTCAAATGTAGCTAAAATTGATGTTTAGTCCATGCGGCTGCACTGTTCCTCACCGAAAAATCAGCCTCATCTCATGCTGTTTTCGTTGGATGTTGGTGCTACTGCACAAACGCATCCTCTGCACCTGGGCATCTTTGATACTGTGGCCCGTAGAGTTGAAATGTTGGGCCACAGGAAATCCAGGAGTGTTCTTGCGTATGCTTCGCAAATGCTCACCAAATCGACTTCAGAGGCTTCGCCCAGTTTGCCTGATGTGCCTGATGCGGCAGGATATGTAGTACACGAGATTTTCCGACATGCATGTAAAATGCTCATAGATGGTAAAGGTGCATTTAGGACCTGGTATCTCGGTGAGAGGATTGATGTACTCGCAGGTGTGGTAACGAGAGCTTTGACATGCACATGACCCTTGCTGCTCAGTAGAGTAGTTGTCGGTGGAACGTACCAGCATGTTTCTGAGGCTGAGGTCACGTTTGTATGAAACAAAAGGTGGTCATGGGAAGACGTCACGCGTTTGCTGATCCGTTGATAGAATGCGAAAGATCTGAAAGATCTTCAACGGGTGGTATGTGAGGACCACAGGCACTCTATCAACGGTTCTATCAGTACATGGATAACCATGCTGTGTGAAGAATGTTGTCATATCCCGAGACTTACCCAGAAAGTCATCGTCGCCAGAGCAAAGACGACACAGGTTACCACTGAGCCACCCAAAACATTTTTAAATTGTACATACAGTTTACAGGCACAATTGGCCACTAGGGTAATGCGCTCAGCCTAATAACCAATAGGGCCAGTGTTTGTATTGTACACTGTGTTAATTGTTCGAGAAAATTTCCATACCCCTTCCACAGAAGGTTTAAATCCCCCCACCCCTCTGGAAATTCCAGTAAATCCCAATATTTTCCTTTGAAAATTATGGCACAAAATTTCCATTGACCTTCCATGGGGTAGGTATAGATATTTTCTAGAACTGCACATTTATTTTAATTGTCTGGTATCTACCTGGGCATTAGTGAGTGAGAAGTAGTATTGGCTGGCCACGCATTTTATGAATGGCTTTATGTACACCTGTTAAGAAGCTAACTACCGTATTTTCTCGATAAGACGCCCCGGGTGTTTATTTCAAACTTGGCCTGAGGGACGCGGCATTTAATTGACTCCTACAAATTATTTGAGCCTGGTTTTCATTAAGCAATGTTTTTTTTTCGTTATTTTTGACAACAATGTATCTGGCTAATTTACCTACAGCTTATTATTATGGGGCGCCGTACTGGACATTATTACAAACATTGATAATACATGCTAAACTCAAAGTTAACTTGGCATTCTTTATATTCAACATGGTCATTGTCACATAACCTTGCCAAAGTCCGAATAAATATGCTCTACTTTCTTTACCTTGTATATGGTCATCTCGATTTAACCATGCTGAACTTAGATAAGATTTCCTACACTAAACTCAAAAAAACCTTCTAAACTTTTTTTCGTATGGCATGATGCACCGCGCGCTTTTGTATGCTGATTTGGTAACCAGGCCTCTCGCGGCCAATGGCGGAACCAAAATGGCGGCTCTTGGTGGTATTGCTGGATCGGAGAATCGACGGTGGAGGGGGTTTAAAAGGAAAATTTTTATGCCTAACAGGTTCTTATACGCGGGCTATTACTGTATATAGTGAACATCACTCAAGGTGGCTAACTACGCGCGCCACGACTTTCTTTCGGAATATTGCTCGTGTTGATAAGAAGGTTAAGGTTGAGATAAACCAAATTTTAAGAACGTAGTAAGAACAATCCTCAGTTGATTAAAATAGTTTTTATTTTGCTCAATTCTTATTATAAGAGTTACAAATAACTTCAACACTCGACAACACCATCGAAGTCATCAGCTGAAATCTTAAGTCTGATGTATCATCAAGGTGGCTGACCAGTTATGGCAAGGAAAATTTATTAATACGGCTAATTGACTGGAGACTTCGGGACTGCGGATCAGCATTACAACACGACTGCGGCACTTTATGAGAACTTTTTCAATGTATTTTGTACTTTTTTGATGTATGCGAATCGACCAAGATCGTGTCGGCGAAACGACCTCGATGTATGCGAATCGACTTGTATGCGAAACGACCGGCTTCCCTTCTTCCTGCAGGGACTTGTCCACTGGAAATGCATGAACAACAAATCCGTTATTTTCCAACCAGCATCGTGTCTGGTGCGTAGGCACTGACCTTGTGTCAGGAGAAGGAAGAAGAACGACATCTTTCTTTGCTTTTTTGGGGGGAGGCTTCTTACCTTTAACAGATTTGCTATTAGACGACTTGCTACCAAATGATCTTTTGCCAACAGTGAGCGGCCACCGCTGTGCTTTCCACGTTTCTGAAACTTGTGTTGTTTACAGTCTGACTCGATGATGGTGTTTGCGTGGACAGTACTCCAGCTCCCGAGTCACGAGGCCTTTGATTCAACATTCGTTGCTCAATAGGTTGCACATTACCGTCATTGAAATTCTGTAGTAAAGACCTTGCATGACGAGCGATATTTGATAATGCTTCTCGAAAATCTTCGCTTCTTTCCTCCATTGAAATCGCACACCGACAAGCGAATCCAAAATGGCGGACTAGCAGTGGCCGAAGAGGATCTGGTGATGAATTGACTGAAGGAAGCGCGCGGTGCATCATACCATACGAAAAAAAGTTTAGAAGGTTTTTTTTGAGTTTAGTGTAGGAAATCTTATCTAAGTTCAGCATGGTTAAATCGAGATGACCACATACAAGGTAAAGAAAGTAGAGCATATTTATTTGGACTTTGGCAAGGTTATGTGACAATGACCATGTTGAATATAAAGAATGCCAAGTTAACTTTGAGTTTAGCATGTATTGTTAATGTTTGTAATAATGTCCAGTACGGCGCCCCATATATTATACCGTAAATAAACACCTGAGGGGCCTATTTTTTAACTTCACCTTGTAGACCCGGCATTTACTCGGTTCCCCACGTTTAATCAAGAAATCAAATATATGAAAAGTGAGTACAGTGTTTAGTGGATTAAACAAATTTCCGTATTTATAATAAGTCTAAACATACCCTGTGCATGATTGAGTTTTCATGACAGAACACCACACCTTTCAGCAGCATTAACATGTAGCTTTTGATCTGTGCCTACCAGAAAAAGAGAATATGAGCACCTTCTAAAGACATTGGCATAAAATGTTGATCATATGATGCACAATCTGATTCATGATACTCCCGTTTGTATAATTAAATGTTTGTTTTTCTGTAATTCAGTTGATCAAATAAATAAAGAATGTAAAGAATTGCTGTTTGTTGACTTATTTGCTTGTTTTATTATTATCATTTGTTTTGACTTGTTTAACATTTATAACCTGATGCAAACACTTCAGAAAATCAAGACAGAATTCGAACGTTTCTATATTTTTGTATACTGTACATAATTATGTGCAAACACTGTACAATCTACACTGTACATGTAGATGTAGATGATTCAAGGCTAATTTGTCTCTATTTACTTGTTCCTGCTCTCACTAGTCGCTTTTCTTCAAGGCAGCCTGCTACAGTTCAGTAGTTGCACTATAATGCCCAATATGATGTTGGTAACATCTGATAAAATAAAGGTATTTTAAATCAAATCATATTAAACTAAAAGTACCACAAACCTCAGTCAAAGGCCTGGCTGAATTGCGCAGAACTTCTGACAAATCTGACAGCATGTACTCAAACACCAACACAAACCCAGTTCCATAAGGAAACACATCAATCAACTTCACAACCTGTTGAAATAAAACAATTATTCAGTCTGTACAATTATCTCAAAGACAATGCCTAACATTATTAATAAAAAAAATAATAATAAGAACTCACATTTTGATTTTCTTCTATTTCTTGAAGTGCTTTGATCTCTCTGGGTTGAAGGCAAAAAAATCAATTAGCCAATTAACCAACTGAAAATTTCAATAACTCGTTATCCAATTAATACAAGCGCAGCAATAGGAACAAAATTGATCAATCAAATTGGGGTGTTACTAAAACCAGGAACGGGGAACGGGGAACGGGGAACGGGGAACCGGGAACGGGAGTCTGGGAACGAGTGCACAGCGGTAATCTGTAGAAGAATTCAAAATGGCGGACGAAAACACGAAAAAGGGTCTGGGAACCAGTTTTGAGCACGCGCTCTTCGAATTCGATCGTCGGAGCAAACAACACCCGGGAACAACATGGACGGTAAGTGTAGTATTTATTGAATGATTGTAACTTGAACGTTGACTCCAAAAATTTAGTTTTTTTCTCTAACATACATTGCAGGTTCGATAGAAGTCTGATCTTTGGAGAGGTGAGTATCCAGAACTAATGGACAGCTGCACAACATTTGAATAATCGAGATGTGATTTATGCAGCGTAAACATTATTGTCGTCCTGAATCAAAACTGCAAGGGCCGCCAACAATAGTGCTGATATTTTCCTGAACTTTTCCTCTATACACAGCTCCGATAGTGAAAGTTCTGACAGTGATTTAAAACCAGTTCCTTGGTCAACTGATTCCCAGGTAAAATTAGAAGTTATTACCTTATACTTAAGTTATGTTATTCCGTATTTTGGAAAATTTTACTGGTACACGATGGCGAATCTACGCTGGGAGTCCGGGGTGACCGATCCTGTACCTTATTTTTCTGAGCGGAAAATTAATTTTTCCAAGATTAATTGGGCGAATATCCCTTGTTAGTTTGCTTATTTATTTGTTTCTTTTATTTTCAACAGGATGTAAACGAAGTAATTAATATTCTTAGTTCCTCCTCACTGGAGAATACTCCAGTTAAAGACAAGGAAAAAGACAGCCACGTTAGGTAAGGAGATTGACTGATGTAAATTTGACAACAAATAAGAAGCATGCTGAGTTGATAGAACCTTGTTAGGCCAGTTATAGTCAATAAACTCATCTACTGGTTAAATTAATCAGCTCAAATGAATTCAAATCAATTAGAGCCATTTATAGCGTTGTTGTTTATCATGACATTTTTTGCTTATAAAGGGCCCTCCATTTTAAGTAAATTATTCAAGTTTCATATGAAATCAAGCAATTTACAATCATCTCAAAGTATTACATAATTTTGTCACAGGAGTTATGACATTGATCAGCAAGGACCAGTACATTTGTATATAAGAAGGGTAGGAGGGACCTCCCCACATAATCAAGTTGAACATTCAAGCCACTTTTTCCCCTCCCCCAAAATAACCTTGTAGTTGCAAATTTAAAGTTTCCCAATAAAAGCCACCAAACCGAAAAAGAGAATTTCTATTGAAGTACTTGGTCGAACTTTACAACAATACTACATGAGAAATCAAGAGAATTTATTATTGCTATTTAGTATTGCCTTTAGTAATGGTCTTTCTTCTAAATAACCTTAATGTTGAGGTCTCATACTTAACTTCTTTTAAAGAGGTACTGCTGTAGATACACCTGTGAGAAAACTGTGGTCATCTGACGAAGATGATGACGATGAAGAAGGAGAAGTTGAAGAATGTCCCACAAAAGATGATGATCCGCCTAGGTATGCAGATCATGTTAATTACATTAATGGTTTTATTCTGTTAGAATTTGCACTATTCACCAGTTACCAGCAGGTAGCATTTTGTTCAATATTTATGCTGGTCAAATAAAAAAAAAATTAAGCTAAGCAAGCATGTATGTCTTTACACCTGGAGCAAGTCTCAACAGTTGCTACAATAATATCATTACTGCGTTTTACAATGTACATTAATGAGATCCTAAATTTGTTTCAGTGACCCAGATGAGGTCGACTTTTGTGGCTCTTCTCCCATTTTTATCAGAGGACAAACTGCCAGCTTCGCGGCAGAAAAGATAATCCAGGTCCTTGCAAAAAATCACAAAGAAAGCGTTTTGTGCAGGCATCAGCCTTGTAGAGTACAAATCAATGCATCATTTCTTGTCGACTTACAATTTGTGCCACTGAATGACTTGCAAGCAGATGACAATGGCCCGTACGAACACATGGGATCCCCAACGGAAACTTTTCACTTGCGTTTCGAGAGTGGTGTGTTAAAGCAATGTAGTCGCATTTCTAGGAAGAAAGTGATGGGAAGAGATAATTACCTCCTAACAAGAAAGTACCACAAATGTGCTTCTTCGCCAGACTTGAAGAGAACAATCTCTTACTGTACCACACCTAGTGGGGATATTCTAGGGAACATTGCACTTGTTCAGTACAACTTTTCTGGGCAAGAGCATACATTTACTGTAAAATCCCACGGAAATGCCAAGAAGAACAAAGTGCCATACACAAGAACACAAGATTAAACAAAAACCTTGTTAAGGTCGAACCTTACCAAAGCCACACCCAAAGAGGCTTTCCAGAAAACGACAAGAGATCTAGGAGGAACACTTAATGCAAAGAGCGAAGGGTGCACCCCAAGAAACAGAAAACAAGCCTACAACATGAAGATGAACACTGGCACATCCCAACAATCACAATCTAACGACGTCCTTGGGAGTCTCTTAGCAATGGCAAACGAAGAGAAATGGAGCGATTCCCAACATACCTTCATCAGAAGCATTCAAACAAATCCTAACCCTCTATTGCTAGTATTGGGAACGACCACACAGTTCCAGAATTTGAAAGCATATTGTACCTCTGAATTAGTATCAAGTGTGTTAACCGTAGATCCTACTTTTAACATTGGGAAGTACAGTGTAACACCAGTTACCTATCAAGACCTCCTGTTGGTGTCTAAGCGAACTGGTGAACACCCAATCTGTATTGGCCCCATTCTTATTAGTCAAAACCTGACTAAAGACGTGTACGCTGATTTTGTTTATTGCCTCCAGAAAAACTGTCCAGGTCTTAAAGACGAATTGAGGGCATTTGGGACCGATGGGGAAAAACCTCTTCAAAAGTCGTTCTCAGAGGGATTTCCATCTGCTATAAAGCTGCGCTGTATGAGCCATTTCAGAAACAACATAAAGGAACATCTGAAAGTCCTTGACGAGTCTTGCAGGAGTAAAATTACAAACCAGATTTTCGGCTACCACAGTGGAGACGGCATTTACAACGAAGGAATGGTCGATGCTGACTCGCCCGAAATGTTTGACACCCTGTATGAATCCGTGCGACAGGATTGGGAGAAGAAGTGCCCTACCTTTGTCCGTTGGTTTGACACACAAACATCAATGATCAAACAAGAGATGCTTGCAAACATAAGAACATCTGCTGGCTTAGGCTATCCTCCCAAGAGATTCTACACTCACAATTCAGAGAGTGCCAATCACATAATCAAGCAGAAAGAAAACTTCAAGGAAGTTTCCCTCCCACAATTTGTTCACGATATGAAGCAGCTGAGAGCAGATTATGATGACGAGTTCGTGAAGGCCATAACAGGAAGGGGAGAATACTCCATGAAGTACAACCACTTAGCCGTTTCTACCGATCAGTGGTTCAAAATGTCAGTTAAGCAGAGGGAAAGCTATGTCAGAAAGGTGAGAGCAATGACAATGGCTGACGTGCTACGGGGGGAGAAAAGCACTATTGTTAATGTCAGCTCTTCGGAACCGTTGTCAGTGTCGTGGACAGTTTTGCAAAGCCGTCTTGATGATGTCGTCTTGAGAAACATCTGGGAGAAGGCTGGCAAGATTGTTACCTCACCGGGAGCCATCCAGCCTGCTCCTTTCTTCCCAAACAAGCAAACAGCTGATGATACCTTTTTAGTGGTCAGTGAAAGCAGTTGTGAAAACTTTCACACCGTTAAATGCAATGGCAGCGGCAGCAGTGTAGTAAAATGTTCTTGCTCAGGGTTCAAATCCCTTGCGATTTGTTCTCATGCTTTAGCCGTCTCCGAGAAAGAAGGTCTGCTAACAAAATACGTTGATGCTTTTAATAGCGAGACTAGTCTGAATATCACTTCGATTAATATGGCAGGCAAGCAAGACCCAAATGTTGGCAGGAAGAAAAGCAACCCCCGTAAACGCTTCAAGGGGCCAATGCCAAGTACAGAAACTGTTGTAAGCTGTCAAAACGTCTTTGGAGTAACTACTTCCAAGCAGCCACATCTAAGCGCACAACAACATGACGTGCGTAATGTCCAATTTTCAACTTCAAACGAACAAACACCTGCAGCTTCTCGGAGTGGTGTTTCGTGTGGTGGTACACTTGTCCAGCCTGAGGCATCAGTTCCATTGGCACGATCCGATTGTGATGCTTCAAGACATATTCAGCCCGGAAGTGGTGGTTTTGACAGTGCGTTTTCATTTCTGGCAGAATTTCTCAATGACGATCCCTCATCAATTACTTTAGCTGGACCAGCATATCCTGGACACGTCAACAGAGGATTGCAGGACTGTACTTTTCCTGCAAATGTTTCTGCTTCATCATCTCTTGTCGCTCCAATCAGAGCCAACTGTACTGTGTCCACTTCTTGGGGATCTAAAACAGCCACTCCCTCATCGATTGTGCCTATGACACCTTCATGGGGATCCCAGTCTGCCACACCCTTGCCAAATGTACCTATGACAGCTCCATGGGGATCCAAGTCAGCCACGCCCTCGCAGAATGTACCTATGACTGCTTCATGGGGATACCAGTCAGCCACGCCAGTACCAAATGTGCCTGTGACAGCTTCATGTGGATCCAAGTCAGCCACGGCCTCACGAAATGTACCTATGATGGCCTCAAGGGGACCCAAGCCAGCCATGCCCCCAGCCAATGAGCCATATAAAGTTGGAACAATTTGGGGAAATGTGAGAAAGTGTTACGGTTGTAAGCGTGAATTTCTACCAGCTGTGCCCCCAGATGACCAGTATGTTCTTGTTAGAGCAGAGTCTGATTGGTACTGGGATAAACCAAGCATGAAATGGCGCCTGGGTAGAAAATCAAATCGTTATTATCACATGCTACCCCAATGCTTGTTAATTAATTTTCCAAATGTTGTGTCTCCACTAATCAGTATCCCAGCAGAAATTCCACAACCTGTCAAAGCCGTGCTGCAGCACAGGTTTCAGCTGCTTATTTAAATACGCATTTTAAGCATTTTAAATATGTATGAGATATTGAGACTTTTTCGATGTAAACAACTAGAACAGCAAAAATAGCAATTGTGCTTCATTTTTCCTACCTATGTTATATGAGACACAGTTATAAACATATATTTGCAATAATGAAGTAGAGAATGCTGAAGCACATAATACAGGTAAACACAGTTTACCTGTATAGAAATGCATTGATTTCATTTTCTGCTTTTTCATTGGCTTATGGACAGGAGCATTTTTTAAATTTAGATGCTTTTCTCAATCAATGTAAAGAGGTACCCATATTTGTCACAAACAATTTTCAGTACAGAAAGAACAGTACCACAAATTACAAAAAGGTTAGGTACTGCTGAGGTTTAAATTTAATTGTGCCCAAACAGTTGAAGATAAATTCAAACTCTGCAGGGTCAGTTGTTAAAGGTACTTAATATCATAACAGATATTGACCAAGAAATTGGACCAAGAGATTATTTGCATCATTTAGAAAAGCGATTCACTCCATTTCAATAACATAATTGTTGGGATTACAGCAGTGTAAATGGAATTTTTCCATCAGGTGTTATAGGTAAGGGCATACAGCATTGATTAGGAAGTTGATGTCACTTCTGTTGCTGTTTGACAGAAGCTACTGTAGTGCATTTTGTAACTTCATTCACTTAATTCTATTCTCAGAATTTCACAGCTCTGGTTTGAACACAAATGCAATGTTAAGTAATATCTTTTCTAGCTATTCGCAATATCAGAATTTAAGATACAAAATGCACTCAAACTTATGTTAGTGTCTAGTTCTAAAACCCAATACTACCAACCCTGGGCGAATAGATTATTTCCTGGAAAAAGAAAGAAGGCCAAAAAGTCTGGTAGTTGAAATTTTAATTTTAAATTACATGTTGGGTTTTGTTTAACTGATACGTTCATAACAGTTGTTGTTTTTCTTAATGGTAAGTTATGTCGGTTAAATGAAAGTAATTTCAACCTGGGTTGGTAAACCACATGATATCTATCGCATTTTTACGTCTGTTTAAAGCTCTTAAAGGGCCTTCCAAAGATGATTATTTCAAAGTTCTGTCTATTTCATTTCTCTACTGTTTACAAATGTAACTTGTATTTCCTCATGTTACTTTGGGTTATTCTGTTGGGTTAGCAGGAAACAAATTTGTATTCACACAAGATAATCTGTAAAGTGAAAAAGCAGATATCTGCATGCAATAATTTGAATAAATTTGCTGTTTATTTAGTTTACTAAAAGACTGGCTTATTTAACTCAGTTAACTTTGCCTTATTTGTTTTAGCTATTCTGTTTTATTATTAGCTCTATCGATTATCGACGTCCCTGATAACGATGTTGTACTCTACAAACGCCTACACTTACGTTGACTTCGAATTCTCACCCAGGAATAAGCTTACTGTAATTCGCCCGGATCCCAAGAAAAGCGAGTCGTCTAATTACTGTAAACGGCTAGCTAGCAATAAAAATAATCAGATGTATACACACTAAGCATTTACCTTAATCAGTAAGCTACCTTTCACACAGTTGCTGTGTTTTCGTCCGCCATTTTGAATTCTTCTACGGATTACCGCTGTGCACTCGTTCCCAGACTCCTGTTCCCCGTTCCCCGTTCCCCGTTCCCCGTTTTAGTAACACCCATCAAATTGTTAATTGAAAACAATGATTGCTACATTTTTTGGCAAACGGACCAGTGTGATTCCACACGAGACGTTGCAAAAGTGAAAAAATTTAAATTGATTTTTTTCTGGTTTAAATTGTACTAGCAGAAAGCTAATACTCTGTGCTGTTTGAAATTCCCATGATTTTGTTTATCTTGACCACACTCGCTCGGCAGGCAGGAGGCTGTGGAATTTGGGACTATTTAAATCCTACTGTTTGGAAAACTTTGGAAGAGAGCTTAAAGACAGTATATAAAAAAAAACTAAAAAGATTTTAAATAGACATTGAAGTATGAGTGCAAAGCCTTTATCTTAGGGGCACTGTATTCAGAGTGTCTTGTAGGTTATCATGTAAAATAAGTTTAAAAGGTTCAAGTTCACGTTTACCGAGTAGATTCAAAGCGAAAGGAAAAATGAAGTAATCTTTAAAGCGCGAGTACAAGGGGCACTGTATTCAAAGTGTAATGTAGGTTATCATGTTGTATAAAATAAAAGTTTTAAAGGTTCAAGTTCACTTATACCGAGTAGATTCGTAGAGTAATTAGAAGAATCATCGAATCGGAAAATGGGTAGAATCGGAGGACAGTCGGAAAAATCAGAGAATCGCGTAGAACTAGGAGAATCGCAAAAATCGGAGAATAACAATTGGAAGAATCGTATAATCGGAAAAATCGGAGAATCGTGTAGAACTATAGAAGAATCGGAAAAATCGGAGAATCGTGTAGAACAAGGAGAATCGGAAAAATGGCAGAATAACAATCGGAAGAATCGTATAATCGGAAAAATCGGAGAATTGTGTAGAACTATAGAAGAATCGGAAAAATCGGAGAATAAAATCGTAAGAATCGTGTAATCGGAAAAATCGGAGAATCGTGTAGAACTACAGAAGAATCGGAAAAATCGGAGAATAACAAAGAACTCGGAGAATAGGAATAATTGGAGAATCGGAAGAATTGTACGTCACAATTCATATTTTACTATTCTCCGATTTAGCCACAATGGCACTCTTCTGCCAAAATCCCGCGGGAGTTTATTGAGCTTGCTATTCAGTCATCATAAAATTGGCTTCTACACAGTTCGGCTCAATTTGCGTGCTATACTGTACACTTCAAGAAGACAAGAGCATACCTGTTTTCTGTAGTTTCAGAATTCTGAGGGGTAAGTAACTAAACATTCTCTCGCTGTTTTTCTTATCACTGCATGGGCACGGGTATTGTTTTCTCTGTACATGTCTGTGAATCAGTGGCAATCGCTCTGTCATACTGAACAATGCCAAAACGATTTTTTTCTCATTCTGAGTTCACACATTTGGTTTTTATGGGCGGGCCGAGTCTGACTTTGATCACTGCTGGCTGCAAAATTTATAAACTACGCAAGAAATCAAAAAGAGGACGATAGAGTAAATACAATAAAGCATTTTCGCGTTATTAAGCAGCATATCTTTCCCCTCGCCGTCACTGATCAGTTGTGTTCTAATATCGAGTTGGCCAAGCGAAAACTAAATAGATCGGCCTTCAAATCTAACCGTATTAACGAGGTTAACCTGTACGTTATAGTGAGTTCCAACGTTTTTTGGAATTTTTAACACATTCAAAAGGTATACCAAAACAAGCTAAGTTTGTTATGCGGAGTTACATGTTCAACAAGTGCCTGTTCTGGCTTCATTATATTGTGCAGTCAGCCGTCAACCCCACACGGCTCCTCTCATGTGGAAAACGCACTCTTTATCGTTTGGATAGCTCATCGTTTTCACTAAGGTGGCTAAAACCATTACTTTCTGCGAATTAAGGTACTTTTACCAAAGGTTCTCTTTTGGAGATTACATTCTTGCATGAACGAATGTGAAATGGATTGTAATTAACACGAAAAGCAAAATGCTAATTGATTTTTAATTAATTTCCAGTAAGTATTATGTTTAGAATTTTAGTACACTCCGTTTTTATAAAAACCTTGGGCTAAGATTTAGTCCAGAGTAAAGTTGGAGAACGTCTTTATTTTGCCCATCTGCTTTAATTTCTGGTTAAATGAGCAGTATACTGTAAATAAATGCAAAACTATGGTATAACAATACCGTTAATTCCATGCGTGAAAGGAAATACCTTTACATTAACAATTCGGCGAACAATGCTCTTTTATACATTTTCTGGTCACTGCGTCCGCATTGATAGCTTTAAATCGTAAAACTAAATAAGAACGCTCAGACACAGCCCCACAATTAGACGTGAAGTCCTGTTGACCAGTTATGCTCTGTAAAATTTAGTTTTACAGTTGTTAGCAAAACTTGTATTTGTGAAATTATAAACCGAACGTCTAAATTTTAAATCGCGTGCATTTAATTAAATGGCAGACAAAACATCCTCCAAAACTCTCACTGTATTCTCTTCTTAATCCTTCTTACAAAGCGATGGAGGTTATTAAATTCTTTAGACAACTACATGTAATGAAAGAAATTTGTATTCATCTGCGCGAAAAATATACCACGATTTCTCCGTGAAACTGACTCGCTGCAGTAAGATGAATGAAGATTACGCGTGGTATGCACAAGCTTACAAAACTCCTAGAAATCTCGTTCACTACAAAACCGAAAATTTCTTTAGAATTGTTTGGCATTTCCAAACGAACATCGAATACTCTCATTACAGGTTTCAATGACGTTATCTGCGGGTATTCGCTGAGTATTTCTGACTGCGGAAAAAATTTTCTAAGTGTCAAGAACACAGGGATTTTATGGTATAACCAAGTTCAGTTATTTCGTCAACTAGAAAACCAACATAGTTTTTGGAATCGCTCGACATTTCTACAAGCATCTCATACTCTCAAAAAGTTCAAAAGAACCTTAAGTGGAAATTCTGTAAAATTTCTGACTGCCGGGCAGTTAGTCCATTTTAAGACCGTGCCCGGCTGCCGGGCATAATTATAGCTAATTATAGCGGCGGCCACAGTAAAAGTGGCTACCTTGTAAATACCTAAATACGGAGTTCAAATTTCAGTTTGGAATAGCATATATAGCAAGTATGCTTGATCAACCATTTACATTGTAAATTATACTTGTAATGTCTGCAACGCATTTAATTTTGCTTATACATGTATAATCAAATAGAGTAGATTACTAAGAATTTTTCAAGGCAGTTTGAAAATTTCATTATTCCAATGTTTGAAAGTACAATAATTGTTGTACTTTCATTTATTATTTTCTCAAGTTGTCAACATTTATTTTTTCGATTCACAAGAAATTTAATTTAAGGGAAAGCTGTTTTTTGCTGTAATACCTGCAACACACCTTCTTAAATTTATTGTTCAAGGGCATTGTGAACAAATTAATTTTTCTTTTTGAGAAAATATTAGGAGTCACATAAGTACAAATGTAGTTCAACACATAAGTTTGAGCCCCTCAGTTAGCTGTGAAAAGATCTGTGGAAAGCTTCAAACTCTAATTTTCATGTCTGAATGTAATGTCTGCGATCGATGTGGAATCAGTATCATCCACCATTATGGTGTAAAATTTTGTAACTAATGTAAATAAAAGTCTACGTTATTAAAGGAAATTGATTTTGCATGTTAATAACATGAATTTCACAAATTTGCATGAATGTTATGCACCTTAATTTATGTCATTATTCATGTCATAGTGAAGGGCATGAGTGATGCCATGACTCAGACAAACAAACCAGAATGATGGATGATTTTCCTAAAACACTTTCTAGAATGGCTGGCACGTGTTCCTAAAACACGTTATTGTTTTGAAATGAAAACTTTGCTTAGATTCCCTTCTGTCTCCCTGAGAACATGCTGAAGTTGTCTGACCCGTGGAGGGGGGGGGGGGGGGGGGGTATAATCATTTGCATTCTATTTTTTAACTGTGTGCACTTTGTTATTAAAATCACATCATTTTACAGCATCATTATTTTTTAAGATATATTCATTTGCAGAAAAGAAATGTTCCATCTACCTATCTGTCTGAGTCAATTGACAGTCAATGGCAATGGCCGCACTTGGCGAGTTAACTGGGTTATTTCCAATTAATCCATTAACTGAGTAAAAAATGGCTAATGTGGCCATGTATTTGGAGAGTTAACCGGTTAGCGGTTCCCATGGAAATTAATCAAAGAACAATATATTTTTTAACCGGGTTGAGTTAATTCTAAACCACCTTTCTGGGAGTTTTAACCAGGTTAGGCTTCTTACCAGATTCAACCATTGTTTTACTAGTCAAATTATGTAATCATCTCCATGTAAGATAAGATTTTGTTTTCCATTGCATGCAAACATGGCATTCGGACAAAATTCATGCAATAATTTCCCTTGCTACTAGGAAACTCTAGAACAACCAGAACAATGATTATTTGGCTCAGACAGGGCTATCATGGTTTCTGATGATCTCATCTTCGAACCAGTGCCAATTCCTTGGAAAAATGCACACTTGAGGGTGATTTTGATATGCGATGAGCAATGAGACTTACGGCAACTGCAGGGAATCAACATATTCAAAACAACAGGGCTTCAAATTTGTGTGGAACACATTAGGAAAGAAAAGAATGGTGAAAGTCAAGAATGCATTGAAATACATGTAAAGTTAAAAAGCAGGAAAAGAATTGAGCAAGTTATAGAATTATCATGACAGCCGGCTGTTGAAATAGTTTAATCATGACACACTTCAGTCTGGTCTGATCTTGATGCGGCCGCTAAAAAATTGAACATTATGGAGTTATCATATAGTTTAACCGACTCTGAGTTAGATGTTTTTAACCGGGTTTCCCAAAAGTTAACCAAGTTACAGTAACTCTCTTCGTGCAGTCACAGCCATTAGACCTTCAATATTGATTTTCAAATGTCTTTCATTAGATTCGGCAATGTAAGGATCTTTATTAACAAGGGCATAATATTTTATATAGGATCATTATCTTTACTTATCTACTTTTTTGTGCAAAATGCCCATCATCTTTCTATCACCCAAATAATAATAATAATAATAATAATAATAATAATAATAATAATAATAATAATAAGCAGGGTTGTATATGTTGTGGTTTAAATTTATCTTTGGTTTAAAATTTTTCAAACCAGTTTGATTTTTATTTCCCTTTGTTTTAGATTATGATAATAAATATGAGACAATGGAAATTAAAAATCAAACTGGTTTGAAAAATTTTAAACCAAAGATAAATTTAAACCACAACATATATAAGAGCCGGTAGCCAGCAAACTTCACCACTTACTCTGCTAAAGGTTCTGCCGGCAACTGCAGTCGGCAGCTCAAGACAAACATGTGACCAAAGAAACGAAGTTGTTTGGCTGAAAACCCTGATACAAATACGAATTTGCTCTCTTACATGGACCTTAATTCAGATAACATAAAAAAAATTAACCCAAAAGAAGTTTAGAACCTTTTTTTTACCAAATCTTGCTACGGTAGCAGGAAAGTGCAATTACACTGTACAATAGAATTTGTTGTCCACCATACTGGAGTTTCAAAAACGAACACTAGTGCGAGGAGAGGACTGGGAAAAAGTGATTTTGTTGTGACAGGCAGCACATATTTCAATGAAAATGCCAGGAAAATGGGTTTTCCGGTGTTCATTTTTAAAAAATTCCCCAGGGGAGCATGCCCCAGACCTTCCTAAAAGTGATGAGCTAGAGCCCATTGATTGGGTCCTCCTGATCCAAAACCGTGTACTTTATGGATAATAATAATAATAATAATAATAATAACAATAATAATAATAATAATAATAATAATAATTAACATTTAAAACCTTAAGGCAGTATTTGGAATCCCATCTTCCAGTTTTCTCAGGGGAACTTTCTTTAAAGCAACAACTTCTCCACTCTGCAACAAGAACGAAACTTTAATCTATAAAATACAAATTATTAAATCAACATTTGCTTATAGAATGAAACAATTACAGCAATATCAATAACAATTCAATTTGGTGCACGATAAAAAAAAACTTAAAGCTCTAATCTCTTAAACGGTGAAATTTTAATAAATTTTTATCGAACAACTTCCAAACAAATGCAATTATTTCCATAACTCAAATTTCTTAAAACAAGAAGTCAGAGTTTGTACTTGATACTATTGATTACAAAGAACCATCCTTCTTTGTAGAATAAGAGGTTGCTTAGTACGTGTAGTCGAGGCGGGAATATTATTTTTGTTAATCAGCAAGATCTATTAAAGTACATGTACAACTTAACTAGCTTCAATTCTTTGCATCACGTTATAAAATAAAACAAACAAATGCTTTCACAGATAACTGGAAAATTAAAATCAGTGACAATAAAACATACCTCGATATGTTTAGCTTTGAAAACAATTCCATGAGCTCCTTCACCAATGTTACCAAGAATTGTGTACTGTCCACAATGTTCCATGACAACCAAATCCGAACAATTAACCACTTCAGTTCACGATCACATACTACAAAATACGGCTCGCTTGTAGAAATTAACCATAAGGATTAAATATTATACCATCTTAAACCGACTCTGAAACTCTCCAGCTGAATACAACAGCATAAGATGTGCCAGTAGTTGAAAAACAACAACCCTCAAGAAGTCGCCATCTTGAACGACCGCAAAAATTCTGGGGACCTGGGGACTGGAAAGGGGGAAAGGGGTAGTGCAATTCAAATGCACAGCGGCTAACGGGAGGATTATGCGCAGGCATTGTTTAGTGCCCAGTGCCCTGAGTGTTCAATTGTAACATGTAAATTGTGTTGTGTGCCGTGTTGTGTGTGATGTGTGTCTTGTTTGCAAGTGTTTGTACGTTTATTCGGCCTTACTTTGAGCGCTTGAAGCATTGTGAGGACAAGCATATTCTGAATGGAGTAGTTTTTAATAACCTCCAAATGTTTCTTAAGTTTTCAAACTGAGAATTGCTCGCGTTCGATGAGGCCATGTTTCGTGTTGTGTTACATGTTGCCGTGTTTATATTGCCTTGTGTGTTTAATAAGTGTATAGTTTTGTGTCGTCGCTACCCTCGTTCGTCTGTTTTGTTGTTGTTTATATGTTTCTTTACTGCCAATGATGACAGAAGGCGAACCAGAAATTAGCAATGGTGACACCAATGGTTCTGAGGCAGATTGTGACATCACACACGAAGTACTGGACGAACAAGAATTTTTCGCATAACCGAAGGTGACAAAGTATGGCAGCGCAAAATATGTTGCCTTCTGTTGTTAAAAAAAAACCCTTCAACTTGTGTACTCAACAGTCTCTATTTGAGTCGTCACGCAACGCTTTTACTGCATCGCGTGACAACTAACCAAGACAAACTATCAAAAAACACAGCTTACTGAAGACAAGCCATCCTCGCAAGCCAGGGGCAGTTAGTGGGGGCGAAGGAAGATCTAAACAGGCGATTGAAAAAAAATATATTCGGCGAAGAAAAGTCAAGAATTTTGTCATTATTCCGCATTCAAGCAAGTTGTTGAGCCCGCCTATCTTTTGGTCAGCACCAAGAACGCGGTCTGTGTCACGTCAGAGCGACGGCCAAGAGAGATTTGAAAGTTTGCGATTCAAACGCTTCCGGTCGATAACACTCAAAGCTTATTGGCTGGCATCCTAAAAGGAGGACTCTGTGTGCGCTCAAACTTTCGGACTTGGCCAGAGTACGAGATGTTGGTGTTAACCGGAAGAAAAGCAGGCTCTAGGCTCTGCCCCCGATTTTCTTTATAGCGCTAACGCTCAGAAGCTAACGGAAAACGCATGCTTCTAATTACGTATGGGTTGACATGATACTACAAACTATCGATAAGACTGTAAGTTTTTGCTCACGTGACATTACGCGTGGTCCGAAGACATCATGAACTGGCTTGATCGACTATTACCGCCAAGCCATCGGCCATCAAGGTTAAAGAATGTAAGAAGTCATTATTTTCCGCTAGTTTGGTGTATTTCGCTGCAAACGAAATAACAAAAATACATTCTGTTTTTAGAGACTTTGCAGCACGCAGAATTGTTGTTGTTTCCTTGTAGCTTTTACGGTAAGAAGACACCGTTATAGAAATAGAAAGCGGTTCTCTTACACACTTAGCAGTGTTCATCAGTTTGTTCGTGCTGTGTGGACAATGTTTCATTGCCCAGTTTCATTGACATGGTGAAAGAGATTACGAATTGTTGTCCTCAACTTTTACATGGTCCGACCATGTTGAGTATATTTCATCTAAGGTTAATAAGAACCTTGGTCTTTTACGTAGGATTAAGTATTATTTGCCTTATGATGCCCGGTTACTTTTTTATAACAGCTTAGTGTTACCTATTTTTGATTATGCTGATTTAGTCTGGGGAGACAAGGACAATATCTCACTAATGAATGAATTGCAAATTCTGCAAAACAAAGCAGCTAAGTTGATATTAGATAGACCACCTTACTCCTCTTCCACTGATGCATTAACAATCTTGAGATGGCCGAATCTCGAAGAACGTAGGAAATGTCATCGATGTATATATGCATACAAGTGTATTAATGGCCAACTTAATCATTCTTTGGACATTGTAAGAAAAAGTGATATGCACTCCTACAATACTCGCAATAAAGATACTATAAAGCTCCCCAAAATCAAATACAATTGGGGAAAACATCGTTCGCAGTACCACTGTTTCAAAGACTTTAATGAGTTAGAGAGAACTGTAAGAAACTCAGCTAGTTTGTCAATTTTTAAGAAGTGTCTTTTCTCTGCTTTTTATAATTAAGTGTTTTAATCCTTATAGTGTATCTAATTTTATTGTAAATATTGATTCGGTTTTTAGCTCTAATTTATAGATTTTTATTTGTATTATTGTATAATATGTATCTAGTGTTAGGACCTTCATGTAAACCACTTCTAGTGATGGAGTTTCCTAATAAAAGATTGTTATTAGTATTCTCCGAAATTTTCAAATTGATTGAATATCTCACTTTCATATTTGCGATGTAAAAGAGTGTCAAGAGTATTAAAGTAAACAATCTTGTGAAGGTGCAAAGCCCCGCTTTTAAATCCAGATTCCTCGCTAAATTCCTCGCATCTATAGCCAATTAGATCGAGGAAATTCTCCGAGCTATGCGATACTCCATTAAAAAAATAGACCATTTTTAAAACTCATGTTCTCGTTAGCTGGGTTCATTCGTAAAAAAATCGTATTTACCACTCGAAATAACATTCATATCACGCCGCCGGATAAACTCCTTCATATTTTTTGACCCGTATAAAGTTCGAACAGTCCTACAAGCTTCGAATTTCCTTAAATTTGGAGAGCCCGATGGGCTATGCAGCAATTAATCATTTATTGGATTGGACATATTGCAGGCTTGACGTGACCGACCACAGATTGTTGTAACCGCTGTCCCGCCTTCTACTGAGAGGATGTCTAATGGAGATGGATGAAAGTATTGTATCGCAGGCGCAGATCTGTTTTACCAGTAGAGTTTGAAGTATCATATGCAGACGGGCGAGTGGTGTATTGAATAAAAAATCAGTCCTCTTGGTATCGACTTCACTGCAATGGCAAAAGCTTTAAAGGATTTTGTGCGGAATATTTTCCCTTCTTCTCTATTTCATAAGGAGAATGCTCCACACCATGGGAGTAGAGAATACCTTCACGTTGAAAATCAGGAAGATAGCGGCGAAGAAGAAATAGTTTACCCAAGTGAGGAAATGACGGCAAACAGTGAAAAGGCTGAAAAATCACAGAATACATCAGCTTTGCAAGCAGCGTGGAATGTTCTAAATTTGATTCAAGGTAAGAGTTGTTAAAACTAGAACAAATTAAAATGTTTTCCTCGCTAGTGGAAAGTCAATTTGATGTCACAACAATAACGGCTCTAGTAGGTTCGACTCGACTTTTTAGTGTAATTTTGTCGTGGAACTACATGAATTTCAAGAAATATTCCTTAAGTGTAGCAGTTTGCGAAATTTTAAAAAACGTTCGGGATAACTTTTTGTTTTAATTCGCTTACGCGCGGCAAAGTTTTATATTCATTACTTGCAAATCGAAACATTGAAACATTGATTCTTATATATGTTTGGCATAGATAAATTTTCACCTTATCTTCTTATCAAGGCAAAAAAAAATTGTCTGTCGTCGTTTTTTTCGAAATTATTTTCAATTATAACAGGATGAATGTTCCGACTAAGAAAGTATTGTTTGATCTCTTTGATTCCTACTCGCTTCTCGTGTTTAATAGGAGATTTCTGGCAATGATTTTCAACTGAAAGTTGGTCATGGGTAGTTTTTTCGCAAGGAAACAACCGAAATCGTAATTTCTTAAAAAGCAAAGTTTTGGTTTTATAAATTAGCATAAATAATCGTATACGCCAGACTTGGTTTTGAGATGCGGACGTTGGCCATGATTTCTTGTCTTGTTCTCCCGTATGTTTCATACTGTAGAAAATAATAATCTATTCTTCGATGTTGTTTCGATTCATTTAACATGTTTGCAGGAGCTTTTAACGTTACAGAAAAATTGACTATTTCTCGTTTTCCTGCAATGTGTAAGGAAGGTTATAACAAAACGATAGCACTTATTTTATTTTTAAAAAGCACACACATTTACTTTAGCGTCAAAAAATGTAATTGAACGATATATTTTATGCATGCAAAACAAAATTTGATTCACTTTTAATCTAGATTTTATTTACAATCAGTGATTTTAGTTCTATATTTCCTTACATCAGCAGTACTTTTAGTTTTGTTTCTTTTAAGGTGCAGTTCTGTTGAAACGCGCTATGATCGATTTTAACTGACTTATTCGAGTTAGTCTGCGAGAAAATCAACATGTATTTTTTTATTTCCTCTTTTAAAAGCCAATCCACTTTTTTATTCTTTTAGCGCAAAGAACTACATTAAATATTAAACCTTTAATGAATTATTGTGTGAACGTGTAGGGCAGAAGACAAACAGTTTTGTTTTCGGCGGAGAATTAACCTATTCTTTTAGAATTTTCTTTTGGCAAGCTGGTTATTGTTATTTCTAAATGAAAAGCAATCTTGTGGAGTAAATTCATTAAATATTACTGAATATTTTTTCACGATTTAAAAGCAACTCTTTTTACAGAATTGACCCTTCCGCTCATTAAAAATTAACGATACTGAGTCAATTCTGAGCGAATTTTCACAGATGTGGTAAAAAGTCTGAGTGTGGTTTAACAAAGCAAAACCTTATAGAAGAAATAAAAGGATTTTGCTCTTTGTGATACCTCGTTCTCAAACAGAAAATACTCCAGCTGTTGTTTGGCATAACAACGAAGATTTAATCAAATTACTACCAAAAATAATTAAATCAACGATAATGTTCCTTTCCGAAGTGTTAACCAATTTAAAATGTGTTGTTTTTTTTAAAGGGTTTCCAGGTGATTCGAACTTCAAAGCAGTTTTCTTAGAATAAAATTGCAAACATCTATTAGGATTGATTGAAACCTGAGATTCATTTCTACCCCGCAGTATATCAGTTGAGAAGCCAGCAATATGTAAATTATTTAACGCACTGAAGGCAGATAATTAAAAAAGTTCCATTTCAAGCGTCTCGTGAAGAAGATGACGCTAAGAAGTAAATACAATTGTCACAAAAGGCAGTGGAATTTTTCGTCACCTACCGTCACTTTGTATTGGGATGTTACGTGATACACTTATTTCAGTCAGGCGATTCCTAATTTCCTGATCGCTGCGGGTCGTTTAATGTTAGTTCTGAAAATTGCCTTGTATATTAACTTTTTAAACTTAAATACAATAATATACTGTTTCTAGTTGATGAGAATAGCAACGTCTCCATTCCAGAAAATAATAAAACCATGAAGAATAGTTGTTCTCGCTTTTCAAGTTCCCTAGCTAATCACATTTTTCGGAATAGATCATTTTAACTAAAATTTTGCGGGAAAAAATCAAACAAACTAGTCTTCCCGCAAGAGATTTTTTTTACAGAATGCGAGCAACGATCCAACGACCAGGACTGATCTTACAAGAAATGACAAACAGCTTGCCTACTATTTTTAGCCGCTAACTGTACAAATCGCTAAGACATTTCAGTGGAGGTCATCAAACTCAGTCCAAAAATCAAAGAAATCAAATGTTGGAAAAATCAAATCTCTCAGGAGAAGTGCCTTGACCTTCTTTTAAAGACTTTTTGTGCTTTGCCTTTTTTTAGTTTTGAATCTTGTTTACATATATAATGCCGCGCCATAAAAGTTAGGCTTTATAAGCATTGCACAATAACATGCCGACATAATTATTCATTTAGTCTTGATTGCAAAGGTCGAATGTTATAAATTGTTACAAGTTTTGAAAGTAAAAACATCGAATTTCAATATATAAGAAACAATTTCTGGCATCCTTTACAAAACGTAATTTGAATTTCAGTTTTTTCCCACTCCCTTCAAGATGGCTTCAGCGACAACTTTAATAATGTTTACCTTTTTATATTTTCAGGCACGGGTACCCTCGGGGTTCCATTCGCTGTCATGCAAGGTGGATACATGTCGTTGGTAGCCATAGTTCTCATATCAGTGATCACTAACTACACGGGTAAGCTGATCATCGAGTGTTTGTACGAGAAGCCGTTTAACGATCAGGGTGCACGCGGAGTCCGCCTCAGGAACAGTTACGCCTTGATAGGTAAGTTGGTATCTTCGACAAACTGTTCAGTTGTTGTGTTTACGTTTGAACTTGGGCGGGGCCTTCTTTACCCTTCCTACGCAGCACGTGGCGAGCCCAAACACCGTTGAGGCTACCCAAGGGCTTAAACCGATATGTGGCACTAGGCTTCATAAAAGGACATCCGCCTTAAAACGGCCATATTTCAACTAATGCCAGATGGTTCGGCTCTCTACTTGGCAGACAACTACCTCTCGGCCAGTTTGTTATGTCTCCAGGGTGTCTCATGAAGCCCGCTAGACGGACGGACTGACAGATATATAGGTTGACTGATTGACTGACTGACTGACTGACTGACTGACTGACTGACTGACGGAAGGACAGACGGACTGACTGACTGACTGACTGTCTGTCTGTCTGTCTGTCAGAGATAGGTGGCGATCATTCAGTCAGTAAATCAGTCATTGAAGCTGTCGGTTATATTTTCGTTATATTTTCTATCTCAGGCCAGGCCTGCTGGAAAAGATACGGATCCCTTGTCGTTTGCGCAGCTCAGGTGATGCAACTCGCCTGCGCATGCGTCCTGTACCTGTTACTTGTGGCCGACTTTTTCAACGACTTATTCGAGCATCACGCTCTCTCTTACTCCATGTGGACAATCATTGCCGGCATCCTACTCCTCCCTTCGGTATTCCTGAATCAGTTCAAACGCATCTCTTGGCTCAGCATGTTTAGTGTCGTGGCACTAGTCATGGTTTTCGTGTCTGTGATTGGATATGGCGTGACGAAGCGTTACGAATGGGATTTCAACCTTGGCGTGACCACATTGGAAGGCTTTCCGGTAGCGTGGGGTATTATCCTGTTTAGCTTCGTATGCCATCCGTATCTGCCAGGAATCGAAGAAAGTATGGAGAAACCAGAAGAGTTTAACAGCATCATGAATTATTCCTTCCTGGGTTCAGCTTTGACCAAGCTGGCGTACGGCTTCATCGCTGTGTTAACCTTCAAGGACAACACTCAGCAAGAAATCTCCGAGAATCTCCCCGCAGGTGCTCTCCAGAACACGGCCAACTCGCTCCTGGGGCTGAATGGCATGTTTTCATACGCGCTGCCTTTATTCACACTCGTAACCATTGTACACAAAGCACAGATTTCATGGATCCCGTCATGCATTCCTGACGAGAAGAATCCGCTGACCGTCAAGGAACGCGTCATGATTTACTCGCTGCGTGCGCTCTTTGTGGTCTTCACTGTCATGGTTGCAGTGCTTTTGCCTCAGTTCTCGCTGTTAATGGCGGTGATAGGCAGCATATCAGGTGTTCTCCTCACACTAGTTTTCCCGTGTCTGTTTGACGTCATCCTTCATCTTGATCACATCAGCACTCGTCGTTACGTCATCAATTTACTGATCGTATGTGTAGGGGTCCTGTCGGGTGGTTTTGGCTTGGTGTTTTCATTGATAGCGATAATGAAATTGTACGTCAAATAGTTTAAAATTAGAAATAGCATTAGAAGCATGGGGGATAATTTAGGGTGTAATCCGACAGGTACTCAGGGCAACTTTTATTAAACAACTACGTGTCCAATTTGAAAATCTCAAGGGACTTTTGCTCCCTCCCACAATCCGAGCTTTTTGGGGGCAACTTGAGAAATCTCTATCTCCGGTCATGGGCCTTGAGATATGTCTTTCGTGAGTAGGCCATTTTTAGAACGACTTTTCCGTGAACCGGTAGCCAAACGTGTTTAACAATTTGCCGTTCGCGGAGTTTGATTGGCTCGCTCGGAAGTATAATATCATTGCAAGTGCACGCCATCATTGCGTGCTACTTTGTTAGAATTAAGCATTTTTTTTGCCAGTAATTTCATTAAATTTGCATTTACTTTTTTTTACACACTTGTTGTCGTGTTTATGCTTTACTACAAAGGAAATAAGAAGCTGTAAGAAGATCGATTTCTAAGATTTTCTTTTTGTCGATGATTTTGGATAATAAATTTACTTAAACTAACGTTTAACTTAATTACTACTGTATTTGCGCCAATGAATATTCCGTGCTATTAAATACTATTTATTTCTCCGTGACTGATGACGTCACATAAAAAATGTCATATGTGGGTGGGAATTGTTTTGACAAATACGTTATGAAACTCTTAGCCATGTTTATTTTTTATTTTTCTTGCATTTAGTAATTGATGGTTTAAGTATTAGAAAACACAGATCTGAAAAGCAATGTTCATTCTCTTGATTGTATTGTTATTTTTTGCTTAATTTATAGTACCATACAAGAAAAAATATATTATTAATAAATAGGAAAGCTAATTTACATTTTCTGTGTTGTAAATACATTAAATAAATGCATTTTAATTTAATGCTAAATAAACAAGTAGAATGGATTACCTGAACAGAGTTTAGAATGTCACGTGTGAAAATATGACACATAAACATCAAGAACGTAATATACTGGCTGTAAAGATACTATTTCTCAATAAATTGTTACTGTTTACTTATAAGATTACCTGAAAATAATTTTTCAGACCCTTAATTATCATATAACTGCGCCGCCAATGTTTTAGTAATACAGAAGTTTAGTTCTGTACATTGCCACACTTTTTCCTTAGAATACGAAATAAAAGAGGAAATTAAAAGTATTGATAAGGGGATAAAGTATAATCCACCATAAAAAATAAGTAACATTAAGTAAACGTGGCAGATAGATACCTTTAAAAGCGATTTAACATCTAGGATGGGGTGTGGCTTAATAGAAGGGGGGCATATAATGAAAATGAATTTCCAGATGGGGGATCTTATTAAAGAAGGCGCCTTATATATAGAGAGGGGGTTGTTAGAACAGAACAGAACAGAACAATAGAACTCACGGAACAATAGAAGTCCGTCCGGAAGTCTGAAAATCATTCCCGGAAGTTAACCAAACCGGAAACCCTGGAAAAACATTTTTTGTTTTGGATGGCCAGATGTTTTAAAGGGACACTGTCACGGACATTTTTTGGCAAATTTAGTAAAATGGCACCAAAATTACGACTTAGTACTTTCAACCCTGCAGGGAATGCTCCTAGAACTGAAAGGGAAGGATATCTAGCAAATTGTTTAAAGAAAAGGATGACCGTAAATAGTTTTCATCAATTTTTCCAAATCACAAGGACAGAACTTGAAAAAGTCAGGCTGACTTTTTCAAGTTGAGATCAAAAGCTGCCGATGGTATCACAGTGATGTCACTCTATATTTAGCTTCAGTACGCTGATAAAGAAATTTTAAGAAAACTTGACCACTGTTAATAGGTTTCCAATGGTGTCAACATGTTTTGGGGCTGTTGCATTTTTGAAGTTATGCTCGTGACAGTGCCCCTTTAAGTATCAAGTTAAGTTTAATTTTTCTTTATAAAGCACCTAACAACTCGTGCGTATGACGGTTTATAATTGATGCATCTAATTATTCTTTCAATTCATTTTGGCCTTTTATTTCATTTCTGTATTTTCCCTTTTCTCCTAGATTTACTTTTCTTTTACACACTCCACACTCCGCGCTCTGAGTTTTCGGAAGAGCCTTGTTTACCCGATGGCTCAAACATGTCACTATAAATTAATTCACTTAGTTTTGGCTCCAAAAGCTTGTAATTGGTTTAGTAAATGCGGCGAAATTCAATTTATTATCATCCATTGGATTTTAATAAAGAAAGATGTTGTCGGTCGTCATCAACGGTCATTCGTATGCACGAACGACAGTAAACATTATTCTAGCAAGTCTCAACACGTACAAAATTTATTCCTGTATTTATTTTTATTTCTGGTTACCGCGCGGAAAACAACACTAAACTCATAATTTACTTACTAAACAACAAGTTTTTCAAGTTTCGAAGGCAGTATTTTAAATATTCTTGAGTTTTTGAGATCAGTTAACCAGGAGGAAGGAATGATTGACATCCACTAACACTCAAACTTGTGTTTGGACTATTTGCTGTTAAGCTCGCAGGTGATTGATAACCGCTGTAATATCACAATATTTTGAAACTTGATTTATTGTTTTATGATTTTTGTTCGTGTTATTCTATATATTTTTTTCATAGTTTGTGTTATATTTATTTCAAACCGTGTCCAAACGATACAAAGCAAAGTGAAACAGACACACACAGCCTATTGCGCACACAGAACTGCTTAATGCTTCTTTACTCCATTAGCCGGTTCGAAAATCGGAACAAGAAGTATAACACTTTAAGTCTAAGGATAGTCATTAACAAACATTCGACAGACATATAAATGTTTGTTATGATTTGACCTCATGGACACGGAATGAAATATGAGTAACTCGCAGGAAATCACGAGTGAATTCAAGGAAGTGTATTCATAATCTATAGGGGAAACTCGTTATTTAAAAACTTTAAAAAAGTATTTACACCTTAAATTCGCAAGCATGTTTCAAACTGTTGTCAGTGGCTTTAACTAAATAAATATAGGCAGGGTTATTGGGAAGTATTTTTCCACCGACTAACAATGGCTTGTAGTGTTTACTTCCATCTTACCGTTCAAGAGCTCCTCAAGATTCAAGGGTAAATTGTGCTTAAGCTATTAAGTCATTTCCCCAATATATTCAAGCGGAAGAGTGAGAAAACTCAGTGACATCAATGGATCCATTACATTTCGCGTTTTAATTTTCATTTCCTGAAAAGAGCAATGCATGCTGTATTTACGGATTGTAAAAGTCATGAGCAGTATTCGAAGAAGAAGTAGTGGCGAAAAACACAATAACAGAATAAAAAGTACAAAGTTGTTAACTTATTTAAACTCTTTCTTGTCTTTTACGAATTTCCGTTTGCCTTCCACTGAGACTTGTTGGGCAGCGATTAGACGGCTAACAATTCGGAGCATCCTTCAAGAAGTGCCGAAGTCTTGGCAAGACTTCATATCTAGGGGCAGTCATTGACACAGAGTTTTTTTGTAAATTAGCTGTTATGATTTGACCTCGATGAGAGCAGAATGATATGTGACGAATGCGCGAGAAAGAGTGAATTTAAGAATATGCATTCATAATCCAAGGGAATTAAAAGAATCGCTATTCAAAAATTGATTGACATGCCTTGAAAATGCAACCATGCTTCAAATTGGTCAGTGGCGTTAAACTAGAACCCATATTGGTAATTTTCAACAACGTTACAAAAGCTCTTTGGTGGTTAAAAAAGCATCAGAAAACTAAATAGGTTAAAGGGCGGGCTATTCTTTTGTTTATCCAAGTCATTCTGAAAACAGTTTTTAGTTTGCAGCCATGATATGGACCAGAGCATAGAGTATCACAAGTATAAAGTATCATAAGTACATTCGATATCATTCGCTTTCAATTTGTAGCATTTAAGCTATCACTTATAAATTATTATCAAGTTTGAACATTCAAAAATTGTAATAGAATATCCATTTTGGGGACATTCTAGAAACATATTCATCTGAGGCATCATAAATTTAAAATGTTTTATTTCCGAAACGAAGACTGAAACTATACCAAAATTTGCATAAAGATTAATGCTTTAGGCGTGCAACTTCGACGAACATCGAAGAATCGGGTTATACCTCTGGAATATCAAATTAGGTTGTAAATTTGCCAATTAACTATGATCTGTACCACCAGCCGGGACCATTTACGCAACTTTCGCTGAAATTGGTCAAAACTACTTCGTGCCCTATGCCCTCTCCTTGGGAGCAAAATATGCTCCACTACAAAATGTCCTCTTGGGTACCCCTTAGAAATACTTCGGTAACTACGATGGCGAAGCCGAAGACAACATGAACTAGAAAATTTTAAAGTCACATCTTGACTTTACATGTTTTTAAATGATACAGGCACTTCTACACACGTTACATTCATTAATGCACTCAACAAATCTGCGTGATAGCGACTATGCTAGAAGATGTGTCTGCTAAAATATATTAAACGCGAAAAAAGACATTTAAAGCCACATTCTTTATAATTATATTGCAACCATATCGTTCATGACAATGTAGTTCCATCGCTAATTTTTCTTCCATTTCTGTTATTGTTGCTTTCCGCGCCGTTGTTGTTGTCACTGTTGTTCTTGCTATTGTCGATATTTTCGTTGTCGGCGTCGTTGTTGTTTGCGTTGTTGTTGTTCCTGACATTGATGTTGTCGTTCCTAATGCTGTTGTCGTAGTTGTTGCCGTTAATTATTACTGCCATAGTTGTTGTTGTCACTGTTGTTTTTGCTGTTGTCATTGTTTTCGTTCTTGTGGTCGTCATTGTTGTTTACGTTGTTCTCATTGTTGTTGCTGCCATCGTTGTCATCGTGGTTGTCGTTATTTCTGTCATTGTTGTTGTTGTCATCGTTGTTGTTGTTGTTATTGTTGTCCATTGTCATCGTCATTGTCATTGGCGACGCAGTTGTTGTTGGTGTTGTTGCTGATGTTTTCGCTGTTTGTCATGTCGTTGTTGTTGTTATTGTTCATGCTGTTGTTGTTGCTGTTGTTGTTATTGTTATTGTTGCTATTGTTGTCTTCGTCGTTGTTGTTGTTTGGATTTTGCCGATGGTTGTTTTGAGCTTCTTCTCTTTCCTGTCCTGGTACAAGCGGTACCACAATGTTCGTTCTTCCAAACATTCGCCTTTCAAACTGTTCTGCTTGTGTATAGTTTTTTCTTAGCAATATTTCAATGAATGCTACGCGAAACTGCCTTATTCGGACACAGTAAATAATAGGATTGATGAACGAATTGAGCACTGCTACAAAACTTGCCGTGAATAAAGCAATATATGATACATTTACACTTGTGATGGTAGAAGTCAAAAGCAGTATTCGAACAACAATTGTTGGCGCATAACACAAAAATAGGATCACAAGTACAGTTGTTGTTAACTTTAAAGCTTTTTTCTCCTTTAAGAATTTCTCTCTGGCTTCTTGTGAGACTTGTTGAGCAGCGATTTGTTTTTCGTGGCGACGCGTCTCGCCGTAAACTGCGACCTGGCAAAAGACTATAATGGCGATAACAATGAATGCGATAATGTTATTCATCGTTAAGAAAAACGTATTGTCCGCTATGACCGAAGGCAAATTCGCCAGAACTACTGTGATCCACGCCAGAGCGGACGAACCGAGTATTCGAGCTTTAGTGACCATGGTGGTGTAAGCGAACGTGTATTTCATGGCTATATATCGTTCCACGCTAATCAAGACCAGATGACGGATTGACGCTCCAACTAATGACCTAACAACAATTCTTGATAGTCGTTGCAGCGTGCAATGTTCGTTGGACGTGTCACCTTGCAGGGTTGATATCATAAAGGCAGCAAAAATAGGCTGGCCAATAGCTCCCATTAAAACATCAGTGACGGCCAAGCAGCTGAGTGCTGTGTTGGAGTTGGTTTTCAGTCGCGCTTTGATTTTCACCACGATCATCACCAGCGAGTTCAAAACAATGGTGAAAGGACAAGTTATTATGGTCAGCACTGTTAACAAGACAAGCACCACGTTAGCTCCTGTTGTAGTGTGATCAAGTTTTCCTCCCAGAAAGTCATTGATTTCACATTCATGGGGTATCGTACCGCTTGTGGAGGTCGCGCTCAAATTCATGTCTTCTCTGTTGCGATCAAGCTTCTCTCTGCAATCTGAAGTTGTTTACTGACCGTGTTAAATAGATTGTTGCCGACTGCACCTGTTTGTGAGAGAATGGCCCTGTCATGGAGGAAATTGTGTTCGTAAAAAAAGGCCTAAATGGAAGTTGAAACGATGAGACTTATTCTTCTCTTTGTTTTCTTTTATCGAATTGTGTAGTGTTAAGCGGCCTTCACACGACAAACTATTGGCCAACTCGTGTTGGCAAACTGGATTTGGTGTGTGTGAACGACGCAGCAACGGCAAACAAGTTGGCCAACTGTTGGCGACAAAATATAACTTTTCTCTATTCTCACCAACAGTTTCCCAACTTGTTTGCCAACTGTTGTTGTGTCGTTCACACACACCAACTTGACTTTGCCAACATGAGTTTGCCAACTTAATAAGTTTGTCGTGTGAAGGCCGCTTTACAGTGCGAAGTTATCAATTGCATGCAACCTTCAGAGCAAATGGTTTAGAGGAAAAGTCGAGTTTTAATGGATGTTAATCATCTTCGCCTCTGTCGAAATCCACTGTCTTCCTATATATATGTGTATATTCTTTTAATTCTTGATTCGCGTTTTCTTCTTTAAGTTCGCGTTCAAAACGATAAAAAAATTAAGTGAAACGTTCATTCTAAAATCATGAAGCTCCAACTGGAAGACAAAAGTTATTCCTGCAAAATTGTACACAGAATAAGTGCCACTTTAATCCGCTAGGTGGTTGGCAAATCAAAGCGTCCTTCAAGTACTAAATTTAAAATCTAAGAACTGTCATTAACATAGATGTTTCGTGTAACTTAGCTGTTATGATTTGACCTCGATGGACACGGAATGAAATATCATGAACGCGCGAGAAATAGTTGTAGAAAATGCATTCATAATCCAATGGAATTACAAGCTCGCTATTCAAAAATTAATTGACGTACCTTAAAATTGCAAACATGTTTCGAAGTGGCCAGTGGCTTTGAATTTATATACATATTGCTGGTTTTCAACGACGTTACAAAAGCTGTTTGGTGGCTTGAAAGGCATCAGAAGCTAAACAGGCGAATTTTTATTTTTTATTTTGTTTATCCGAGTCATTGCGAAAACAGTTTTTCGAAAAAAGACAGTATTTATTACGCAGCTATAAAATCGATCACAGCATATAATATCATAAGTACATTCAATGTCAGTCGCTGTTAGTTTGTAGCATTTAAACTATCACTTATAAATTATTATCAGGTTTGAAAATGTATATGTAAGGCCCAAATAGAAGACAAAACCTATTGCGTACAGAGAACTACTGAATGCAATACTTCAAGCCATTAGCCGGTCGCAAATATGAACATTTTTCAAGAAGTAAAACACTTTAAATCTAAGGATAGTTATTAACACACATTCGAAAGACATGTAAATGTTTGTTATGGTTTGACCTCATGGGCATGCACGGAATGAAATATACAGCTATTTCAATTAACGTTGTCGGATCGAAGCTCAAAGCTTAAAGACAAGACCGAAAGGTAGTATGGGCGAAGAAAGAGTGTTCCACGCGTGCTGAATACTAATGAGATACAGCGATATAGCAAACGAGACGTTTTTCGTTTCCTTTCTCTTCAGACATGTGTAGAAAAGATCCTTTTTCGCCTCATTTCATTTAAAAAGAATAATCCAAACCACATAACGGCGAAAGAAAAGATACAAGAAAGGTTTCACGGAAAGAAAAACAAAATATTCCACGTGCAAAAATACAAACTTGTAGATTTCCTCAATGGTGATATGCAAATTGCAGTAAATACCCATGGCACCATTCGGTCTTGACTTGCAGGTTTGAAGATTTAATCCGACAACGTTAATTGAAATAGCTGTATAAGAAACTCGCAGGAAATCACGAGTGAATTCAAGGAAATGTATTCATAATCTATAAGGAAAACTTGTTATTCAAAACTTTAAAAATTTATTCACACCATCAAATCGCAACCATGTTTCAAACTGTTGTGAGTGGCTTTAAATAAATAAATATAGGCAGGGTTAATGTCTTCTAGTGTTGACTTCCATCTTACCGCTCAAGAGCTCCTCAAGATTCAAGGGTAAATTGTGCTAAAGCCATTAACTCATTTCCCCAATATCTTCAAGCGGAAGAGTGAGAAAACTCAGTGACATAAATGGATCCATTACATTTCGCGTTTTAAAGATAAAAAAGAAAAGGAAACGCTCCAATTGACATAGAGAAATGTAGAAAAACTGAGAAACGTAGTAAGCATTTACTGATTCGGCCGCATTTGCATCTTTAAAAGATCGAAATACTGTACATAAGAAAGGAAGCAAATAAAACTGGTATTAGATACAAGTAATTAACGAATCTTAGAATATAAAGGGGTTAAAGGTCTCACATCTGCTATCCTAATTTCTACCAAGGATGCTATGGCAGTATTCTATTTCCTGTATATTTACATGTATACTGAAATATAATTCCTATAAAGCGTGCTTACGTTATTTTTATTTGAACTTGATACATGATAATACGATAAAGAAGAGTTTTCGTAAATTGGATTTCCAAAATATCCGGAAAGAGGCACATGCCAGGAAGGATGACTCAAACTTTTATTTTGAGACAAGAAATGTTTTGGTCGTTTAACGAGCATCTTTAGTTGTGAGTAAACTTTACAAGTTACATGTAAATTTGAATTTATAATTAGTAAAAAAAAAAACAATAGCAATTAAAAATGTCCAACTGAAGTGTAGTATGGGAAAGGAGGTAGGGGGTAGGGGTCTGGGGTATAAAGAATTGACAATGTTTGTTAAGCCAATCACAGCGGAAAAGTTAAATTAACATGACCTAGAGTGATGTTTGTTTAACGCAGCGTTTTTCCCAGTGAATATGTACGGCTTCCTTTATCTTGACCTGGAATTTTGTGGTCGCAGCTGTCTGGCTATAAAGCTAAGAGTGTAAGGTTTGAACTTTAGCATCATTTGCTAGCAATATCTCTACTGTATCGATACTGTAACTTTAGTTCGTCTCGAAAATTGAAATCCCACCCTCCCTCCCTTAGGAGATTTGTTTATTGTTATGAACAATAAATTGGGTTCATGCTCACCACTGTTAATGACGCTTTCGGTTAAGTCTCGCAGCGACTTCCCCAAGCTTCGTTTAGTAAACTTATTTTATGCTCTTTATGCCTTTTCTTGTCCGATCCAGCACGTGCCGGCGGAGTCGGCTGAGTGTTTGGAAGATAAGTGAAGTAACAATTGTCTATACTCTAGCACGTTGCTGACCGGAGGTCAGCTCGTAGTGCCGTTTAGAGTTACGCTTATAGGACGCGTAAGCTTGTGGCCCTGCCAACTTGTCCGATCCAGCGCTGGTTTTACCGCTGGGGAAATAAGTTTGGTCACGCAATGGAAGTACGCTTGTCACGCCGATTGCGGAGCGGTGATCCCCCCCCCCCCCCCCCCCCCTTAATGCTATATACTGTGTGGTTATTGTGTTTATTAACTTTATAAGTGTCCAAAGCAGATTTTCATAGGAACTGCGACATTAACGGCGAGTTATTCTTTTGTTTATCCGAGTCACTGTGAAACAGTTTTTGGAAAATTACAGTTTTCATTATGCAGCCATAAAATGGATCGCAGCATAAAGTATCACAAGTATAAAGTATCATAAGTACATTCAATATCATTTGCTTCCATTTTGTAGTATTTAAGGAATCACTTATAAATTATTATCAGGTTTGAACATTTATAAATTGCCATAGAAAAATCCATTTCGGGACAATTTAGAAACACATTCACCGGGAACATCATCAATTCAATTTTTTCCGAAACGAAGCACTAAATCTATACCAAAATTTGCATGAACATTAATACTTTAGGCGTGCAACTTCGACGAACATCGGAAAATTGGGTTATACCTCTGGAATGTCAAATTAGATTGTAAATTTGCCAATTAACTATGATTTGTACCACCAGCCGGGACCATTTACGCAACTTTCGCTGAAATTGGTCAAAACTACTTCGTGCCTATGCCCTCTCCTAGAGAGCAAAACATGTTCCAATACAAAACGTCCTCTTGGGTACCCCTTAGAAATACTTCGGTAACTACGATGGCGAAGCCGTAGACAACGTGAACTGGAAAATTAAGTCGCATCTTGACTTTACATGTTTTTTAATGATACACGCACTTAGCTGACACTTCTACACACGTTACATTCCTTAGTGCACTCAACTAATTTGCGTGATAGCGACTATCCTAAACGGGGAAAAAGACGCTTACAGCCACATCCTTTATATACAGCAACCATATCGTTCATGACCATGTAGTTCCATCGCTTATTTGACTTCCATTTCTGTTATCGCTGCTTTCCGCGCAGTTGTTGTTGTCACTGTTGTTGTTGCTGTTGTCGCTGTTTTCGTTGTTGTCGTCGTCGTTGTTTACGTTGTTGTCATTGTTGTTGATGCCATCGTTGTCGTTGTTGTTGTTGTCATTGTTCCTGACACTGATGCTGTCTTGCTATTTGTTTGTCGTTATTACTGTCATTGTTGTTGTTGTTGTTGTTGTCGTCGTCGTTGTTGTAACTGTTATTGTTGTCATTGTCATTGGCGTCGCAGTTGTGGTTGTTGTTCTCGTTGCTGTGGTTGTTGTTCCTGTTGTTATCGTTTATGTTGCTATTGTTGTCGTCGTCGTTGTTATTATTGTTCTCGCTGTTGTTGTTGTTATTGTTGTTGTTGTTATTGTTCTCGCTGTTGTTGTTGTTGTTGTTGTTATTGTTCTCGTTGTTGCTGTTGCTGCTATTATTGTTGCTGTTATTGCTGTTGCTGTTATCATCGTTTATGTTGCTATTGTTGTCGTCGTCGTTGTTGTTATTGTTCTCGCTGTTGTTGTTGTTATTGTTGTTGTTATTGTTCTCGCTGTTGTTGTTGTTGTTGTTATTGTTCTCGTTGTTGCTGTTGTTGCTGTTGCTGTTGTCATCGTTTATGTTGCTATTGTTCTCGTCGTCGTTGTTGTTATTGTTCTCGCTGTTGTTGATGTTGTTCTTATTGTTGTTCTTATTGTTGTTGTTGTTGTTGTTGTTGCTGTTGTTATCGTTTATGTTGCTATTGTTGTCGTCGTCGTTATTGTTATTGTTCTCGCTGTTGTTGATGTTGTTGTTATTGTTGTTGTTGTTGCTGTTTCTGTTGTTATCGTCAATGTTGCTATTATTGTCTTCGTCGTTATTGTTATTGTTCTCGCTGTTGTTGATGTTGTTGTTATTGTTGTTGTTGTTGTTGTTGTTGTTGCTGTTGTTATCGTTTATGTTGCTATTGTTGTCGTCGTCGTTATTGTTATTGTTTTCGCTGTTGTTGATGTTGTTGTTATTGTTGTTGTTGTTGCTGTTGCTGTTGTTATCGTCAATGTTGCTATTATTGTCTTCGTCCTTGTTGTTGTTTGGATTTTGCCGATGGTTGTTTTGAGCTTCTTCTCTTTCCTGTCCTTGTACAAGCGGTGCCACAATGTTCGTTCTTCCAAACATTCGCCTTTCAAACTGTTCTGCTTGTGTATAGTTTTTTCTAAGCAATATTTCAATGAACGCTACGCGAAACTGCCTTATTCTGACACAGTAAATAATAGGATTGATGAACGAATTAAGAACTGCTATAAAGCTTGCACTGAAAAGAGCAATATATGCTGTATTTACAGTTGTGATTGTAAAGGTCATGAGCAGTATACGAACGACAAGTAGTGGCGAAAGACACAATAACAGAATAAAAAGTACAGTAGTTGTTAACTTTAAAGCTTTCTTCTCCTTTAAGAATTTCTGTCTGGCTTCTTGTGAGACTTGTTGTGCAGCGATTTGTTTTTCGTGGCGACGCGTCTCGCTGTAAACTGCGACCTGGCAAAATACTATAATGGCCATAAAAAAGAATAGGACAATGTTGTTCATAGTTAGGAAAAACGTATTGTCCGCTATGACCGAAGGCAAATTCGCCAGAACTACTGTCATCCACGCCACAGCGGACGAACCGAGTATTCGAGCTTTAGTGACCATGCTTGTGTAAGCAAAGGAGTGTTTAATGGCTATATACCGTTCCACGCTAATCAAGGCCAGATGACGGATTGACGCTCCACCTAATGATCTAATCACAACCCTCGATAGTCGTTGCAGCGTGCAATGTTCGTTGGACGTGTCTCCTTGCAGGGTTGATATCATCAAGGCAGCAAAAATAGGCTGGCCAATAGCTCCCATTAAAACATCAGTGACGGCCAAGCAGCCGAGTGCTATGTTGCAGTTGGTTTTCAGTCGCGCTTTGATTTTCACAGCGATCATCACCAGCGAGTTCAAAACAATGGTGAAAGGACAAGTTATTATGTTCAGCACTGTTAACATGACAAGCGCAACGTTAGCCCCTGTTGTAGTGTGATCAAGTTTTCCTCCCAGAAAGTCATTGATTTCACATTCATGTGGTATCGTACTGCTTGTGGAGGTCGACCTCAAGTTCATGTCTTCTCTGTTGCGATCCAATTTCTTCACTCTGTATTGTGAAGTTGCTTACTAGCCGCCTCTGGGTTGTGTATCGTGTTTATAGCTTTGGAGCCAAGAACTTCACCTGTTTGTAAGAGAATGGCACTTTCATGAAGGAAATTGTGTTTGTCAAAAAAAAAAACAAAAAAACAAATACCTAAATAGAACTTGAAATGATCGACTTGTTTTATGTTGTTCTTATAATTTTCTTTTATGAGATCCTCTCAATGTTCTACATGACAATTTCATGAATTTTTTTTTCCGCTCGCGTTTTTCAGTGTTTGTGAGATTGCATTTAAATTTGATGCCAATTTTTTTCCATGATATTTTGTAGCGACGTTCAACTAAGTAAAGAAAGGTTTCTTGACAAATGTCCGAAGGACGAGATGAACAAGAAATCGAGGAAATCCGGAGTATTGACAATGGGTAAAGTAATAGTATTGTTCAAAATTCCATTACCGCCGGCAGTTATTAAAGAACTTCTTAAAATAAAAGGATGTTATCATCGTTATTTCAATAGTTTTCCTTCTAAATTAACTGTTAATTAAACTGTTTAAGCATTGGGGTCAGTTGAACAGTAATTTAAATATGATTAAAAAACATGAAAAATTCGATTTTTTTAAACATTGACAGTTTTAACGAGGATTGTTTTATTAGCACACAATTTAGTTTTTTATTTAATCGCCTAATATAGACCGATTAATTTCGAATTTCAAAATAAAAGGCAATTAAGAATTGGTTTTATAGAGGTAGTTAAAACAAATCAAGAAAAAGACGAAATGATTCGGTCGTCGAGACTATTACGAGCAAACAATTACTAAAACAGTTTACCGAAAAATGAAAATAAATAAATAAATTACCTTTGTTTAGACACAGTTGTGTTTATAGCTGGAAGCTTGTAATGCCGTGTATATGTTGTGGTTCAATTCTATCCTTGGTTCAAATTTTATTTTTCATTGTTTTAAACCAAGAAGTTGCGCACTGGCCGCCTCTTTGTTATGTATGTGTTTTTAGCTTGGAGCCAAGAACGTCACCTGTTTGTAAGAGAATGGCACTGTCATGAAGGAAATTGTGTTCGTCAAATAACAAATACCTTAATAGAACTTGAAATGGCTTGTTAGATCTGCTCAGTGTTTACGTTACAATTACTTGAATTTTTTTTTTCCGGCTCGCGTTTTCCAGTGTCTGTGAGATTGTCTTTAAATTTGATGCTGGTTTTTTTTCCATAATATTTTGTAGCGACGCTCAAACGATGTAAATAAAGTAGAGGAAGCTTTTCTTGACGAATGTGCGAAGGACGAGATGAACAAGAAATCGAGGAAATCCGGAGTACTGACAATGGGATAAAGTAAAAGTATTCTTCAAACATCCATTACCACCGGCAGTTATTAAAGAGCTTCTTAAAATAAAAGGATGTTGTCACTCGTTATTTCTATAGTTTTCCTTCTAAATTAACTGTTAATTAAACTGTTTAAGCATTGGGGTCAGTTGAGCAGTAATTTAAATATGATTAAAATTCGATTTTTTTAAACATTAACAGTTTTAACGAGGATTTTTTATTAGCTAACAATTTCGCTTTTTTGAATCGCCTAGTATAGACCAATTAATTTCGAATTTCAACATAAAAGGCAATCCAGAAAAATGTCGAAATGATTTGGTTGTCGAGACTATTACGAGCAAACCATTACTAGAATAGTTTACCGAAAAATGAAAATAAATAAATAAATAAATAAATTACCTTTGTTTAGACACAGTTGTGTTAAAAGCTGGAAGCTTCTTAAGCCGTGTATATGTTGTGGTTCAATTGTATCCTTGGTTCAAATTTTATTTTCCATAAGTTTTAAACCAAGAAGTTGCTCACTGGCCGCCTCTGTGTTATGTATCAGTTTTTCAGCTTGTAGCCAAGAACTACACCTGTTTCTAAGAAAATGGCACTGTCATGAAGGAAATTGTGTTTGTCAAAAAACAAATACCCAAATAGAACTTGAAATTAATGGCTTGTTGAGATCTGTTCAATGTTTACATGACAGTTACTTGAATTTGTTTTTCGCCTCTCTTTTCTCAGGGTTTGTGTGATTGCATTTAAATTTGATGCCGATTTTTTTCTATGACAATTTGTAGCGACGTTCAAACTAAGTAGAGAAAGGTTCTCTTGACGAATTTCCGAAGGACGAAAAGAACAAGAAATCGAGTAAATCCGAAGTATTGAAAAGTAGATAAAGTAATAGTATTTGTTCAAAAATCCATTACCACAGGCAGTTATTAAAGAGCTTCTTAAAATAAAAGGATGTCATCACTCGTTATTTCTATAGTTTTCCTTCTAAATTAACTGTTAAATAAACTGTAATTAAATTAAGCCTTGGGTTCAGGTGAGCAGCAATTCATCACGTTTAAAAAGCATGAAAAATTTGAATTTTTTTTTAAACATTAACAGGTTTAACGAGGATTTTTTTATTAGCTAACTTTTTAGTTTTCTATTTAATCGCCTAGTATAGACCAGTTAATTTCGAATTTTAACATAAAAAGCAATCCAGAAAAACGACGAAATGATTTGGTTGTCGAGACTATTACGAGCAAACGATTACTAAAATAGTTTACCAAAAAATGAAAATAAATAAATTACCTTTGTTTAGACACAGTTGTGTTTAAAGCTGGAAACTTGTAAAGCCGTGTATATGTTGTGGTTCAATTCTACCCTTGGTTCAAATTTTAATTTCCAAGTTGCTCACTGGCCGCCTCTGTGTTATGTATCGTGTTTTTGCTTGGAGCCAAGAACTTCACCTGTTTGTAAGAGAATGGCACTGCCATGAAGGAAATTGTGTTCGTCTAATAACAAATATCTTAATAGAACTTGAAATGGCTTGCTAGATCTGCTCAGTGTTTACGTTACAATTACATTAATTTTGTATTCCGGCTCGCGTTTTCCAGTGTTTGTGAGATTGTCTTTAAATTTGCTGCCGATTTTTTTTTCTATGATATTTTGTAGCGACGCTCAAACGATGTAAATAAAGTAGAGGAAGCTTTTCTTGACGAATGTCCGAAGGATGAGATGAACAAGAAATCGAGGAAATCCGGAGTACTGACAATGGAATAAAGTAAAGGTATTCTTCAAAAATCCATTACCACCGGCAGTTATTAAAGAACTTCTTAAAATAAAAGGATGTTATCACGTGTTATTTCTATAGTTTTCCTTCTAAATTAACTGTTAATTAAACTGTTTAAGCATTGGGGTCAGTTGAGCAGCAATTTAAATATGCTACAAAACATGAAAAATTCGATTTTTTTAAACATTAATAGTTTTAAAGAGGATTGTTTTATTACCACACAATTTACTTTTTTTATTTAATCGCCTAATATAGACAGATTAATTTCGAATTTCAAAATAAAAGGCAATTAGGGATAGCTTTTATAGAGATAGTTAAAACAAATCAAGAAAAAGACGAAATGATTTGGTCGTCGAGACTATTACGAACAAACAATTACCAAAACAGTTTACCGAAAAATAAAAATAAATAAATAAATTACCTTTGTTTAGACACAGTTGTGTTTCAAGCTGGAAGCTTGTAAAGCCGTGTATATGTTGTGGTTCAATTCTATCTTTGGTTCAAATTTTATTTTCATTGTTTTAAACCAAGAAGTTGCTCACTGGCCGCCTCTGTGTTATGTATCGTGTTTTTGCTTGGAGCCAAGAACTGCACCTGTTTGTAAGAGAATGGCACTGTGGCACTGTGTTCGTCAAATAACAAATTAAATACCTTAATAGAACTTGAAATGGCTTGTTAGATCTGCTCAGTGTTTACGTTACAATTACTTGAATTTTGTATTCCGGCTCGCGTTTTCCAGTGTTTGTGAGATTGTCTTTAAATTTGATGCCCATTTTTTTTCTATGATATTTTGTAGCGACGTTCAAACTTAGTAGAGAAAGCTTTTCCTGACGAATGTGCGAAGGACGAGATGAACAAGAAATTGAGGAAATCCGGAGTATTGACAATGGGATAAAGTAAATATTGTTCAAAAATCCATTACCACCGGCAGTTATTAAAGAACTTCTTAAAATAAAAGGATGTTATCACGTGTTATTTCTATAGTTTCCCTTCTAAATTAACTGTTAATTAAACTTTTAAAGCATTGGGCTCAGTTGAGCAGTAATTTAAATATGATTAAAAAACATGAAAATACGATTTTTTTAAACATTAACAGTTTTAACGAGGATTTTTTTATTAGCACACAATTTACTTTTTTATTTAATCGCCTAATATAGACAGATTAATTTCGAATTTCAAAATAAAAGGCAATTAGGAATAGCTTTTATAGAGATAGTTAAAACAAATCAAGAAAAAGATTAAATGATTCGGTCGTCGAGACTATTACGAACAAACAATTACTAAAACAGTTTACCGAAAAATGATATATAATAAATAAATAAATGTGTATAAAGCTGGGAGCTTGTAGAGCCGTGTATATGTTCAATTCTATCCTTGGTTCAAATTTAATTTTCCATTGTTTTAAACCAAGAAGTTGCTCACTGGCCGCCTCTGTGTTATGTATCGTGTTTTTAGCTTCGAGCCAAGACCTTCACCTGTTTGTAAGAGAATGGCACTGTCATGAAGGAAAGTGTGTTCGTCAAATAAGAAATATCTTAATAGAACTTGAAATGGCTTGTTACATCTGCTCAGTGTTTACGTTACAATTACTTGAATTTTGTTTTTCTGCTCGCGTTTTCCAGTGTTTGTGAGATTGTATTTAAATTTGATGCCGATTTTTTTCCATGATATTTTGTAGCGACGTTCAAACGATGTAAATAAAGTAGAGGAAGCTTTTCTTGACGAATGTCCGAAGGATGAGATGAACAGGAAATCGAGGATATCCTGAGTATTGACAAGTAGATAAAGTAAAAGTACTGATCAGAAATCCATTACCACACTGACAGTTATTAAAAAGCTTCTTAAAATAAAAGGATGCTATCACTCGTTATTTGAATAGTTTTCCTTCTAAATTAACTGTTAATTAAACAGTGGGGTCAGTTGAGCAGTGATTTAATCTAAAAAAAACCTTAAAAATTCTATTTTTTTTAAACGAGGATATTTTTTTATTAGTACACAATTTTTTTTAATTTTTCTTCAACCGTTAACGGTTTTAAACGAGGATTTTTTTATTTATTTTTATTTTATTTTTTTTAATCGCCTAATATAGACTGATTAATTTCAAATTTTAAAATATAGGTCAATTAACTTTTATGGAGACAGCAAACAAAATTCCAGTAAAAAGGAAATGATTTGATCGTCGATTCTATTAAATACGAGCAAACAATTACTAAAACATTTTACCAAACAAAATTATGTTAGCAACTAAATGAAAATAAATAAATAAAATTACCTTTGTTTAGGCACGGTTGTGTTTATAAAGATGGAAGCTCATAGGACCGTGTATACAGCTATTTCAATTAGCGTTGTCGGATTAAAGCTTCAAGCCTACGAGTCAAGACCGAATGGTGCATATCGTTGAGTAAATCTACAAGTTTGTATTTTTGCACGTAAAGCTGTCATAAATAGAATTGGTGTCCCTTTAAAGGATAAAAAATCTGTTTGGGGCTTTTAAAGTTACTGTAAAGGTATAGTCCGCTCTATTTCGACGAAATCGCAACACCGACTTGTAAACAACAGCAAATAATGGAATTACACGGTACACTTTTTTTAAACTTATCGCTTAGCACTTTACTAGATCAAGTAATTAATATACCAAGCTTACCTTGCTAAAGCAGTTGTTGAAGGTGTTTTTTTCCACTTCTTTCGTTGCAAATTCCCACCTTCACTTAGATAGTGTTTACCAAATGACGTAATCATTAACTGTTATGCGAAGGCTCTCGTATGCATCGTATTTCTTAACAGTTTAACCATATTCTAGCTGCTATTTTATACACGAGACGCCATAGCGCGTAAAACAGGTGCACTTATGTTTGACACATCCAAACGATATTAATTAAGATAAAATAAGATTTTCTTGACTGATGTCCAAAAGACAAGATGAATAATGAATCGAGGAAATGTGAAATACTTTACAAGTGGATAGAGTGAAAGTATTGCTCAAAAATCCATTACTGCCGACAGTTTCTTAGAATAAAAGGATGTCAACACTCCTTATTTTTTGAGTTTTTCTTCTAAGTTAACTGTTAAATAAATTGCGTAAGCGTTTACGCCAGTTGAGCAGTAATATAAATGACAACCATACAAATTGACAACCATACATAGTCCATAAAAATGCAACTGTTTACCGATTAGGGAGCGTTCTCCTTCGTCGAACGCAATAACATCGTAAGCCTCACATTCACGTAAAAAATATTTTGTCTATAAACACCCACACGAGGCTTAGGCCCGGTTCATACGTCGCTTTTCTGCCGTGTCGAATTCAATTAAACGAATTAAATTCGGCAGAAGTTCAACGTCTGAATCGGCTGTCGAATTTCTGCTGCACGTTCGACTAGTCTTGTCGCACTATCCGACAGAAATGCGACACCGATTCAAACGTCGCATTTCTGCCGTGTCGAATCTAATAAAAACTACACATATCTTGCGTTTGGATATATAGTTCGGCTAGCCAGTAAACACAACTTCAGTATAACCTCCTAATTAAGTGCGACAGAAGTGCGGCCTATGAATCAACAGTCGCATTTCTGCCGCACTAAATTGAATTAAATTCGACACGGCAGAAATGCGACGTATGAACCGGGCCTAAGGATGTACAAAGTATTCTTATTCAAATGCCGACGCCATTTATGCAAAGTTTCTATTGTATTGTCGAATGGGCAGATGGTGAGGATTAACTAACAAATTCTTGATGTACGAGCAAGATAAAGAAACGCATGACTTTCAATTAAAGTGTTAAGTGCTTTTTTTTAACCTTTCTTCTCCAAATTGAAAAAATGCTTATGTGCGGAATATACCATCCACCGACTACGAATTATATGGAAAGCGAACTGATTGCCTATGTAAGCGATACTATAGACGAATTTCTGGAAGCTAATCCTGATGGCTTAGTCTTTTGTGGGGGCGATTTGAATTGCTTGAATATCGAAAGATTGAGCACGTCAACTGGTATGAAATCTCTCGTCGATTTCCCAACAAGAGGTGATTCTGTCTTGGACAATTGTTTGACAAATTATGATAATTTGTTTTCTCCGTGCTATCCGATCAATGCACAAATTAAGACAGATCACAAGGGAGTTATATTGCCTGCTGGAATGAAGCTCAAACCCCTAAGATGTAAATACAAGCTACGCGATTACAGAGAACACCGAAAAATAGCCTTCTATCAGCGACTACTCGATCATCAGTGGGTTTGTGGTACATGCGTTGATTCCGTCGTTGACAGTTTAACATCGGACATACATAGTATGATGGACGACTGCTTTCCGTTTAAGACGGTCCGCATGTCATCTAGGGATCCAGATTGGATCACACCTTTAGTTAAAGTGCTTCTAAAGAAAAGGAATAAATTACAAATCAAGAACCCGGACTCTGCAAATGAAATTAGCAAAAGAATAGCCCAACTAATCAAAGAAATCGAAAGGCTTTGACAGCCCGCAGAACAGGATCCGGCATGTGGTGGAAAAATGTAGACAAGCTCTCGAACAGAAAAGACAGGACTAATTTTAACTACGAACAATCCTTTATTCACAATTTAAACAAGTATTTTGGAGAATTATGTCAGGACAAGGAAAACATTGCCCCCTGTCCTCTTCATATTACCGACGACATGAAGAACGTGCTTCCACAGCTTACTTTGTCTCAAGTTTTCCACGCTTTGAGTAATATTAAACGTACTGCCACAGGTCCTGACCAAATTCCCTACTGGATATGGAAAGATCATGCTGCAGTATTCGCCCCAGTTATGCTGGAAATATGGAATCTATCTCTTGGTTCTCAGACTTGGCCAAAAGCATGGAAGAAAGCTAACATTAACCCACTACCCAAAATTGATATTCCTGTCAATTGCGCAGACTTCCAAGGCATCAACATCACTCCAGTAATCGCAAGGGTGTTTGAGCCAACTGTATATCAAATCTTTAACAAGGATGACTTGGAAAGTTACCTCAGCCCTACACAATTTGCTTATCGAACTGGTGGAAGCTGTATTAATGCTCTGATTAAGATGCAACATAACTTCCTCAAAGCATTGGACAATCGTTCTAACACTGCAGTCAGGCTTTTTTCAAAGGACTTCTCAAAGGCGTTTGACAATGTTAAGCACAACCTGCTGGTAGAAAAACTTAAAAAATCCCCCTTGAATCCGTACATAATTAACTGGTATATTAGCTTCCTAGGAGAAAGAATGCAACGAGTTGTGTGCAACGACGTAGTGTGTGAATGGAAAAATGTCAACAAAGGAACCACACAGGGTAGCGTCAGTGGTCCATATCTCTTCAATGTATTTCTAAACGACCTTGAAATTACCGGGGATAGCAGTGACAACATCGACCTGAATAAGTATGCTGATGATTCCACACTACAAATTACAGTTCGCAAGGACGGTACAGATAACACGCAGAATGCTCTTAGATTATTCATGGACTGGACAACTCTTAACCAGATGAAGTGTAACACCTCTAAATGCAAAGAACTAGTTCTTAAAAAGAAAGGTCAACATCATACTTTCCACGAAATACACCACATCAGTCAGCACGACACTTTAACTATTCTCGGTGTTACTTTCCAGTCGGACTGTAAATTTACTAAGCATGTTAAAACGAAATTATACGAAGCAAATAGGTGTTTATACGTAATCAGAAGCCTTAGAAAAGAAGGATACAGCCAAAAGGATATTGATCACCTGTTCAAAGCTATTGTCTTGCCAAAGATAACTTATGGACTACCAGTATATGGTGCAAGTGCATCGGACCTGAATGCAGTACAGTGTTTCCTCAAGAGATGCCACAAGCGACGATATATTTCTGAATTAATCAATATACATGACCTTCTTGAGAAAGCGGACCGCACACTATTTGAAAAAATCAGAGCAGACGATAACCACCCACTGTATAATTTACTACCAAAGCGGCACTGTTCTGCTTATCAATTACGGTCAAATATTGTATTGCCTCTTCTAAATACTGAGCGTTTTAAGAATAGTTTTAGTAATAGGTTAGCTTTTAGATATAATTTAGCAATTAATTTTTAGTTTTTTTTTATATAGACTTCTTATATCATTGTCATCATATTGTAAATATTTTAATTTTTATCCTTATTCCTGTATTTGGCTCTTTCTAATATTTTTACTATTGTAACTATTGATATGTATTTTATCAATTGCAATAAAGACACTTTATTTATTTATTTATTTATAACAATAAAAAAATTTTCGCAACACATTTATATTTGTATAACGAGGATTTTTTTCGATTTGCACATTTTTATCACTATTTTGCAGGATGCAATATAGGAGTATCGAAGGCGAGCGCGTTTGCACTCGCTCGGTCGATCATCCTTCCTTCGGTCGTAGACTTCTGTTTGCAATTCCGCTGACCAATGCATAACTTAACTTTACGAAGATGAAATTAAATGTCTACAAATTCAAACTTAACAGTGAAACAATAATGAGATAGTTATCAGCTATGTCAAGCGCATGGGTGCGAGCATTTTCAAAACATTACCTATAGAAAGCATTTGGTGTCGTTGTTACGAAATCAACGCGGGCTCCAGGCAAGCATGGGTTTTAATAGCATAATACATGCAATGCATGGATATTGAGCAAAATAATTAATGGGAGGCACTTATTAGCTTCTTTGGAGGGGCGGGGGGGGGGGGGGTGGGAATAAAAAATAACCCGTCTGAAAACAAAAAAGGAAAGACAAAAATAAAAGATCGCGTGCGTGCCCGCCAGTGTGTTGAACTCTCGCCCTCTCTGCTTTCTAATACAGTGTACCAACGCATTGAGCTATCCTAACACATAGGTCCGCAACGCGTACACGTTTCTAGAACGTTATGCATTATAGTATTGCGAAGACGGGGCAGCGATTTGAGTGTAAATTTAAAGGTTTTAAAGAAGGGATAAAAGAAAGAAAATATTTTTTGGAGCCAACCAACCAAAATATTCGATCTCCTCTTTTCTGCTTATACTTCCACTCATACATCTACATTGAGTTATAAGAAGGTGGCTAAAGGAATTTGACATAGCACTTCAGTTCTGATACATTGTTTTGATAGGGAAGTTTAAAGGAGGGCGAATCTTAGCTCAATTGAACGAAAATTACTCTAATCTATGTCTTTTTGGAGAAACAAGACTGTATCTGCAACATACTCGTAAAATCATGAATTATACCAATTTAATTAACAGTGTTTACAACTTAAAATGGGACCTACGAAAATAAACATAAAAGAACCAGCGCGAGCGGTGATCCGAGGCCTTCAAAATCTATGTATGGGCTCAAATGCACTGAGAGAAAGCGTGTTACATCGACGATCGCTTCATTTTGAAGGAATTTTAAACTAAAAGGAACAAATAATAAATGACTTATAAGTGACACGTGTAGCATATGGTTCGTGTCAATTCGCGACCGGAAAACCACGCAACTCAAATTGCTTCTCACTAACAAATCACAGCAAGCTCTGATCGCTAGCTAAACCGAACGGCAAAAAAATCGTTAAACGAACAAGTTCTACTCACATAAAGGCGAAGTCACTCAAAGCAGCTTCCTCGACCATCTTGCTCTAGTCTTAAGCAATATCCCGGATGTAACAAAAAATTTTTGAAATGGAAAGACCGCTTCCGAACATTATCACAGGATTTTTTTAAGTCTAGCCACAGTAAAGTTCCAGCCAAATATCGTTATGAACGTCTTCAAATCAGCCCTAAAGTCTAGCTCCGAGTCCTAATTAATGTGGCTAAAGATCTTTGCTGCCTAAAGCAAGCAATCCATTATCTGTACCTCGCACAACGTACCGAGTTCATTCCAACCCGCTAAAGCTTTGTTTAAGGTACGATAATAGCCGACCCATAACTTGAAAATCGGAATACTTCCACCTTCATTGGACTTAATGATGTCCTCCAGCAAACTTCCTTTAGACAGCAATATAGAAAGCTAGATTAGACTCCCTCTTCTACGACCTAGCGCGCGCAACTAGAATTTAAAAAAGAAACGGGTTCGGTGAACGCTAGAGAGACTGGGGTAAACAGGCAGGTGGGGGGGGGGGGGTACTAGAAACACCACAAATAGTAAAATTTGACATCTTTGACATCAATACAGCATTTAGGCTAATGTCTCTTGCGAAGTTAACGAAATAATCATCAATTCCCCCCCCCCCCCCCCCCAAAAAAAAAATGAATAAAATAAAATAAGTGAAATTTCATACATTTGCTTATTTTTCATAAGGCACCTTTTGTTAAATCAGTGTAGACATGTACTTCATCATACAAAATAGTCGTTGTCTCAAAGAGACCTTTGATTCACTGTCATTTTCTTTTCTTCAATCGCCTAAAATAATAAAAGAACGATAAGTCTTCGCATTTCACAATAAATTGGAGATAGCAAGAACATCCAGGAAATTTAAATGATTCGGTCATCGACACTATCAGCAGCAGGCAATTACTAAAATATTTTTTAACCTAACAAGATTGTTTTAGCAAATTAATATTAATAGCGTCTATCGTATTTACAGTTACGTTGAAATCGAGTTTTGAACCGATACCCGATTTCTTTGGCAAAAACATCATTGGCTTACCCCTCTTAAGAAGTGGCCTGAAACTATGCGAACAGTAAGTATCCGTTTCATTCAGTTGTTAACAGAAACTCATATGGATTTCTGGTTGTTAATCAGTGACGCAAAACTTCAGTGGATAAGATTCGGGGTTTTAATAAAAGTGTTAAAAAAACAAGACAATAGCCTTGCGTTGTTACAAAATACCTGTTTAGGAGAAAATGTGCTAGTATTCCTCTAGTTCGACCAAGATGGGATGACTTCAGTGACTCTGGTTCAGGAGTCATTTGCATTAATGTTGATTCATATTCATATTCATATTCAAAGGGAATTGACATACCTTGAAATTGCAACCATGTTTCAAATTGGCCAGTGCATGACTTTAAGTTAGTATCCCTATTGGTAATTTTCATCAACGTTATGAAAGCTGTTTGATGGTTTGAAAAGCAATAGAAAACTAAATAGGTTATAGGGCGGGTTTTTATTTTGCGTATCCGAGTCATTGTGAACACAGTTTTTGGAAAATGACAGTTTCTATTATGCAGCCATAAAATGGATCGCAGCATAAAGTATCACAAGTATAAAGTATCATAAGTACATTCAATATCATTTGCTTCCATTTTGTAGCTTTTAAGCTATCACTTATAAATTATTATCATGTTTGAACATTTATAAATTGCGATAGAATTATCCATTTCGGGACAATTTAGAAACACATTCACCGGGAACATCATCAATTCAATTTTTTTCCCGAAAAGCAGCACTGAATCTATACCAAAATTTGCATGAACATTAATACTTTAGGCGTGCAACTTCGACGAACATCGAAAAATCGGGTTATACCTCTGGAATGTCAAATTAGGCTGTAAATTTGCCGATTAACTATATGATTTGTACCACCAGCCGGGACCATTTACGCAACTCTCGCTGATATTGGTCAAAACTACTTCGTGTCTATGCCCTCTCCTAGAAAGCAAAACATGTTCCACTACAAAACGTCCTCTTGGGTACCCCTTGGAAATACTTCGGTAACTACAATGGCGAAGCCGAAGACAACGTGAACTGGAAAATTAAGTCGCATCTTGACTTTACATGTTTTTTTAATGATACAGACACTTAGCTGACACTTCTACACACGTTACATTCCTTAGTGCACTCAACTAATCTGCGTGATAGCGACTATGCTAAACGGGGAAAAAGACGTTTACAGCCACATCCTTCAGATACTGCAACCATATCCGTCATGACCATGTAGTTCCATCGCTTATTTGACTTCCATTTCTGTTATCGTTGCTTTCCGCGCAGTTGTTGTTGTCACTGTTGTTCTTGCTGTTGTCGCTGTTTTCGTTGTTGCCATTGTTGTTGTTTACGTTGTTGTCATTGTTGTTGTTGCCGTTTTTGTCGTCGTTGTTGTTGTCGTTGTTCCTGACATTGATGTTGTCGTTGCTATTTGTTTGTCGTTATTACTGTGATTGTTGTTGTCGTCGTTGTTGTTGTAACTGTTATTGTTGTCATTGTCATTGGCGTCGCAGTTGTGGCTGTTGTTCTCGTTGTTGTGGTTGTTGTTGTTGTTGTTGTTCCTGCTGTTATCGTTTATGTTGCTATTGTTGTCTTCGTCGTTGTTGTTATTGCTCTCGCTGTTGTTGTTGTTGTTATGGTCGTTGTTGTTGTTATTGCTGTTGCTGTTGTTATCGTTAATGTTGCTATTGTTGTCTTCGTCGTTGTTGTTGTTGTTGTGTGGATTTTGCCGATGGTTGTTTTGAGCTTCTTCTCTTTCCAGTCCTGGTACAAGCGGTACCACAATCAGGTTCGCTCTTCCAAACATTTGCCTTTCAAACTGTTCTGCTTGTGTATAGTTTTTTCTAAGCAATATTTCAATGAACGCTACGCGAAACTGCCTTATTCTGACACAGTAAATAACAGGGTTTATTATAGAATTGAGCATAGCTACAAAAGTTCCCGTGAATAAAGTAATATAAGATATATTTACATTTGTGATGGTAGAAGTCAAAAGCAGAATTCGAAGAACAATTGTTGGCGCATAACAAAAATATGATCACAAGTACAGTTGTTGTTAACTTTAAAGCTTTTTTCTCCTTTAAGAATTTCTGTCTGGCTTCAGCTTGTGAGACTTGTTGTGCAGCGACTTGTTTTTCGTGGCGACGCGTCTCGCTGTAAACTGCGACCTGGCAAAAGACTATTATGGCTATAACAATGAATCCGATAATGTTGTCCATCGTTATGAAAAACGTATTGTCCGCTATGACCGAAGGCAAATTCGCCAGAACTACTGTGATCCACGCCAGAGCGGACGAACCGAGTATTCGAGCTTTAGTGACCATGCTTGTGTAAGCGAAGGAGTGTTTAATAGCTATATACCGTTCGACGCTAATCAAGACCAGATGACGGATTGACGCTCCAACTAATGACCTAACAACAATTCTTGATCGTCGTTGCAGCGTGCAATGTTCGTTGGACGTGTCTCCTTGCAGGGTCGATATCATAAAGGCAGAAAAAATAGGCTGGCCGATCGCGATCGCTCCCATTAAAACATCAGTGACGGCCAAGCAGCCGAGTGATATGTTGGAGTTGGTTTTCAGTCGCGCTTTGATTTTCACCACGATCATCACCAGCGAGTTCAAAACAATGGTGAAAGGACAAGTTATTATGTTCAGCACTGTTAACATGACAAGCGCAACGTTAGCCCCTGTTGTAGTGTGATCAAGTTTTCCTCCCAGAAAGTCATTGATTTCACATTCATGGGGTATCGTACCGCTTGTGGAGGTCGCGCTCAAATTCATGTCTTCTCTGTTGCGATCAAGCTTCTCTCTGCAATCTGAAGTTGTTTACTGACCGTGTTAAATAGATTGTTGCCGACTGCACCTGTTTGTGAGAGAATGGCACTGTCATGTAGGAAATTGTGTTCGTAAAAACAGGCCTAAATGGAAGTTGAAAGGATGAGATTTACTCTATTCTTTGTTTTCTTTCATCGGATTGTGTAGTGTTACAGTGCGCAGTTATCAATCACATTCAACCTTCAGAGCAAACAGTCTAGAGGAAAGGTTGAGTTTCAATGGATGTCAATCATCTCCGCCTCTCTGCCAAAAAACAGTGTTTTCCTATATTTTTTTTAAAAAAAAATCTTGATTTGCGTTTTCTTCTTTGAAACCGTGTTCAAACGATAAAAAGATAAAGTGAAACGTTTTTTTTAAAAATCATGAACACCCAACTGGAAGACAATTTATTCCTGCAAGATTGTATACAGAATTAATACCACTTTAATCTATTAGGCGGTTGGCAAATCGGAGCGTCCTTCAAGAAGTACATAGTTTAAAATCTAAGGATACTTATTACCACAGAGGTTTCGTGTAAATTAGCTGTTATGATTGACCTCGATGGGCACTGAATGAAATATGAGTGAGTTTACGAAAATGCATTCATAATCCACGGGAATTAAAAAGTCGCAATTCAAATATTAATTGGCATGCCAACCATGTTTTAAATTGGTCAGTGGCTTTGAATTGATATACATATTGCCGGTTTTCAACGACGTTACAAATGCAAACCAGTTTTTGGAAAAATGACAATATTAATTTATGATACAGCCATAAAATGGATCGCAGCATAAAATATCCCAAATATAAAGTATCATAAGTACATTCAATATCATTTGCTGTTAATTTTGTAATCTATTTTTCAAGCCAGATCGATCAGACCGCTTTTACAGAGACCGTCTCTTAAAAATGCTTTATTTCCGAGACGAAGCAGTGAATCTATAGCAAAATTTGCATAATGATTAATGCTTTTTTATATACAGAATAATATGTGAAATGGACTGCAGAATTAACAGTTTTGAGCTCTTTTGATTGTGTGATTTTTATGACGTCTAGATTCAATGGCACGTTTTAACACATTTCTCCAGCCATTTTCAAGCGGAAAAGTGTAAAAAGTGCCACAAATTGATCCATTATATTTCGTGATTAAAAACACAAAAGAAAAGGAAACGCTCCTATTGAAAAAGCAAAATATAGAATGATTGTAAAACGTATGTATTTCCTGAGGCGACAGCTTTTGATTTGGCTAAAAAGCAAATTCACCTGTTTTAAAATCGTAATATAATTGTGAACGAAATGCAAATAAAACTTGTATTCGGTCAAAGTAACGAATGATAGAATGAAATAAAAAAAAAAACGTCTCAAATCTCCGATCCTAATTTTTAAGTAGGATGCTGTGGCAGTTTTCCTTTTCCGTGTATATTTATATCAAAACATAACAGCGGTGCCAGAAAAGACATCTTTCATGTTATTTTTATGAAGAGCTTGATTGTTCAGTGTTAACATGACAATAACTTTGTCAACTGTTTTATAATTTGGTTTCGTGTTCACCTATAATTCATTTTAAATGATCTTGGTTCGCGTATATTTTTCTTTTAAACTGTCTTGAAAAGATAAAAACTGAGGTAAAGTGAAACGTTTTTTCTAAGACCATGAAGACCCAACAAGATGACACAACAAATTCCTGAAAGATTATACACACAATTAATGCCACTTTTATCCATTAGGCGGTTGGCAAGTCAGAGTGTTCTTCAAGAAGTACAAAATTTAAACTGTACGGACAGTCATTAACACAGAGGTTTCGTGTAAATTAGCTGTTATGATTTGACCTCGATGGGCACGGAATAAAATATGATGAACCCGCAAGTGAATTTACGGGAATGCATTTATAATCCACGGGAATAAAAAACTCGCTATTCAAAAATTAATTGACACAACTTAAAATTGCAACCATGTTTCAAGTTGGTCGGTGGCTTTGAATTGATTTACACATTGCTGGTTTTCAACGACATTACAAAAGCTGTTTGGTGCTTTGAAAAGCATCAGAAAGCTAAAAAGGTTATATATAGGGCGTTTTTTTTATTATTTTGTATATCCGAGTTATTGCGCAAGCCAGTTTCTGGAAATATGAAAAATTAATTTATTATGCAGCCATAAAATGATTCACAGAATTTAGTATCACAAATATAAAGTATCATAAGTGCATTCGATATCATTCGCTGTTAATTTGTAGTTTTAAGCTATTACTTATAAATTATTATCAGGTTTGAAAATTTATAAATTGCCATAGAGATATCCATTTTCAGGACAATTTAGAAACATATTCACCGAGAACATCATCAATTTAAAAATGCTTTATTTCCGAAACGAAGCAGTGAATCTATAGCAAAATTTGCATATTGATTAATGCTTTTTTTATCTATGGAATAACTTGTGAAATGGACTGCAGAATTAACAGTTTTGAGCTCTTTTGATTATGGGATTTAGATGACGTCTAGATTCAATGGCAAATTTATTAACACATTTCACCAGCCATTTTGATGCGGAAAAGTGTACAAATTGCCACAAATTGATCCACATATATTTCGCGATCAAAAACACAAAAGAAAAGGAAACGCTCCTATTGGAAAAGCAAAATATAGAACGACTGTAAAACCTATGTATTTCCTGATGCGACAGCTTCTGATTTGGCTAAAAAGCAATTTCACCTGTTTTCACATCTTAAAATCGTAATATAATTGTGGCCGAAATGCAAATAAAATTAGGTAAAAGTAACGAATGATAGAATGAAAAAAAGCGCCTCGAATCTCTGATCCTGATTAGGATGCTATGGCAGTTTTTCTTTTTCGTGTAAATTTATACCAAAACATAACAGTAGTGCCAAAAGAGAAATATCTTTTGTGTTATTTTTATGAAGAGCTTGATTGTTCAGTGTTAACATGACAATAACTTGAAACTTTGTTAACTGTTTTATAATTTGGGTTCGCGTTTTCCTAAAATTATTTTTAAATGGTCTTGGTTTGCGTATATTTTTTCTTTAAAAGCGTGTTTAAATGATAAAAACTGAAATAAAGTGCAACGTTTTTTCCAAGACAATGAAGACCCAACTAGAAGACACAGCAAATTACTTCAAGATTGTACACAGATAAGAAGTACATAATTTAAACTCTAAGGGCACTCATTCACACAGAGTTTTCGTGTAAATTATGATTTGGCCTTGAAGGGCGCGGAATGAAATATGATGAACGCGCAAGAAAAAGTCAATTGAAGAAAATGCATTATTGCATGCACTATTGTCAGTATAATACTTTAAATAAAACCCCTTTTTTTAACGGCCAACTCTATTAAGCGGCCGCAGCCACCTTTCTGCCGTCCCGTTGATCGTTTTTGTATTGTTTTGACCTCTATTTATCGGCAAGCAAAAATGTGACAAACAAAGTTTGGCCTAGCCTTCAACAAGCTCTGACAGACAGGAGTCTAAAATAGAAAGTGACTAAAAAATCATTCAAACAAAAGTTGTCGTCTTCATGCGACTCCCAGATTCGTTTCCACGCTATTTTGTATTAAAATAGTATAACCTTTCTAAAAGGCGTTATGCAAATTTGTGACAACCCCTTTAAAAGCGACCACCTGCCATTTCCCCGAGGATGGCCGCTTTATAGGAGTTCCACTGTAATCCATGTTTCAAACTAGTCAGCGACTTTAAATTGATACAATTATTGGCGGTTTAAAGCCAATAATTGTTCCAAACGCTGTTTGGTGGTTTGAAAATCATCAGAAAGCTAAATAGGTTTTTAGGGCGGGTTTTTTGTTGTGTATCCGATCTAGCCGATCGAGTCATTGCGAAAACAGTTTTTGGAAAAAATACAGTATTTATTATGAAACCGTAATTAAAAGCATAAAGTAGATTCCACCATCAATATCATTCGTTTTCACTTTGTAGCTTTTAAGCTACCACTTGTATATCAGAGTTGAAAATATAAATATTGCCACAGAGGTTAAATATTGCCATCTTGAGGATAATTTAGAAGCACATTTCTTCGGGACATCAACAGTTTAAAATGCTTTATTTTCGAAACGAAGCACTGAATTATACCAAAATTTGCATGATTATTCCTTTTATCTCCAGAATAATGCGTGAAATGACAATTTAGGTTGTAGCATTTTGATGACGTCTAGATTCAATGGCACATTTTATCAAATTTATTAACACATTTCTCCAGCCATTTTCATGCGGAAAAGTGTAAAAACTGCCAGACATTGATCCATTGTATGTCTCCATTAAAAACAGAAAAGAAAAGGAATTGCTCCAATTGAAAAATCAAAATATAGAATGATTGTAGAACGTAAGTGTTTCCTAATGCGAAAGCCTTTGGTTTGGCTAAAAAGCAATTTCATCTGTATTCACATCTTAAAAATCGAAAAATTATAAAAAAAGAAACCAAATAAAACTGGCATTAGTAACGAATGATAAGATGAGAAAAAAGGTTTCAAATCTCCGATCCTAATTCTTAACAAGGACTATGGCAGTTTTCCTTTGTTAAAAACAAAATGTAAATGTTGTTTAAACTGGCCATGCATTTATGAGTTCAGTGGCTCATAGCTATTTTGATTAGATTTTGTGTTCTACTGGGAAATCCGAAATCCGGATTTCAAAATCCAAATCCAGATTTCCCAATACACCCGACAATTCGAAAATGGTAAAAAATACACTATTCTTTTGCCTATATGTTAAATGATCCTCATTGCCTCGTTTTAAGCCCAGGATTCTTTTGAATTCTGCAGATGCGATCGTGGCAATGATGGCCAATAAACAAAGACTAAGGTGGAATAAGGTGTATCGAACGCACACTAACACTGCACTAATGAAACTACTTCGAAACCACCAAAATGTGTTCGAAATATCCGAAAAGAAAAAAAAAGAATTGAAATGCGCGATTGATGTGAGCTTGTCACTCTCTCCGCTCTTCTTGAAAACTTTCGTCGCCACGGTTTCTGCCCGGTTTACTTCGTTTTAGCCCAACTAACAGCCCCCGGGTCTACGAAGATGATCTCTCGGTTGCTGTTTTTTGAAGATTAGTTAGGGCTGGGGAAATTACTTGAAGATTGGGAAGCATAGGGGGTTTATTTGGGTATATCTGTCTAAATTCACTAGGAGATTCTGCAGCAACAAGCGCCGTGTGGGTGACTTTGCCATAACTAAATGCTAATGAGCAGGCAAGAAGATTCAACGGCAAATTCCAAACGGTCTTATGGCCAACACAGGGCGTAGTACGCACCCGTAACTGGTTTGATATTTTAAGACTTGGCACTAAAGAATACAAGAATACTAGATTTAAAAATTGATTGGTTTTTTTATTATTATTGATGCCAATGTAGCAAGAATGGGTATTATGACAAGTTTAAGAAGTATGTATGGAAGTTAATATCGTCTACAACTGACACTGCGCATGGAAGTCAATTTACAATTATCATTAAATACAGACGCCACGACGTTCTAACTTTTTGAACTCCATTTGAAATTCTACATTTGAAAGGATATATGAAAAGCTAAAGGATGAGCGTCTCGCTTGCCAACTCATCCCTGTGGTATCTTTACAGGTCATCTTATTGGCCGATTTACACGGTACGGCTTTCTAACATGCGACAAGCTTACGACAGGTCGGCTATGTGACTTAGAACCAATTACACGCGCGCGTCTCTCGTAAGGATGTAGAAGGTTTATTTACGCCACGCGATTTGTGACGTAGTCATGGCGTAAGCGTATCGCATGCACATGGCACGCTTTCTCGCTTTCATTGGAGAAAGCCCGAAGAACAAATGGATCGTTGTGTGTGGGTTACAGATCGGATACAGTAAAATCCCGCGTAAAAGAACCCATTTAGGTTCTCAAAGAGTGGTGCTGGTCATGACATTTAAATACAGAGTTACACCATGTGTGGTCTAAATGTTACTAGATTTCAGTCATAAGAGTCATGAAATACTACCAGTCATATCTGAACATTAAAAACAGCAGTAAATATCATTTTTTTAGAATATTAAGTTAAGTTTCATAAATAACCATTTTTGTAAGAACGTTGAGATTTGCCCCAAAATTTACGAGCTAAAATAAGAACATAATCAGGCGCGTTCTTATATGCAAAAAATAATGTATTACTTCCCTACAAAATAAGAACCTTTTCCAAATTTCAGGCTGAATTGGTTCTTATAAAACCTGGGTGTCGTCTAAATGGCAAATTTCAGGCTGTAGTTAGTAATCCGCTAGGTTCTTATTCTCATAGGCGGGATTTTACTGTAGCTAAGGCAAGGAATAAACCATGCCTCTGAGTGTTATCTTGCATATGATGGGCACACGCTGCACGAAACTGTTGCGCGTAATGTTACAATTTTTATGTGAAGTTGCACGCAATATTTCGCGCTACAATTTCAGGGGTTCACTTCAGACATCTCATGCAAGATTACGTGGAATGATGGGCCGTGTGTCCGGGAAGGAAATTGACAATGACTTCTCACATATCCACCAAACCTCTGGAGTATACATGTTCAGATGGTTTATCTAAAACGTCCATTTTTCCAAGTCGCATGCACGTCTCGACATTTCGATAAGCATGCTTAGAAATGTCACACCTTCTTTGCAAGCTTTGTCGGTGTCGTCACGCTCGGGCAACAACCAACAGTCACACAACACTCTTAGCCAATGGTCACAGAGATTTGGCCCGTGCACACCAAAGCTTGGGTGTTGAACTATTCAGAATGCCTTCATGTATGCAGTTCATTTGTGTCTCCCTCCCCTTCTTTGCTGTTTCATTTGATTTTGACACTGAGGACAGAACCATTTTCCTTTAGGGGCATCCGTTAATCCAACGCAGCCGTAATGAAACCACTCGATAGGGCACTGAAAAACGAAAGAAAAAAATCACATTATGACCTGCATCTGATAAGCAGTCAATCTACAAAACTTGGCAGTGAAACTGTAAAGTTTTGTGCATTACTTTTTATGGTTTAAAGAGTGTAAACCACGGAAAAATGACGTCAATTTGTTGTTTATTATCCGTTCTAAAGAAGTTAAAACAGCTACTTACATCCGGGTTGTCGCATCCAACCATTTCGCCATAGGACACCTACAGACAAAGCAAAAACGACGCAAACATAAATTATAATACTAATGGCACGCAAACGAGAACATGCGCTATGATCCCATTTCAAAAATGTTTATACAGTTCTTTCAAGAAAGGTTGTCCTTCACAAGCGTAGAAACGTCAGGACAATACGCTATCATAGTTTGGAAAATTCTACTTAATTTGTGTTTGCTGCGTGTCATGTTTTTTTTTTTTTTAGGTTTTCCGCATTTTCACGTACACTGAGTACAGGCTCGTTCAGATTCAGGACAGGACGTCCTTGGAATCAGTTTGGTTTCTTGAACTACCAAGCAAAGATTCCATGTTATCTCTGCCTTTCCAGGTTTACTACAACTAAACTTTCATTCAACTGTATGTGCAACTCACTAAGACGCTACCTGACCCTTAAACTGAAGTGCTTTTCACTTACCTGATTACAAAGGCAATATCGAGGTTCATTAGGATCGTAAACCCAGTCTGGTACAGCGGCTGCCGCCACTGCTGCCTCCTGCTCAGCGACCTGGGCTGACGCCACTGCAGTGACCTGAGTTTGGCTTTTACTTCTGTCCAGGAAAAGAAGAAAGAAACACAGTATACTGTAAAAGACTCCTTTAACACCTTATGGACTGGAGAACAGGAGGTAAAAACAGGCACAAATTTGAGGAGCACGATGTGTTTTGTTTGTCACAAGATACATAAAGTCTTGCTACTCACGCAGACTCGCCGTCAAGAAAACTGAGATGTATAAATACAAATTTAAAAGAGATGAACATGTACTGCATTATAAATAGGACTCCAGCTCAAATTATGGAGAGTGACCACCCCACACAAATGGAGTGACTGTTGATGTTCAAAATAATAAACATTCCTATTAAAATGAACTAAAGCGAGGAATATTCACATGATGTTCAAAATAAACGTAAAGTTAACTCAATCGTTGTGCCTTGTCGTCCTTGTAGCTCAAAACGGCGAATTTTAGCGATTTACTGGGTTTTTGCGATGCTGTCTACTGTACATAATATTAATACGTAGCCAAATCGCGAAACCCACAATAAATCGCTGAAATTCGCCGTTTTGAGCTACAAGAACGACAAGGCACGACGATCGAGGTAACTTTAAATTTATTTTGAGCATAAATGTGCATATTCTTCGCTTTAGTTCATGTTAGACCATGTTATAACGGGAACGTTTCAGCTTTCCCATACAGTCCTTTATAGTTTTGACATCAACAGTCGCTCCATTTGTGTGGGCTCCCTGTGGAGTGACTTGTCAGTGCTCTCTGTTGGTCAGGCATTTTCTTAATTAATGTTTGTTATTATTTCGATACAACTTTAAACAGTTCACAGGGTTCTCTCGAAAAATTTTAGGAACGTTTAGTAGTAGGCGGCAATGAAGCAATATACACATCATGTAATCTTACATTAGGTCTAAACTGCTGACCATTAATAAGCCGAGAGTAGTTGTCATTCGCAAGCTCATTCACGGCATTTACGCGATTCTTGCTTCATTTTCTTCACGTTTTCAGCCAAATTTACATTGTTTTCAGCTTGGAGAGGAAATTAAAAGGCAAAGAAAACCTATACAAACTTATGATTGCTTAAGTTAATACATGTGAGAAACATTTTCTGTATACATGAAAGAAGCACATCATGTAATCGTCACGGTATTTTAATGACTATTATTGTAAACAGGATAATAAAAAGTGTAAGTTTTGTTGTGTAGTGCAGTGAAACTATATAGATCTTTATCCTTTATAAATCTTTATTTATTACGGGGCCAAGCTACATCAAGGAATTGTTCTCATTCTCATTACGTTCTAGCAATTATGATCTAAGAGGCTATTGTAAGCTTAATCAGCCTACCTTTAAATCAAAGTATTTGCATAATTCTTATCGCTATAAAACTTCACGTTTATGGAACAACCTATCGGACAACATTAGAGGAGCGTCCTCTCTTAGAATTTTTAAAAATTTACTGAACAATGTTAATCTGACCACCGAGGCCAACTGTTGCTGTAATCTTTGTATCAAATAGTTTATATTTTTAAATTTTATTGTCTATATAGTTTTTAAATTTTATAGTCTAGCTTAGATAATCATATTTAAATTTTTTATATTGTAATTTTTAGAATACACGTTCACTTTTAAACGAGCCCCTGGCTCATTGGTGATATGTGTTTAAATAAAGTACCTACCTACCTACCTACCTACCTACCTAAGTACAACACAATACAAGGCTACACAAACAAATCCAGGATCTTGAGTCCTCTGCATTGTTTTGCGCATCTACAACACAATACTTACTTTTTCTTTTGTTTTGTTGATGTCGGCGCCACACTAAGGGAAGCGTGTACATCACTTGGTGGAACTGGAATACTGACAGAGTTCACATTGGCAGATGGTGAGTCAAAAGGCATCCCCAGGGAACTACTGGCTGGTAGTCCATTCAATCCACTTGGTGGAGTGGACAAATTGCTTAGTGAACTTCCTGTTTGTGGCATAGAAAACAAAAAGTGGAATCAGCAATGATTATTTTTTAGTGGGAGATGTCATGGCCTACTGTTACCCTGTTGGATGCTGGATCCAGCAGTCTATGCCGGCTAGCGTGCTGTGGGCAGATGAACAGAGGTAAATTCTACCTGCATTATTGTTCATCGTCAAATCTTACATGCAGTTGCCCCTCTCATAACAGGGACTGACTTATTTATCGCACCAAAAAAACAAATGTCCTTTTATTCATGCTGCTCAGTATAAACCAATAGTTTTTTTTTCAGATTTGGTACTACCTCGCGAACATTGGAGTAACTACAACACCATGAAGGAAGTTGTATTTGTAAGATCGTTTTAATAACATGCAGAAGGCACCTCACCTAGGGCGGCAGCATATGGAGGTTTCAAGGCCCCACTGCTTCTTCTCCCAGACTGCATTTGTAGTGTTGTTGTTACTGCTTGAGCAGCGGCAACTGCCACAGCAGCTGATCCTGCTCCAACAGAACCTGGAAATGAAAAATGAAATGGAAATGAAATTATTGAGAACAAAGCACATTAATTTGACAACTTCTTGTGCAAAGGGTTTACTGTGGCCAACCTGAAACTGCAGGCCAGCGGGCAGGCAGGTAGAGAGGTTCAGGCTATTAACTTGGCTAAGAGGCTAAAGAGTTGAACTTTGGACTACAGAGAACAACATTCGTCATTTAAAAAGATGGTTTTTCAATTCCAGTGCCTCACCACACAGTCATGCTACTGTACCTCCACTAATAATTATATTAACAAAGGGTAAACTATTCTAAAAAAATAATTAAACTTGTTTTATTTACCTAACTGAATGTGTATGATTTAGGAGCAGAAGAAGGAGACTGAGGTGCAACTGATTTTGGCGATGGCGACATCTGATTGTAGGCTCGAAGGGCTAACTATTCTAAAAATCAAACGTTTTATTTACCTAATGTGTATGATCTAGGAGCAGAAGAAGGAGACTGAGGTGCAACTGATTTTGGCGATGGTGACATCTGATTGTAGGCTCGAAGGGCTAACTATTCTAACAATCAAACTTGTTTTATTTACCTAATGTGTATGATCTAGGAGCAGAAGAAGGAGACTGTGGTGCAACTGATTTTGACGACGGCGACATCTGATTGTAGGCTCCAAGGGCTAACTACATGTACATGTATTCTAAAAATCAAACTGTTTTATTTACCTAATGTGTATGATCTAGGAGCAGAAGGAGACTGAGGTGCAACTGATTTTGGCGATGGCGACATCTGATTGTAGGCTCCAAGGGCTAACTATTCTAAGAATCAAACTTGTTTTATTTACCTAATGTGTATGATCTTGGAGCAGAAGAAGGAGACTGAGGTGCAACTGATTTTGGCGACGGCGACATCTGATTGTAGGCTCCAAGGGAGCCATACGAGTAGTCAGGTATGCCAGGAATAGACAAGTGGTCTCCATTCACAAGATCACTCGACAAACTGTCAGGAGTCTTTCTTTCTACAATGGAGATGGAAACATTAGGTACATGACTGTATGACAAGAAAATAATAAAACAATAAAAAAAAAAACATCCATTACTAACAGTGTAATGTACAAAAATTGTTATAAGATAGCTAGCACAGCCGCGCAATCAAATTAAATCAGTCAATATAAGTGTGCACAAAATCCAATGGTGCATGCTGATAGCGTGAGCAAATTGCTTCACCTTTAATTGTGCGGGTTTTCCATGAATGTTATAAAATAATCGGTTCTTCCTTTTAGCTATGCACTATCGAGTTATGGTGCACTTGGGAAGTTTGGAGAGCACTCAAGAAGCTAGAGTTGCTCTTAATCACCTATATCTAGTACTCAACAATTTTCATACTACAGCTTTCGTCAGTTCCGTGAATAATGATATTATAACTGTAAGTAATGTTAAGATAGTTAATAGAAGAAATGTCTATATCATTGTACTAATGTAACATGTATTGTCAATTAGTAATTAAATACTATAAGTAACGCTAGTAATAGTGAGTAATTTTTTTCTTTTTTTAGTATTGTAAGTAATGTTACTGTTCAGTACTGTAAGTAATGTTAGTGTTGTAAGTAATGTTTGTGTTGCAACTAAAAAAAAGAGTTGCTCTTATGACGCTTTTTGTACTCTCCAAACTTCCCATGCGCACCATACAATTACATGTAACTTGATGAACCAATTGTTAATTATGACAATCAAATCCTGATTTCTTGGCCCCTTGATTTCTTCAAACCTCTTAAAACCTCAAATCAAAGTTGCTTCATTCTCTAGTCAAATACCCTTGATTATTTGAACTCCTTTCTTTTTTCATTTCTTTTTTTTGGTCATGCATAAAAAATTAAATGATTTAACTTAACCTTGCAGCCAAATCAGCTAAAATTGGCTAAAAAAAGTGAAAAGAATGTACTGTATCACCACACTCAGCAGCCCATAATTTCTAAAGCTTTCTAAATGGAATGCCGTGTACCATTTGAATTTCTGTCCAGAATTTACAGATTTTTGATGTAAATGGAAAGCACCCCAGGATTTCATTGTACCAGTCAAGTGTGTACATTTACATACACACCATTGCCATTATTTTTCTCAATTAAGTTATAGATTATTTTAATTGTTATTTTTAATTAAATATAAAACAGCAGTAACATGCAATTCCAAGTTGAAAGTACATTGCACAGTTACATGAACAAGTGAAACAGAGATGTCCAGGAGTGAATGCTAATTAGTAAGAGCACATTCTTTGTGATAGGCGTCACAAAGTGTCCTCATTGATAGACATTGACCAAAACACACAATTCTTCAAATGTAAAGTAATATGGAAATAACCCAGTCAAACATGAAATACTTATCAAACAATACTTATGTTCAATCCCAGACATAAGTGAAGTGAAATGTACATGCAAGTTTTTCCATTAATTTTGTCTGTTGATGCACACCAATTTCTTTTACATTAGTTTGTACAGATTGCTTGACAATATAAAACAGGTAAATGTGAACGCACACGTCAGCCTCTGAATTATGTGACTTGCACAAAGCGTGCTTGTACACTGTTCAGTGTAACTTACTGTGCCCAGCCAGTTGCAATCCGTGTATGTGATTATTTCTCGCAGGTGATGGTGGATTGAGGGGTTCATCCAGTCTAAGAGATCCTACAATAGAGAAAATAGTTCTCAATCATTGCTTATCATAATAGCTAAAACAGAATGTCAGCACAATTCCATACAAAATGTATAAACAAATAAAAACTTTTCAACTGATCTATGATTGGACATGTACATGTCTTTCTCAATGTTCATGTGGATTCTGATATCATGCTTGTGTTGCTAGTGAAAACCAAATTTAGAAGAGAATGCTTCTCCAAAATAAATGCATGCACATGTACATTTTTGTAGCAGAAATGAATGGCAGTCAATTGTTCGCAACAAACTGCACAAACCTACAGTACATGTAGATCTACTACTAAAGGGAAGGTAAAAAGGAAAAAAGTCTGCGTTCGGGCCTGGTGACTCATCAGCAAAGAGCTTGTCCCAGTTTCCATTGTAAGCTGATATGCCAATCCATCACAGGGTAACCCCAGCATTAAATTAACCAGTACCCATTTATGCATGTGGGTGTAGAGAGCTATAGTGAGGCACTATGAGAGTAAAGTGTCTTGCCCAAGAAAAAAAAAAAAGAGTCACAGGACTTGAACCTCGACTACTTGATCCAGAGCCCAGCGCACAAACCATTACACTACCACACCTTGACCTTGCAGCACATTGTGGATCTATTACATAATTGAACCCCCCGGAAAAAAACAAAAATAAATAAATAAATAAAAAACAAAAAAAAACATAACAAAACAAAAAAACAAGTTCATATTCATTTGCGTTCGCATTCATTGATGTTACCTTACAACACAGCAAGAATTATATTAAGGCAGATAACAAACTTACTTTGTTCTAGAATTTCTGTTATTCCAGCATTATCTGCTTCTAGTTCCATTTTAAACTTTGCAAGTTCTTGATCTAATTTTCGTAAATGTCTGTCCACCTAAAAAAGACAAAAAAAAATTATTAAATGCCGTATTTGTACATTGCATAAAACGAACTTATCTGTGTGTGTTGTTAGTGACTGAATTAAACATGTTAGGTCTTAACTATTTTATTTTTGTTATTAATGTATGAGCGACAATCTTCAAATTGGCAGTGATAACAGCTGTCCTTTACTGGCAAAATCATGGCCACATAACCAACAAGCAGGACAATTTCCAAGCATTATACACGCAAATACTTACATGTACAGTTTACATACTAATTGAGATAAACTTGAAAAAAAAATGGGGCAAAGGCTTTTCAAATTCAGCTGAATGTAAATTATTTGTTTTAAATTCTTCACCAAGTTTTTCCATGTGCCATTTGCCCATGAGTCCTTTCTAGGGTACATCTCTTTTGAATACAATGTCTCCATAGATTTAAGGAGGCTCGCAACGGTTTCCAGCACTTTCCAGCTCTTAAACTTTATTGGGTCAGTACTACAAATCTTTATCAGTTACTGCTACAATAATGATATAACACAATTTCCCAATCATTGCTGAACAAGTTGTGGTCATTTTCATGACGTCACAACAGTTTTACCTGTTAAAAACACCCTTAATTTTCCCTTTAAGCGCTTATGACTCAAAAACGAGTCCAGTGACCCCCATTTTTTATTATTGAATAATGATTGGCATGTTAAGATGCAACTTTTTGCAAAGTTAAAAAAATTTCTCCAGAGCGGTTTCAGAGCCACCTTAAATTTCCAAAAATTTAAGGTGGCTCTGAAACCGCTCCGGAGAAATTTTTTTAACTTTGCAAAAAGTTGCATCTTAACATGCCAATCATTATTCAATAATAAAAAATGGGGGTCACCGGACTCGTTTTTGAGTTATAAGCGCTTAAAGGGAAAATTAAGGGTGTTTTTAACAGGTAAAACTGTTGTTATAGTAACCAGTGACTTCATGAAAATGACGACAACTTGTTCAGTAATGATGGGGAATTCGTTTAACATCATTATTGTAGCAGCAACTGATAAAGGTTTGTAGTACTGGCCCATCAAAGTTTCAGAGCTGGAAATTGCTGGAAACCGTTGCGAGCCTCCTTAAGTCAATTCTATCTCAAGACCAGAATTACCTAAAATTGTGTAACTTTGACCCCATTAAGGACAAAATGAGTATGTTGGCTTCCCAAACTTGTCATTGTTCATGAACTAACAGTCATCCAGATGTTCTTTTGATGGAAACTCTGCAATGTTGTGGCGCAATATTATTAATATTGATTGACAGTTTGGTCAACTCAACTTGCAATGAGAACTTGGCAACTCATGCAAGTTAAACTCATCAACAATAGATGAGCTTGGGCATTGGTGCCTCAAGGTTGGTGGAGCCGGGCGATGCACAGCAGGGGAGGAGGTATCCATGGTAACCCTGAAGCGGCCACCACCCACCTGGGCACCGTCACACTGAAGGACTCAGTGGAATACTTACCAACCTACCACGAGGCTCATCGACTCACCCAAGGGAGGGTGGGCCGGACGAAAATTGCAAAGCCTGCGAGCGAATATGCTAGCGAAATGAGCTTGCGAATGAAAGCGAGCAGCACACTGCGTGTAAAGGTCCTGAAACGCCCCTGCACGGGTCCTGGGGCCACCCCGAGCTTTATGCGGCCAGCGGTAGCGGCGTACTGCATATAGGCGTCATAAAGTACCCCAGCGAACTGCCAAGGTTGCAAGCGAGCTTCCTGCATCCAACGGTTGCTGGAGGGCATTGCTTTGAGGTTAACTTTGCCTAAATTACATTTAGCCACATTAAATTTGAATTGAAAGTTGCAAGTTGCTTTGATCAAACTGTCAATCATTGGTACATTGCACTAACAACAATGCTGACTTCTCATCAAAAGAACACGATCTGGTTTGATTGGAATTAGCTTAGAAGTTGTTCATTACACTGTACATGTAACTGCACTGTACCAGATATTTTACTACCGATACTGACAACAAAAAGTTTTTAAAATACTGTTATGTTGCATTGGCCTGCAAGATTAAATCTTTGCATTTAGTGACAATTACAAATGAATCTATGTGTATAATGTATGTTGTATATTCTGTGGTTGAATTTTACCCTAGGTTACAAATTGGTATTTTCTTTTGTTTTATATTCATTACCATACATGAATATTAGTAATTACCATACAGTCATGAGAACAAAGGAAAATACTTATAGTACAATTGAGCCACAACATGTATTCATTCTATCTACAGTGCCCAGTAGAACCCTGATTTCTTGAACCTCCAGAGGTACATGTAATGAAAATCGGTTTGAGAAATCGGGAGGTTCGAGAAATCAGGATTTAAATTCCAGAGAAGCAATATCCAAGGAAAATGAAATTTTGTTTGAGAAATCAGGAGTAAAATAACAGAGAAGTACTATCCAAGTGAAACATTATTTGGTTCGAGAAATCAGGAGTAATGGGGAACCGAGGGTTTGAGAACAGGATTCTACTGTATAGGGAAAGTCTTATGTTGACTTACCAGATCGTATGTCTGTGTTGCTATGTTCACTTTCTCATCAGCATCCTCCACAGCCTTTTGGTACTCCTAAAAAAAAAAGAAATAAGCATATACATGTAATTATATCAACAACAATAATGAACGCTAAAAACTGCTTTAAAATCAAATGATGACCAGTTGCTCTCCAGCAATAATAAATAAATTATGAGGCAGCCATTTTGTATGTAATAAAGATGGCAGCCAGCAAAATTTACCATCTTTGTCATTACAACAAATCTCCATTTGCTGCCTACTTTGTCTGAAATTGATAACATTCTGGTTAAAATTGGTCGGCCATCAGCTACCTACACTGTACACGTACTTTGCAATTTTTCCTCAAGAAAATTATTAGTTTCCTCAAAAGGCTTTTCGAGTTCGCACATAAGTAACAGTGCATAGTTGTTAGTATGTTCTTGTTATGAAGTTCTTACATCTCTAATCTGTTTGTACTGTTGCTCCTTCCACTCTGGCTTGGCCTTACGACAGTTCATGAAAAACTGTTTCACTCTGATGTCCAGGTCATCTATTCTGTCTGTTGAGAGCACAAAACATGTTCTCAAACATATTATATCAATATTGATACCATCTTATATTGTTTCTCCCAGCTTGAATGTACAAGAATTAAAAACTTCTCAATGATCATATCAAAAATAGGCTCCATGACCAATACATAGATAAAGTCTGCATACAAGCCTAGTGGCCCATCAGGCTGGAGCTTATCCCTGTTTCCGTAGCATGAAGTGACTAGGAGTATTTCTAGTCCCCCCTAAATGGGATGCTAGTCCATCACAGGGTTACCCCCAGCAGTAAATTGAATAATTGTTAATTATTTTCACATATAAAAATGTATGCATGCTTTGCATTTCTGAAAAAAAAAGGGCTTACACAAACAGTCACTTCTGACATTATACAGCATACAGTGTACACTGTATCTGTTTACTACAAGATCCAACTTACTTTGAACCTGAAGATCCATCTCTCTCATGTCCGTAAATCTGTCTCGCAGCTCAACAGGGAGCTGCTCTATCACTGATGAAATAAAAGTTCATCAATATTTCACATGACTGTACACATGCAAAAAGGTCTTTTAGAAAAAAAGTGGCTAGGTATTCAAAGGTTTGTTACAGTCATGTGTTTGTTTACATATAAACAGAAAACAGAAAGGATAGAATTATGTGGATTCTATCCGAAGACCCACTGGGTGTTTTAGTTGGAAAACTGAAGAACATTATTTTCTCTAACATTGTTTGAGAAACTAATAAAAAGTACAAGATTTTTTTTTTTCATGCAAGTCAAGTTAAAGTGTTGCATAGCACTGGCACACGATCATTCAGGGCAATATCAAAAAAACAAAACAAAAGGCGCACTGGATCAACTTGGATCGTTGATTTCAATATTATTGTCTATTGTGTATCTCCTCATTCTTGAATAGCTGCTACTCTTATTCAAATTAGTGATCCGAGTTGATCCGGTCTGACTTTTGTCTCTCTGCTTCTAAAAATATGGCATCTGGGGGCTTGACCTTGCAAAAGTATTGCAAGGTTTTCTTTTGATTTCCAAGCTAATTTCTTGCAATCAAGATAAGAAACGTTTGTTATTTCACTACATAAATCGTACGCAAATTAGCAGAGGACTACTTCACGGGTTTTTCCATCACACCGATTTTAATCGAGCTACTGCGCATGTCCGAAGCAGGAACTTATTTACGTTTTTGCGACCACTGACAACGCTCGATTTACGACAAGTTTCACTCCATGCAACCTTTCAAATTTTTATCTATTACTTCAAATCGCATCATCGAAGTGTCAAATACAGACCAGCGGTTTTTACAGCTCAAAATCATTGAACAACGACCACCGAACGCCGAACAATAACAATGAACGTTTACAAACCCAAAACTGCGCTCAGCGAAGAATGCACACAAAAAATAACAACACAAATAAGCTGAGATAATCTTACGCTCAACATAGTCTTCCAAATAAAGCATCTTGATTCAGTGGATGTATATTTTTCACTTCTTTTCAGCTTTCCTTGTTAATTTCATCATGGCGTCCATTTCACGACTGCCGCATTCTTGCTACGGCGCATGCTTATCAGAGCGACTGCTGACCAATCAGTACCCTCGTGTTCCAAAATTTCACAATCTCTCGCAAAGCGCTCATTTCGTTTTATTTTTATAGTAGAATTTTGAAAATCCGGAACTATGAGTGCAATTTTTAGGGTATTTTCCACAGGCTCTTGTAGGAGGAGTGATACATTTATTCCGTTTACACGCGCACTGAGTGGGATCACTGCAGCTCGAGCTTTTGCAACAGACACAAAGGTAATCAACGTGGGCTAATTTGCTAGCTACAATTTGTAGCAAAGAAATATTTTTATCCTTCTTACCTTTTTTTAGGTTCGCTAAATCAACATCGTGATCACAATTTCATAAAACCTTAAGCCCCATAACTTACCATATAAAACTTGAAAAGCCCTTTCTAGTACCCCCACCCCACCCCCCCTCCACCACCGACCTTACCCACACTACAAACCGCTGCATTTACTTGTTATTGTCACCTTCTTTGTAGAGATGTGTTTTTTACAGTAATGAATATGAAAGTCTTTCATATCTTTCTTTACTTGCACTTATTGCTGATTTATGAATTGAAATACCCCCATCTCTAATAATTCCTCTCACCCTCCCTCTCTATTAAGCTCCTGCCCACCCCCCCCCCACCCCGCCCCATTTACTTTCACTTCTCTGGTATGTCCCAGGAGGATTTTGTCTCACTTTTTGAAAGAGGGTACACAAGTACGTTTATTACTAGACTGCAATGAACAGTGTCTTTCTTTTTTTAAAGCGTGCGACACAAAAACACAAATTAATGCAATAGGGACAAAATCTGACTGCTTGCAGTCTGTTCATTTACAGGTTTACAGATAGGGAAGAGATGGTTGGGTAACAAGGCCAGATACTCAAAGCATTTCTTGTGGTATCATTTCAATCATAGTACATGTACATGTAGCTTTCAATCACTGTAGCTGTCAAATTATCACAAAAATATATTGTTATTATTGTTATGATTATTATTATAATTTGTTTATTTAGTTATTAGTTTTTCTCTTTTTGTTCCCAGGAAAACCTTAAAAGGACTCCGTTATATGACTTTCATTTGGAGCATGGAGGTAAAATGGTTCCTTTTTGTGGTTGGTCAATGCCAGTGCAATATAAAGATGGTGTACTGCCTTCACATTTACACACTCGCCAGCATGCCTCTTTGTTTGATGTATCACATATGTTACAATTCAAGTTACATGGAGATGACAGGGTGAAGTTCTTGGAGAGCTTAGTTGTTGCCGATATTGAAGGACTTGCTGATAACACAGGAACACTGTCATTGTTTACAACTGAAAGTGGTGGCATTATTGACGACTTGATCATTAACAAGACTCCTGAGCATTTATATGTGGTGTCAAATGCAGGATGTGCAGATAAGGTCTTAAAGCATCTTCAGGTATAGTATTTTATTGTATAAGTACTTTAAGTGACCCTGAGGCATTTCAGTCAGTAATATGATCAAATTTCCACCCCTTGCAAGTTTGGGGGTATCATAGAGAATTCTATGAAAGATTAAACATGGCTCTTTCTGTTTTCAAATATCTGAATTTCAAGTAACTGTAATTCCACTGTTCTCGCTCCTCATGTATATTTTGTGCCAAAATTGACTGTAGAATAGGGGCACTTAGAAACATGAAAAGAAAAAAAAAATGGGGAAAACAAAAACCCTAAGTTTGTCAGTGCAAGGAGTTTTCTTGCTTAGAGAGAGCAGAAAATAATGCACAGTGCTCATAACTTAATGAACACTGCATCCTTTTATGCTGCATGGATGTGCTGTGCATTCATTAAGTTATGGATGTGCTAAATGATTTACTGGCTATGTTATAACAGTTTTTGTTTAAGCTGTTAATCTGTAGCTGGTGTATAATTTATCAACAGGAGAGACTAGCAACTGTGAGTAAAGATTTGGATGTTGCTATGGAAGTTCTTGAGAACAAAGCCCTTGTTGCATTACAAGGTAAAGTATGTGTACTATCTCACATGTAATACGTGAATGGTAATCCATTTCTCCCAACATTTGGTAGGAAATTTTATCAAATGTTCTGATTTTGCAAAATTTGTCCCAAGCACAGCTATCTCAATGTATGTCAATTTTTGGGGATAGTTTGTTCAAGTGACCTCAAGAGTGTGTGCAAAGGAAGTCTGAAGTAAGGGGAGAATACAACATTAGACCATATTTCAGTTCTTTTTACTGGACTGGAACTAGCTTGCAATGGAGGTTAATGCAGGGGAGTATCGTTATTTGAGCTTCATGTGATTTGCATTTGAAAAGATTCCCTCATTAGCCTCCATTGCAAGCTAGTTCCAGTCGAATACCGAGAATGTGAATCCTCTATTGTTAGAACAACCTAAAGAACTCTGACCAAATGGATAGTCTGGCTAAACTCGATCTGAGTGTGAAGTCACTAGAAACTGACAGAGTATTTGCAACAAAGTTATGTGTTCAATTTCCAAAACCAGATGTACACATATTTTCAGGCCTTCTTTGCAACTGGTTACAGTGAGTTTCTGTTAAAGTTGCCAAGATCCATACATTGTGAATGAGTTACACCACTCAGTGAGAGCTGATTCACATCTTTCTTCTTTAGTACCAAAGAAGCTTCAAATGTGTCGTAACCATGCTTGTGTAATATGTAAGCCCAGGTGTCATTTACTTGTATCTGGTTCATGGTCTTTCAGGGCCCCAAGCTGCCAAAGTTCTTCAGAGCGGTGTTCAAGGTGACCTCAGTAAAATCTTATTTATGCATGGTGGTGTAATGGATGTGTTTGGAATCAAGGATGTGCGTGTTACTAGGTGTGGCTACACTGGCGAGGATGGCTTTGAGGTAAAAACAGCTCTCTCCTGTCAGGTTTGTAGCTAAGCTCGAGAAAAAAGAACGTCCGTTTTTTCGTTATTTGTTGCTTGGTTTGGTTGTTTGTTCTTTAGTTCGGCAGTCGGTATATTTTTTGTTCGGTAATTCCAACAGCTACATGAAATCTAGTTAGTTCTATAAAGTCTGTTGGTTTCTTAGTTAGCGTCGTGTGTCTTGTTCGTTAATTTGTTCGTTGACTTCGTTCGTCCGTCCGTCCGTCCGTCCGTCCGTCCGTCCGTCCGTCCGTCCGTCCGTCCGTCCGTCCGTTCGTTCGTTCGTTCGTTCGTTCGGTGGTCGGTCGGTCGCTCGTTTGTTCGTTCGGTTGTTCGGTCGGTCGGTCGGTCGGTCGGTCACTCGTTCGTTCGTTCGTTCGGTCGGTCGGTCGGTCGGTCGGTTGGTTGCTCGGTCGGTTGGTTGCTCGTTCATTCGTTCTTCATTCGTTCGTACCTGTTCATTCGTTCGTTCGTTCGTTCGTTCGTTCGTTCGTTCGTTCGTTCGTTCGTTCGTTCGTTCGTTCGTTCGTTCGTTCGTTCGTTCGTTCGTTCGTTCGTTCGTTCGTTCGTTCGTTCGTTCGTTCGTTCGTTCGTTCGTTCGTTCGTTCTTTTCTTTCCGCATTCTACTGATCGCCTGTTATTAAACAGTCGTGTTAGCCATCCGCTATTTATTCCCACATTGTACATTCCAGAAGCGTCCACAACTGTTTAATTAAATCTTATTAATGCTTCTTTTACTTGGCACCAGCTATCAGTGGATGAAGACAGAGCTGTGGATTTGAGCAGAGCTTTGTTAGAAAGCAAAGAAGCGGAGGTAAAACCAGCGGGACTGGGACCAAGGGACAGTCTGCGACTTGAGGCTGGGCTTTGTCTCTATGGAAACGATATTGATGAAAACACTACTCCTGTTGAAGCAGTGCTTGTGTGGACTATTGGTAAGTTGGTCTATTATTAAAATGACCTGCTAAGAGCGTTTTCGGTTTACTTAAGATTTATATCCTCCTTGTTTGCTAAAAACACCAACTATTGTCGACTATAAAGCCATAGTTATTCATAAGATGGGTTAATGTTCGAAAAGGGTCGGTGTGTTTTTTAACCTATTTAAGGTTTAATTAATAATTTCTATAACTTCATTTATTATTCCACTATTGCGCCATTCTGCCATATTAGGGCAAATGACCGCGCAAAATATGCCACGTTATTACACTGTAGAACAGGGCAAAAATATGGACTGAAAGCGGAGCGACAAAATGCCGAACAAAACTTTATTTTTTAGTGGAATAATAAATCACTTATTCGATGGTTTAGCATATAATACGAGCGGACATTTTGCTCATTGCTCGTATTTTTTTATTTTTATCTTTTATCTTTATTTTTTTTATTCGGGGCTCGAAAATACTACGCCACTCGCAAAATATCCGCGCGTATTATATGTTAAACCATCGAACAAGGTGTATTTACAACACCTGTGGTAGTGTCCTACATAGAGCCAGCATATTGTAGCAGGTACTAGTATTATGTCAGAATACATCACAGAAAAGTTATTGAACAACAACAACAACAACAACAACAACTTTATTTACCCTAATAAATTACAAGAAAGAAAATATATATAGTATAAATAATAAGTAATTAGGGGTCTGGCTGCCTGAAATAAGTGTAGAGTTAAAAAGGGCAGGCAGCCAGTGTTACAATTATGTGATACAAATTTAGGTCGGTAAAGCACACAACAACACAGAACATTTCAGAACATTACAGAACATTACAGTGAGCAAAATGAAAAAAAAGACAAAAACATATTACTTGTACATACTAATACAAAGGGAAGAGGCGGCGTGCCCAGGCAGATTTTCCAGGAGCAGAAATAATCCTTCAACAAATCAAAGAGAAGGCTAAAAGGAAAAGAGTAGGACTGGTATCTAAGGGACCTCCTGCAAGAGGTAAAGTTGAGCTCAGAATATCAATCCTCCCAAGTGATTTTGTACATTGCTTTTACGTCAGCTCTGAGAGTTTGGTGATTAATCAAGACAGCATCCTTTAGTTGATTATTTTCGTGATTCACATTATCCCAGCCCTCTGTTTGACAGTCATCATCATCATCATCACCGTCATCACATCCTTTATTTAAACACGATCAGATTTTAAGCACAATGCTTGTGGGGTCGTGTGCTAAACTAATGAATTACTAATATAACTGCTTTATACTAATAACTGCATTGGATCATATTTACTATATAAATTACCATAACGTAGGGAAAATTATAATACATTGATCTCAGTCGAAAACTGGAAGCAATTCACCTTGTAAGGTTATTAATGAATCAGGGATTATTTCCTAAAAGCCATTGTCTAAGTGCCTTATACCACTCTAGTCAACAGAAGTTTTTCTTCCGTGCGCTGCCGAGGGTAGTAGATTTGATGTAAAAAAATGGCAACTTTTCGAGTTTGTTGTAATCCATTCATTGCTGTTTTTCTACTATATAGAATACTGTTATTCTGAAACTATCGCCGTTTTGAACGTAAATTTACACATCACAAAAATGTCTTGAAAAAAACTGCGAAGTTTTGCAACCTGTAATCATTAACTGTTGTTGTCTTTTAGCTGGAACAAACATTATAGATTCTGATGGCCACAAAGTAGGTAAGCAACATTATCAAAACGGTGTTGACGGCGAGAGAGTGAAAGCAAAGCTAAATGTAATCATTAGTTATGTTACTGACTTTGCGTTCGCGAATATGTCGCTCCAGTGAAGGTCTGACTTTGCAACAACGGGTTTAATAAGTTGTCGGCACTTAAAAGTCATTGCGAATTCAATGTCCTATAACCCCTTTATAAGTGAATCGTGTTCCTTGATTTTTTTTTCGTTTTTTTAAATAATAAAAAGTTTAAAAAGTTAGGATAACTTTAGCTTTTCCGTGTGATGATCTTGTATTGATTTTTATCACTTAGTACACAACAGCACAGGTCTTTCAGTAATATCCTTAATTTGAGAAACTGAATTAAGTCCTTGCAAAGTCGTAACATTGTGTGGGACAGTTTCTGTTTCAACTTACGATTTACTGTCATTGCAAGACAAATTGCAGACTAATCTGCAGAAATTGCTCGTGTAGCCTCTTCTTTGCGACTTCGTCTTACAGCGAAAGTTTGCAAGAGGGCTTGCAGGAAAATATTCTTAAGATTCTTTCTTTAAAGGCCATCTCAATTACACCCTCGCAAGACTTTTTCCATCTGCAGTCAAACGTACTAACCGTTAGCCAACACGTTACACATGCATGTAACCTTTCTTCAAGAACGACGTAAGAATGACTCGACTTTGCCTTTTACCCAAATTTGTAGGTCACGTGACAAGTGGATGCCCATCACCAAGTCTCAAGCAGAACATTGCAATGGCTTACGTGGCAACACAGTTCTCCAAGCCCGGGACATCACTACAGCTAGAGGTGTACAAGAAGAAAGTTGAGGCTCAAGTCGTAAAAATGCCCTTTTTGCCAACAAACTACTACTTTGGCAAATAAATTAAAACGGAGTGGTAAAATGATGCTTTCACGTGTGAGCAAAAGGCAAACACGCGTGCATGATTTAGGAATTCTTTTTGAAATTGAATAGGGTTTTAAATAATGTGTGAAAATTAGCGAACGATAATATAAATGATTATTTTATTTTGTATCTTAATACGGTCGAGCCCATACACTGAGGCACAGGGCGTCAACCTGCCAATCAAACCTCTTCAACAATGTGCGGAACAATAGAAAGGAGAGGCATCACATAATCAACACCAAAAAACGAGATTGAAACACTTGCTGTTATTTACAGAAGGTAGTTCATTCAATGCTGGTTAAAAGTCCAATATACCACCCGAGGATAGAGTCTTCAGTAAGGAAAAGCAATAATCCAAACCCTCTCTTCGAAAAGCACTGTTGAAATGTTTTTGACTAGCTTGGATAGATAAAATCAACATTGTACTAGAGGTGTGAAGGTGATGTAGAAAACAGTTCCCAAAGACTTTTCACCGGCACTGTCGGCCTCTTCATCTCGCCGCGTTTCAGGTCGCGTTCGTTCCGACACGAATTTGTAACCGGGCCGGGAGAACTTGGCAAGAATCACTCTGGTAAACAGGCGTGGGAGCAGCTTTAATTTCATCAGCTGCACAGTGTTTTTAAAAATGTGAAAAGAAAATCAAGATGTATATAAAAATGAAATAAAATTTACAATTCTTTATACTGCCTGTTCGTTTGACTGAGTGAATTACACGTACGTTGGTTCATTTCTATACATCGCACATTATCGCCCCATCGAGAACAGGCACTCTGTCTACACTTATTGCGCCCATCGTGGAGCTCTCGATCAAAACAGTGGCGGATCTAGGGGAGGGGCCCGGGCCCCCATCTTAATTTTTCGGTAATATAGCGCATTTTCTTTGAAGTGCCGGAATTACCTTCGCAACATTCAACATTCATAGTCAAGCGGCCCCCCTCCTTAGGTAAAGGTCAGGATCCGCCACTTCAAAATATGCCCATATTAAGCGCTTTGGGCTCTAGATTGAACCGTTACTTAGATTTATTCATGTGTTCAAAGGGAACATACCAGAGTTAAGTAGGTTGAGGGTAAGAAAAGGAGTACCCTGCGACAAACTTTACAAGAAAGGCTCCATACTGATCGCGTCAAATTTTGGTTGAGCATACGCGAGGCCTGCGAGAGTTTGTGGCGCGAAAAGGATTAAAATAATTAAATGATTAGTCTGCGAGTAGGCTCTCTGCTGCTCGCAGGCTAATAAATGATCGATTATTTCTCGTGATCACGGAATTCAGTTACCAGTCTTATGCTGCGTGTTACTAGATAAAACGCATGATATGATTGGCTCAGTATATAACATTACGTCATAGGACATGTTCCCCAGCCAAGACATAACTGCAACGGTAAGGTACCAGGCACAAAAAACAGCATGACACATTTATTCTTGAAAAAATATATATATATTAATTTACAGTCCATGGCAATTAAAACAATTTTTTTGCTTTTTGTTCACATTTACATTAAAATACAAATAAGTCGCAAAGCTTTTCTTTAAAATTATTTGAAAAACTCTTCGTCCTGAGATATACACGTCCACGGACGATTGAAGTGACAACGCACATCAAGTAAAGCTCATTTAGCAGTAAAATCTGAAACAAGAAATAAAATAACACAAAAGTCAATAAATAAACCTGCTCGACCTCGGCAGCCTTGTTGCTGACAACGGGCAAAAGCATGAAGCGACTAATAATTATGAAAACTAGACTCAAGCTGTGAGACTAACCTGTTCTTTGGCACTTCTACTGATCTACCATTTGCTGCTGGAAATGTTGAAGGAGCCGCTGCAGCAGAGCTTGGTGACGAGGAACCCTCAGAACTTGTTCGGTATTGTTCGGCGGAAGATTTGGATTTGAAGGGCAACAGCTTACTGTGGAAGAAAACAAAACAATCGTACAACAACGACATAAGAACAATTTTCAGACTAAGAACTTTTTTTCGAGCAACGTGAGAATTTTGAGTTCTGTTCTGTTTTGAATTTTTAACCGTCCGGAAAGATTTCATTCGAGCGTGGCATATTACCATTGTTCTGGTGAAAACACGCAAGCTTTTATTTGACTTATTTATTTGTACTTGATGATATAGATTAAGACCTGTTAGCTTTACGGTTTTTGTTTGACGCTTAACTACTGCAATTTTTTAGTATAATAACAACTGAATTTAATTAATCACTCGACTTGTACGTTCAAAGAACAACAAAACATGGAACCTCTGATACACTTCGAGCAAATAGAATCTTACCTCGACGATTTCAGCAACCTCTTCGCTCGCTCTTTCTTCTTGTGCTTGTCACAGTAGTAGCATCGGCATACAGGAACATCATAATCAACATCAGGGATCGAGATATTGAAGAAACTTGCAACTTGCTGCAAGCTTGGTAAAGGCACGCCCGGCTTGCTTCCGTTTGCCTGCTTCATTTTAGCATCTTTCTGAAGGAGCTGGTTTCAAAGACACAAACGTTTCGTGAATTAGTAGGACTGATACCGTGATTATGAGTGTTATTTAAAACCAGAATATGTTTCTTGCTAACAAAACGCGCGCTTGTCTACAATGGAACTAGTATATGCAAGGCGACCTCTGAAGAAAACTCGAAGAAAACTACTATCTTTAGAATCATTCTAAACTCACCGTCAAGTTTGCATTACGCTTTATACCTTGCGATCAGAAAAGTATTGCCTTTTACAATTTTTTCGCGCAACCCACTGTACTTATAAAAGACAACGGGATAGCAGAGACATTTATTTAGCAACGTTTAGATCAGAATACGATTTCAAGATTGAGTACGGGTACGACTATTCAAAGCTATTGCTTATGCTTTCGATTATCACGTTTCACACCGCTTCCGTACTAACAGTCTCCTGAGCAGCAGGCCGGAGGAGTGAGGGCTCTGGGAACATATCTGGATTAAAATTCGAAATTCGTTCTCGTACTCAATGTCATACTCGCACTGCTATCTAAGGATCTCTTTAGCTTGGCAGCTTGATGGCGTATCTTGAAACATTTGGCCCAACAGTTTTCAAGTCCACAGGCAACCCAAATTAAAGCCATTGTTCGGTCGATTTTTTAATGAACTATTGAATACAGTGTTTATAGAACTTTATTTTAATACTCACCTTCCATTTTTGGTAATCTTTGTGGTTCATGTACTTTGTCTTTGTTTCCAAGTTACCAGTTGAAGCACCGCTGTCCAGAAGGTTTCTTGATTCGTCTTTACATCGACCCTGACGCTTGGCCTTAGTCCTCACGGCTGCCCTTGGATGCGCGTGGCCTGGGAAAATGATCTCCTTTGCAAAAGCGATTTCTTGGGCAAGAGTGCGTTGTTCTCGGAAAACAGGGCGAATTGGGTTCGATAATGTCTGTTGGATCACCTGACGACAGAGGAATGATCGTTTGTCGCGCTCTTTGTCCACATTCTCGTTCATAATCATCGACTGTTAAAAGAACAGAGACAAAAATACAGATTGCACTATACTGATGAATGATTTTCAGACTCGAGAACAATCAACATCCACTTTCTCTTTACTATGTAAGTGTATTGTGAAGAAGATAAATAAGGAGAATAGAGACAATAATCAACTAAACAAACTCTCAGTAGAAATTTAATTTAATTTTTAATTTTCCCAGTGGCATGCCCTACAAAGACCGCAGAAAATGGAAAATTTTCGTACCCATTCCCCACCCAACACGTTTTGACCGTTTTATATCCTTGACTCAATAGTACAAGAACATGCCCTTTACCTTTGCGCGCAAAATGCTTTCACCCAGGGAATATTTCGTGTCTTGCGTTTGCAGGTGTTTGATCACATTCCTCTTTCCTCTGTTTTTGTCTTCAAGACGTTTCTTTTCGCCCAGAATCCGTGAAATGGCCGTGTTCAGGTCGCGTTTGAATCCAGTTGACCCCTGCTCTGATATCAGATGCTTGATGAAGCGTCGGTTCTCCAAAGCCTTTCTTCCGCCAATCAGCGACTTTCCTGAATCATTCATAACACACATAGCACATATTAGAGTTGTACATGTTACAATGTCATATGTCCCAACAAGAACACTTTCTTCGGGGCAAAATTAATATCATCAAGGATTTAACTCGTGCGAAAGTTAAGCCAGTAAGGTACGGTCCGAGTCTGCCTGGGGCTAAGTAAAGTTACTCATAACGCCGCCGCTTGATCCGGATCCAAGCATGTTAACCATTAGGCCACCGCGTCTACCACAAAGCCATGGCTTTTGAATCGATTATTATCACCTTACTAATAAGCCCACGTAATTTTAACACGGGCTTCGTTGCATTTATTTTGCTTACCTTGCCGCAGTTCTGTTGATGCTGTTGTTGGTGGTATTGTTGGAAGAGTCAGCGTTGATTCATCTGAAGAAGGGACATATAGTTATCATTAACTAATGCTGCTAAATTTTATTACCGTTCCACAGCTTACTACGCCATCTCAATTGAATTTGAAGACCTCTCTGATAAGGTTAGTTTGCAATCGAAAAGATTTCTTTTGTAAGAAATTGTATTTTTTCAAATTACAGGATTGGATACGTGATTTGAATTACCGGAAGAGGGGTAAGGGGTGATGCTAACCTCTTCGAGATATTTTGTTTTCTGATAACAGGGTTATCATCCGCAGCCCGGAGATACTTTATCTTTCTTTGCTGTTGATTTAACGCTTGCTAACATTTTTGCACATAATAGCTATTTTTTCACGGTGCATAATTTTGCCATTGCTACTGTAATTTAACATATCACATTAATTTATTCATGGCCATTGAGTAATTTTGGATCAGTTTAATTTAGTATATGATTGCAGTTTCCTGACGCCATCTGCGTCATATGACAACATAGTCAGTGCATAACACTATAGCTCTTTAAAAAGAGAAATCCTTTGGAAGTAACAGGTTTAAATTTCCACCACCCATTTTACCAGGCAGCTCTATAATACAGTTTATAAGCAAACTGTTATTCAAACAATTTCATTAAACAAGTAGCGACTTACCATCATTGTAATTGTCATTCACAGGCAAAGGTCCTTCATTCTCGTCATCACTCGTCATGATATCCATAATAGCATCATCTGTTGTCACATTATTCATTTCCAGGCTCTCACTCATGTGAATCATTTCTCCAGAAGAAGCCTGACATTCAGACATCATCAAAGATTCGTCTTTACCATCATCATGCTCTATTCTTATCACCACTTCTTCACTGCTTGTTTCTTTGTCGAGATCCTTTACTGTGCTTAGTTCCTCATCATGTAATTTTCCACTTGTGTAGATAGTTTCATCATCATCGTCCATAGTTATCACGACTTCATTCAGTGGCGCCACAGGCGCCTTACAGGACTCTGTTGAGGAACTAGTACTATCGGTTGCCATGGAGACGGTACGTGTCAATTCATCAGAAGCAGTAGGCCGTAAAGATTCCTTGGATGTAGATGGGTGTGGTGAAAGTGATGACTCAGGGATTTTCAGTTCAGATGATGTAGATGGACCAGGCCTCGACTGGGTTGTAAGCGGATGAGGACTGGTAACTGGTGTCCAAGTTGATGAGTCAGGCAGGGTCGATGTTGTGAATAAAGAATCCAGGGATTTTGATTCTGGAATCTCATTAACCGTCCAAACCTCTGTACTAAGCGAGTCATCGACTGTAGGAACAGCCATCAACGGAGTAGATTTTGGTGTGTTGGTCAGTGTCCATATTTTCTGTTCTTGTGTTTCATGGTCAGTTGTTTGATAAGATGCCGGGGCTGATTTTGGTCTTCTCGGAGATGTGTTTGGTGTTGGTTTAGGAATGGACCCTTTGGATAATTTCTTGGCCGTCCTGTCAAAAATCACTTCCTCTTCACTCAGCTCGTCACTGAAGTAACCAGTTGATGGAATATTTAATCCGAATTCATAATGGTTACGTTGTCGCCATTTCTTCTTAAATATTCTCCTGTAATGAAAATTTATTGAAATTAATAAAGAAATAAGTTAGTTGAAAAATTGCGTCTCCCACGATGATCGTTTTCAAGTTACTTTTTCTAAGAACAGAAGACTTTAGTTACAGAATCCGAAGCCAAGTGTATAACCAAAACTAAATTACATATTTTACTCTAAAATGAAAAACAGCAAATATTTTAAAATACTTTAAATGATTCTGTCTCTGAAACTGACTTGCAGTTTTCACTTTTGTAGCTAAAAACTACTGTACAAACGTAGATAAGCAAAATACAAGGACACAAATTATAAATAAACAAAGGAATATAGAAAATTCGATACCAACAAATGAACTCCTTCCATTGGCCTCCCTTCCTCCATAATTGAAACATGTCCGGTCCGTTTCGGTACTTTTATTTAGTTGGTAATAAATTAAAAATAATAATAACTATTATTATTATTAACATGTATTATTCTCTTGTTTATGACACTTTGAGCGAGCAGGTCAACAAATGCTTTTGACTCTTTTGGCCTGAAAAATCCGCTGAATATGAATATGATTCAAGCAACCCGCAAAAAGATGCATATCTTTAAAAATATTTCACTGTGAGTAGATAAAACAGTTATAATAATAACGTCAATTTTATTCTGAAATTTAGCACTACATCAAGACAATATATGTGGCATTTTTAGTCATTTTTTTGGAATATATTAAGCTGTTACAGGAGACTAGATAACAAAAATAACGATAGAGAACTTACCACAGACATGGAACACCAGTGAAAATAAACAGTAACATGAAAATTCCTGCCAGGATTCCTGCGACAATTGCTGCCGATGAATCTGAGTCCACTCGGTCTTCATTCTCGGAATAATCAGATTGCTTTTTCTTCTTCTTGAAACGTTTGCCCTTTTTACTGTCGTCTAACTTTGCGTGTTCGTAAGCCATATTCCAACGAAGACCTGAAGATGTTTTCATATCCGGATGAACGGCCATCTTGTGTTGCGGTATCGCTGATGTGCCGCCATGTCGTGTTGACTCTTCATGTCCAGTCATCTTTGGTTCGCCATGTGGTAAAGAATTATCCTTATGATCATTACTGTATGAAGATTTCTCTTCATCTTCTTCAGCGGCAGTGTTGTCTTGTGTTAAAATCCAATTTGATTCTGCAACAGCCGGATCGACTGAAGGAAAAACCGTTTCCTCAGTTGGTAAAATCGTCAACTTGAAGGGAGTGTTGATTTTGATCTTGTAAAGTTCACCGGTGCTAGATGATGGTGGAGTGATTTGGTAAGGAAATGCGTTCTCGTCTTTCTTATTTCCCAAACCAGCAGCCGTTGAAGACATTCTAGCACCATGCAATGAAGATAGCACTTTCAGTTTGTACATTCTTGCCGATCTTTTCATTAACAACTTTCGCATGGTCGAGACTCTTTTAATCTTGTCGTTTATGACATCTGTAGCCAATTTCCTTGGAGTTAAGTCGTTCTTTGACGCCGATAAAGCTTTTTTGTCCAGTGAGCCGATTCGTTCATCATAAGATGAGGGCAAATCTGTGATAGGTGATGTATGGTCAGGAAACTTGTGTTGTCTCGAGCGAAGCGGTACATCAGCATGTTTTGCTGAAGGATTCTTGAATCCGTTCACTTCGCTGTAAGACTCCGTGAAAAGATGATTCGGTTCTTCTGCGAATTGATAGAAGAAGATGCAGCAGTTTGTTAATAAGTAAATGTGAAGGTCAGCTTTGAAAACAAAAATAAATAAGTAAAAGTGAAACGTTTACATCCAGATAATTTTCCTGAATTAATTAAAGCGAGAAATTTTTACTTAGCCTGTAAGCTTATTTGTTTACGAGTAAATCATTCTCTAAACTAGGTACTTGCAGAGTAACTGAATTAGTTCTTATGACTGTGAACTGTGAAGTCTTACCTCTTTACTGTAAGAGAAAGTAATATCAAAAGTCAAACTCAGAACGCTTAGATTAGAATTTCGTCGACGCTTCAAGAGCCGCTTCAAGCTTTCAAACCAACTCGGTGCAGAAGATGGCGCGATTAGCCAATCACAAGCAAGCAGTTTTGCCACGATCAGGAAAGGAAACCAGTCAAGTTCATTATCCCCGACCCCACCCTAAAGATACCTACAACAGTGCATATGAAAAACAAAGGGTTTTTTTTTCGTTGGCTTGTTCATCTTTCTGTGCCTCTTTTAAGCCATGCTAAGTAAGCTCTACACTGAATGGAAACCCTCACTAAAAAAGTTTCTGATTGCGTGTTCTAATTAACAAATTGGTAAAGACGAATTTAGTTGATAGGCGTCTCTTACCTTTGCAAACTGCATTTGATACCAGGAAGGAAAGAAAGATCAATATGAAAACTTTTTTCTTGTCCATTTTCAGCATTGTGTCATTACACTCGCATAACCCAATGCATTCCCGTAGGAGTTTGTAACATTTGACCTCACAAACGCACATTGACGTCAAGCTCGCGCGCCTTAGCGCGCGCTAACGGTAACGCAGGTACGCAAAAAATATATAATAACAATAAATAAAAAATAAAACAGTAATGTAACACACTGAAGATCGTAAATAAGAAGACGTTTTTGAAATAACAATGCAAAAATACAGTGCACAAGTTTGGTGTTAGTTGTGTTCTAATTGTAAATTGTGTTAGGTTCCGGGATTAGTACCCAGGCACTCGGGGCAATTGCGGGCAGCGTGGGACTGAGTGACGCACATTGGCTCGAATATTAAAGATGAAATGTTCAACGTGTCACGAGCGGACAAAGAACGATCTGAGCGCCGGGAATCGAACCCATGACATCCCAAACACCGGGCGGGCGCTTTATCCACTGAGCTACGAGAACTCATCGTGAGCAAGGCATTTGCTAGGTTCATATGTGATACGCTTCCTGCATACCTTGCCTAGTTTCTGTTTGGCTTTTTTTCAGGCATTCGCGGTATCCTATGACGTCACTACTCGTTTCGGTGACCCGAAACTGATTGACCGCGACTAAAATAGAGGCCTAGGAGCTAGGTAATTGCATACCGTAAATGATCGATTAAGTGCCGAGGTCCTTATTTAATTTTCCCTGTTAAAGGTGCGGCGCTTATTTCAACTACCGGTAAAACACTGAGTGGAATACGTGCATACAAACCGGAGAATTGCACAAGTGATGAACTTTAACCTCGTTCCCAGGGTCTACAACGCTTGGGAACGAGTTTGGATGAACTCAGAGTTGTGCAAGAAAAGGGGCAAATATGTACACCTCCAACTGTTATATGAACCTGGTTTCAAAGAGTCTCCCTATCTACATTAAACTAACGAGTTGGTCATGGTCTTATTTCTCAAGCGATATGGTTGTGGTATCTCTTCATATCGAGCGTCGTAACAAAGGTGGGGAGTTTATTTATAAATACCCAAATTACCACCCCGGTGCTTATTAAATTATTTTCGGTAAAGGTGCAGCGCTTATTCGAGAGCGTCGCTTATTCGAGTTAGTTCTCTGACTACTGCGTCGGTTCGCGTTAAAACGATGAATTGCTGTTGAAAACTTGCTTAAAATAAAGCGCATTGATTTGCTTGACTTTCCAAATGAAATAAACGTTATTTTTTTTCCTGACGAGTTTATTTCCCATTATACTGTTTATTAACTACCTAACAGGTTTAACCATCTCTGTGTGATTACTTTATCGTTAAATGAAAATGATCACTCTTTGGGAGATTAAGAGAGATTAAGCATGACGTTTGTTTTACCCGCGAACGTAAAAATTCCACTTCTGCCGTCCACCGTTTGGCGTTTGTACGCGGAAATGCGTAGGTTTACGTTTGTTGTGAATGTGTGATTTTTTTTTTTTCAATATTTTTCAGAGGGATTTATTTTAGAATTCGATAAAAGGTAAGAAAATGAAAGGCAAGCTCTCACGTTTGGCGTTCCTAATCTACGTATACGTCAAAGTACGTATACGTATACGTATACGTTTACGTTTGGCATGCCTAATCTACGTCATACGTCAAAGAAGAAAAAATCAAAAAAAAAAAATAAATGTGGCAAGAAGATCAGTGATTCATGATGATCACTCGCCTATAGCTAGCGGTTCGTAGGCCACTTCTTTGTTCTTACCCAACCATATTTTGATGACGCCATATGTGATCAATAACAAAACAGACGCACGGCAAAAAGGATAGTAAAATTAGCGTGCATTATGGGCAAAGGTTTTATTTTACACATCACACATTGCTTTTCGTTTTCATTGTTTTTTCGTTTTGGTTTTGAACGGCAGTGCAAAGCACCTTGCAGGCGTACAGATTCACCTCAGAGTCATAAAATTAACTCAAACTAACTACCGTATTTACTCGAATAAACGCTGCGGCGCTTATTGAATTTTTTGCGCCTCAAATGCGCCCCCCCCCCCCCCCCCCCCCCCTTATTCGAGGGCGGCGCTTATAAAATCTTTCTTTTTAATTTCTTTTTAGTTTAACGGTATTTTTTCTGTACTTAAGACAATTTTACAGTAACTTACAGAAGCGTCTTTTGATTGTCACCATGCGTCTCTTGCGGCACTTCCTGGATAGAAAACTGAATGGGCGAGCGATCAAATATGATCACCTTGAACCGAAAAACATTTGGCCGGAAATTTTTGGTTATGGTTAATTTTTCCGATGCCCTTGTTAAATTAAATGCACAACGACACGTTCGCGTTTTAAGCCATCCAAAAGCTCTATGCTTACTTATTACACGAATCTATGTTTTGCTATGTTTTGTAAACTTTTGGGTGATTTTTGTTCAAGTTTGGGTTAGTAAAATTAGGATTAGTAAAATTTAAAGAAATAATAGATGGTAAACTGAGATTTGATGTAGTTTTAAAATTAGAATTAAAAAAAACAACAACAACAACGACAACCCGATCTTAACATGTTGATCCTTAAACTCGTGCACATGTTTACGCTTGAGTCGAGTTATGAGTTCTTGTTTCAAGTCTTGTCCTTGTATACGAAATACGAAATGGTAATATAATACCCTCACCAAGTCTAAGACGCGAAAGTCTTGGACTTGATTGATTAAGAACTACGGTGTTATCTTGTAAAGCTTTAATTTAATTATCTGGATTTTGAATATCAACTCTTCGATATTGGGGAATGATAGTATTCGCAGACGTTCTTTGTGCTCGTCACGCGAAGGAACGCGTGACGAGCCCAAAGCAGGAGGCTAAAACCTGGGCACGAGTTTGTCGTTTTAGCGAGCAGCGGCAATTCATAAAACAGATGCGCAGGTGCTGCGATCGCAAAAGGCGAAGTCCAAAATAAAACAGTCAGCATTTGCTAGGTTCATATGTGATACGCTTCCTGCATACCTTGCCTAGTTTCTGTTTGGCTTTTTTTCAGGCATTCGCGGTATCCTATGACGTCACTACTCGTTTCGGTGACCCGAAACTGATTGACCGCGACTAAAATAGAGGCCTAGGAGCTAGGTAATTGCATACCGTAAATGATCGATTAAGTGCCGAGGTCCTTATTTAATTTTCCCTGTTAAAGGTGCGGCGCTTATTTCAACTACCGGTAAAACACTGAGTGGAATACGTGCATACAAACCGGAGAATTGCACAAGTGATGAACTTTAACCTCGTTCCCAGGGTCTACAACGCTTGGGAACGAGTTTGGATGAACTCAGAGTTGTGCAAGAAAAGGGGCAAATATGTACACCTCCAACTGTTATATGAACCTGGTTTCAAAGAGTCTCCCTATCTACATTAAACTAACGAGTTGGTCATGGTCTTATTTCTCAAGCGATATGGTTGTGGTATCTCTTCATATCGAGCGTCGTAACAAAGGTGGGGAGTTTATTTATAAATACCCAAATTACCACCCCGGTGCTTATTAAATTATTTTCGGTAAAGGTGCAGCGCTTATTCGAGAGCGTCGCTTATTCGAGTTAGTTCTCTGACTACTGCGTCGGTTCGCGTTAAAACGATGAATTGCTGTTGAAAACTTGCTTAAAATAAAGCGCATTGATTTGCTTGACTTTCCAAATGAAATAAACGTTATTTTTTTTCCTGACGAGTTTATTTCCCATTATACTGTTTATTAACTACCTAACAGGTTTAACCATCTCTGTGTGATTACTTTATCGTTAAATGAAAATGATCACTCTTTGGGAGATTAAGAGAGATTAAGCATGACGTTTGTTTTACCCGCGAACGTAAAAATTCCACTTCTGCCGTCCACCGTTTGGCGTTTGTACGCGGAAATGCGTAGGTTTACGTTTGTTGTGAATGTGTGATTTTTTTTTTTTCAATATTTTTCAGAGGGATTTATTTTAGAATTCGATAAAAGGTAAGAAAATGAAAGGCAAGCTCTCACGTTTGGCGTTCCTAATCTACGTATACGTCAAAGTACGTATACGTATACGTATACGTTTACGTTTGGCATGCCTAATCTACGTCATACGTCAAAGAAGAAAAAATCAAAAAAAAAAAATAAATGTGGCAAGAAGATCAGTGATTCATGATGATCACTCGCCTATAGCTAGCGGTTCGTAGGCCACTTCTTTGTTCTTACCCAACCATATTTTGATGACGCCATATGTGATCAATAACAAAACAGACGCACGGCAAAAAGGATAGTAAAATTAGCGTGCATTATGGGCAAAGGTTTTATTTTACACATCACACATTGCTTTTCGTTTTCATTGTTTTTTCGTTTTGGTTTTGAACGGCAGTGCAAAGCACCTTGCAGGCGTACAGATTCACCTCAGAGTCATAAAATTAACTCAAACTAACTACCGTATTTACTCGAATAAACGCTGCGGCGCTTATTGAATTTTTTGCGCCTCAAATGCGCCCCCCCTTATTCGAGGGCGGCGCTTATAAAATCTTTCTTTTTAATTTCTTTTTAGTTTAACGGTATTTTTTCTGTACTTAAGACAATTTTACAGTAACTTACAGAAGCGTCTTTTGATTGTCACCATGCGTCTCTTGCGGCACTTCCTGGATAGAAAACTGAATGGGCGAGCGATCAAATATGATCACCTTGAACCGAAAAACATTTGGCCGGAAATTTTTGGTTATGGTTAATTTTTCCGATGCCCTTGTTAAATTAAATGCACAACGACACGTTCGCGTTTTAAGCCATCCAAAAGCTCTATGCTTACTTATTACACGAATCTATGTTTTGCTATGTTTTGTAAACTTTTGGGTGATTTTTGTTCAAGTTTGGGTTAGTAAAATTAGGATTAGTAAAATTTAAAGAAATAATAGATGGTAAACTGAGATTTGATGTAGTTTTAAAATTAGAATTAAAAAAAACAACAACAACAACGACAACCCGATCTTAACATGTTGATCCTTAAACTCGTGCACATGTTTACGCTTGAGTCGAGTTATGAGTTCTTGTTTCAAGTCTTGTCCTTGTATGCGAAATACGAAATGGTAATATAATACCCTCACCAAGTCTAAGACGCGAAAGTCTTGGACTTGATTGATTAAGAACTACGGTGTTATCTTGTAAAGCTTTAATTTAATTATCTGGATTTTGAATATCAACTCTTCGATATTGGGGAATGATAGTATTCGCAGACGTTCTTTGTGCTCGTCACGCGAAGGAACGCGTGACGAGCCCAAAGCAGGAGGCTAAAACCTGGGCACGAGTTTGTCGTTTTAGCGAGCAGCGGCAATTCATAAAACAGATGCGCAGGTGCTGCGATCGCAAAAGGCGAAGTCCAAAATAAAACAGTCAGTTTGAAAACTTTTGAACCGGCCCGGCGAGATCGAGGGCAATATTATTTTTCTCCTCACACAAATGGAGCAGCTTATTCCGGTTATTAACAAACTTCAAGATGTGTTCAATACAGTGGGAGCTGAAGCCATTCAACTGCCTCAAATTGTAGTCGTTGGAGCCCAGGTTTGTTCAATTCCTGCGAGCAGTACCTACCGAAATATCTGTACATGATTTCACAAACACAAAAAACACTTGATGATCCAGAACGATCGGCGCTGTCTGTGATTATAAATATCATTCCATTATTGTGGAAAACCGTAGATTGATTTTGTTTTGGCTTGTGCTGTGAAGCACGTTGAATTTTTTTTATTGCCTGCCTTGCGAAATTATACGCGGGAACCGAAAGCGAAAGATGTTTTCAATTTTCACTGAAGTAAGATTGATATTATACAAACACGATCGAGATTAAATCACTGAATATTAGACAGGTGTTTCACAGATCGGGATAATTTTGCTTTCAAATTACCCAAAAGCTATGTACTTGTTAATTTCGCGATGAATTTTGTTGATGTTTTGCAATTGTAAGCTAAAGTAGGTGGCGTGTCTTGTCCATCTGTTCTTGACATGTTCACAACGTGAACTGGCAATTTAATATTTGCCCTATCTTGTTTTCTACGCCCTGTGCAGAAATATCTTTGCTCTTTGCTCATTGTCGTACTTATAAATTTGATTTTCTTTAGACTTAAATAGTACATACATGTATATATATTTACCACGGATACAATTGTAAGACAGCGTCTACTTTTACACTGCATTCCACGATGAAAACAAAAGATTTTGAGAGGGGTATTTTTTTAAAATATCTGATTCCAGTTAACTGATTTAAGTAGAATGACACGTGAGTCATCCCTTAAAAAGTCAACTTTTAATCTACAGAAAACTCACATGCTTGACAAACCTGAAAACTGCACTTTGTGCAACTGAAATTGACACCCAGGTTTAACAACAATTGTTATGATATAAACAAGAGTGAATTTCCAGGATTTCTCTGGCTGAGAAAAGTCATATCTTCACATGTGAGAGATATCATATCTTTCACATGTGAAGATACATGTATCGATTTTGTCATGTTTGCTGACGAGTCTAAACACCTTCACATCTTTCTTGGTAATCTTGGAAAATTTTCGGAAAAGTTTGTAAAATCCTCGGATACATTCTTTTGATCACTGGACAACATTTTGAAAATTTTTGGAAAATGGTCAGAAATCTTTGGAAAATCGTCCAAACCTCATTATTAATAGGTTTATAAAATAAGCAAAATAATAATCCACATATAGCTGGTTGACTTTTTGTCACACAATGACAAAGAGAAATAACTTGACTTTATAAAAAGGGGGATTGATTAGACAAACAAAGAATAACTTGTTCAGTCACCTTGATTTATAATGTACTTATTTTTACATTTGCATAAAATATTTTTGGCTATGAAGTTCTGTAAATGTTATTACTCGATCGGGGAGGGGGAAGGAGGGTGTTAAGGAGTGAGGTGCTCATGCTGTGCACACCACATGACATGTCAGCTACATTTGATATAATTATAGTAACAAACAAATGGAGCAAACCACAAGTCCCTGACCAATGAGTGGTCAGCGCCATGGCGACTAAAATGGTCTTAACTTGGAGGGTTGAATTATTTTCCCAACTGACCAACATATTTTGTTTAAATTAATTATGGGTTAGGATCTAGATGAGGCAAATGCCTTGTTTTGCCTCTTCCTACAGTAGCTACAAAGCCCTGCATGGTAGTGTTATTCAATCTAAGAACTGGCTACAATCTTGAAGCTCTTGGATATAATTTAGTGATGTAGTATTTATGTGCATTTTTTTATTTTTCTTACTACAGAGCAGTGGCAAAAGTTCTGTCCTTGAAAACCTTGTGGGGAGAGACTTTCTACCAAGAGGTACATGTGATTTTAGTTTTAATATTTAAGACGGAATCCACCAGGACTTCGAGTAGTTATTGGACAAAATTATGTACCAAAATTATTTACACCTTATTGCAAGCTTTTGTGTTACTACTTCAAATATGTTATCAAAAGAAATCTTTTCTAACAACACCAAACATCGAAATCCGATTTCGAAGTTCCGCTGAATTCCACTAAATCGCTTAAAAGACGGGAGCTTTTGCCTATAGCTTGTGAACTTTGAATTTCATTTTCTCAGGCTCTGATAAGAAATTGTTGTACACTGTACCAAAATTATTTACACCTTATTGCAAACTTTTGTGTTACTGCTCCAAATATCTTATCAAAAGAAATCTTTTCTAACAACACTAAACACCGAAAACAAATTTCGAATTTCCCACTAAATTCCACTGAATCGCTTAAAGACGATTTTACAAAATGGCTGCACGTGAGAATTTGCCTATAGCTTGTGAACTTTGAAATTCATTTTCTAAGACTCTGATAAGAAGTTGTTGTCGGTGTTATCAGGGATAATTACTTACATCTTTACCTTTTATTTAGGGTAGAAAATAACACAATAGGATTTAAATTATTCCGGTACTCGATTTTTGCCCAACTTAAATAAATATTACTCAATGTCCTGGTGGATTCCGTCTTAATTATAATTTATTTCATGCCATGCAGCTGAACAAAGCAAAGTGAAAGACACTGTCCACCTCGACACAATCCCTGTGCAACTGAAGCAGTACATGTATTACTGTATAATCTGGCTTACATTAATTTGTGTTTGGTTTGAGGTTTTTAACTGAAGCCAATTTTGACTTCAAATCCCTTTCTTTTAGATTTATGAGCCAATGTCAAAGGGCCAGTTAATTAATCTATTAATGAAACATTGTATTTATGAGTTACCAAGCATGCATACAAGACAATATAATCTTCTATCACAGATTATGAGAATGGCAATCTGCAGGGCATCTGATAGGGTGCGGAAAAAAATGACAAATTATGCGGAAATTTACAGGAACATTATGCGGAAGAAAGTGTTGATTATGCGGAAAACATGTTGGATTATGCGGAAAATTTTCCGCTCGCTTCGCTCGCCAAAAATCACATCTTTTCATGCAGCCGAAATCGAGCTGCCCCCAAAGCCAAGAGTCTGCTCGCAGGCTAATTTTAAACAAAAAAATTATATTAGTATTTGGGCTTTTCCAGTTATTTTCATTTGTATTTGGTATGTTATGAAATTATCTTATCAATTAATATGTGATTCAATGAAAATAACACAACCGTTGTTTTGTTGGCTGAAGTTGATTTTCCTCTTATGCATAAGCAATACAATTCAAACGTGATCTACTACAACATTGCACGTTGAACAAAATTTAACAATCCATTATCTACATAGAAAACTCCAGGATACTGGTTCACTCAATGCTTTGCTGCTATTAGACTTTCAACAAAGTCCTTCGTCTTTATCATGGCATGTCGCTCGCAGATCACTTTGCAGCCTCAAGCTCGCTTCATTAATTCGTTACTCATCTAGCCTTGGAGATCAACTTGTGGCAAGTGTACAGCAAAGTGGGGATCCTTCTTCTTGGTCTCTTTGATGACAAATTTATCCATATACTATAGGTAGCCACAGAAGAAATTTTGATAGACCGAACGAGCGAAAGAAAACAACTGGTGTCCAGGCCCATCACGAAAGACGCGTGGAACGCCTGGAGGTTAAAAATTGCTCACGATCAAAGTGCTGTGTTTTCGTCGCTATTTTAGGCGAAAAACTGTGTCAAAATAATCAATTTCTTCGAAATTTATGTTTGTGGATGGTAAACAGCTGCTTAATCATTAATATGAAACAAATTTCTCTGTTTTATGCGGAAAATGTTCTCAAGATGCGGAAGACGCGGAAGTCAGCGAATTATGCAGATCCGCACCACCGCATCCTGTCAGGTGCCCTGAATCTGTTATTCACTCATAGCTACAAGTAAACATGAAACAATTTAACAACTGAAACATGCAGAGATAATTATGAAATAATATACGAGTCATGCGAGCCAGAAATTCCTTATCCCAATAAAAAGGCTAACCGCAAGCTACTAAACTACACCTTTAGTAGGCTCTCTCCCGAATGCTATTTAGGCTAACCAATGTGCTTTTTAGGCTAACCAGAATGGCTCGCATGACTCGCGAGCCTTACAAACCGTGCAAGCAAGAAATCCCTCATCCCAACATAAAAGCTAACCGCAAGCTACCAAAGCTGGCTGTACATGTAGGTTAACTGGTGTGCTATTTACATGTAGGCTAACCAATGTGTTTATGTGTGCTGACCTGAATGGCTCGCACTTTGTCGACACCCAAACATGCACATGATTGTACATTGTACTACATGGGCTATAATAAAAACAGTCATGGAACTTTCTAGAATTTCCATATCAGTTTTTGTCTCAAAGGAATCACTTTTAGTTAAATCTTCTTTTAAGGATCTGGTGTTGTCACTCGAAGGCCGCTGATTCTTCAGTTAGTTCACACTCCACCCAAGAACAAGTCCACAACCTCAAAAAAGTCGACCAAGGAGGAGAAACCTAAGGGTTTGGAAGATGATGAAGAAGGCGAAGCTTGTGAGTCAAGAAATACCACATTTTAGTACCAGCTTTGAAGGGTGTCATTTAATATAATATTGTTGTTTTAAACAAATTCTTTTTGCGGCAGATTTTTCAGATGATGAAGGTGAAGAATCGGAAAAGGACAAGGAAGAACCAGAGGAATGGGGAAAATTTCTTCACCTGAAGGAAAGGGTAAGTACATGTACAGGTATAAATAAGTTTAGATAATAAGCTAATCTGGGGTCCATTTCTCCAAAGCTGCGTTAACCTTTTGGGCCTCAAAGCTATTTTCAGCTATCTGCATCTTAAAAGCAGAGAAGTGTATAGAGCTGAAACTTTGTTTGAAGGGAACCTCTGTTCATTTTCATATTATTCTCATATTCATATTAAAAATGTCATGGAATTATACAGCTCTGTAATGAAAAGCTTTGAGATTTTGCTATGGCTTTCCAGGTGCGAAAACTTTCCAGACTTTTCAGAAACAGGCCCCTGGCCTGATAAAAATGAGCTCATGGGAAAATAGACCCCAAAGTCTAGATTGTATGGACATTAACCCTTGGGTTATGTGATAAGATCAAGATAGTATCCATAAATTATCATTTTTAGAATTTTCCCACAATTACAGTACCGCTCAGAAATAAGCGTCCATCGCATACGCAGCTTATACGCGTATATACGCATACGCATACGCGTATACTCGTATACGCATACGCGTATACTCGTATACGCATACGCACATACGCAGTTCTTTGTTATTCATTGCAAAAATTTTCTTTGTTTAGTATTATAAAGACCCTGTTGTGTAAGGTTTGTCTTTTTTATTTTCAGAAAGATTTGAATGTGGATGTTCAAATTTGGCTGGAATTTGAATGTGATTTATAAATTAAATATATTATTTTCAATGTATTTTTTTATTTTTATAATTTGTTTTTAAATTCAGAAAGTAACAGACTTCAGTGAAATTTGTGATGAAATAGAACGGGAGACTGAGAGAGTGACTGGAAACAATAAGGTTTGTAGTTTGTTTGTGTCTAACAGTTCAATTTTATTTGTTTTATCACCATTAGATAATGATTCATTTAGAGCTTTCCTTCCAATTATTACATCTGCCCCTGGATTTACTTCTAAAATAATGTTCCTATATCTAATGCAATAGACTCTCCAGGCAGCTTAATTCAGCCACGCTTAGCTCAGGTGTCTTCTAAACTCCTTTTTTTTTACAGTGGACATTATGGTTTATTTTGCAGGGTATTTCTAGTGAGCCTATTAGACTGAAGATCTACTCGCCGAAAGTTCTCAATTTAACATTGGTAGATCTTCCTGGAGTGACAAAGGTTAGTACATAATACATGTATGTTGTGGTTTAAATTTATTTTTGGTTTAAACTTTTTTAAATCAGTTTGATTTTTATTTCCCTTTCATTGTTCAAGATTATGATAATGAATTTGAGACAATGAAAATCCAAAAGCAAACTGGTTTGAAAATAAATTTAAACCACAACACATACAATCAGGTAAGTTAGTAATTCAAGCATGCCAAAAGTGAAGTAATTGTATTTGAGTGACCATAAGAATTTCCTCCTAAAATACTTGTAACCTCCACCAGCCCAGTCAAAATGTTCCTGAGTAGTAGGTAAGATTCCAGCTAAGTCCTTATGGAGTTGAAGATGCATGGTAATGAAACCTTTCAAATCCTACTAGTAAATTCCTAGGCCCCAGTACAGTATATCGATCAGATGGATCAACAACTGCAAAATTCTTCACATTTGACTGGCTGATCTCATTCCTTTCTCCAGGTGCCTGTTGGGGATCAACCACTGGACATTGAGCATCAAATCCGTCACCTTATTCTGCAATACATCAGTAACCCTAACTGTATCATTCTTGCTGTCACACCTGCTAATATTGACCTTGCTACGTCGGAAGCCCTAAAGATTGCTAGAGAAGTGGATCCAGATGGTAACTACCCAGTGATGCTACATGTAAACTCTTTCTTCCTAACTTGGTGATCAGCATCTATCTTCTTATAAGGTGTAGCTTATGCAATATACAGTACATTGTGGGCGGCAAGGTGACCTTGGTTAGCATGTGAGATCTGGATCAAAAGGTCTGGATTCAACTGCTGGTCATGCCATCATTTTGCTCTTGTGCAAGAGGGAACTTTTACATGTAGCCTCACAGTGCCTCAGAGTTTCCACTCAGGTGTATAAATGGGTACTGGCGAGTTAGTAAGAGATGCATTCATTACCTGACAAAACGCTTGGTGACATTCAACCTTGTACAATCCAGTGTGTAAAGAGTGGTACCGTATCGGGATGTAAAGGCGATGGGTACCAGCAAATTTGAGGGCAACCTTTTGAAATACCAGACATAATTTATCTTTGAGCATCTGGCTTGAATGGAAAAAATCAGCTGCAGCTGTTCACATAGCCCAATATTACTTTAAATGTATAGAGTATTGTATTTTATTGTCTCTTTAGGAAACAGAACACTTGCTGTTTGCACCAAGCTTGATCTTATGGACCATGGAACAGATGCTTTAGACATTCTATATGGAAGAGGTCTGTTTTGAAAATTTAGTTACAATAACATCATTCCTGCCAATATTTGGTTATTACTGACAGTTTTGTGTTAAATCTAGATTAAATTTTTACTAAATAAATTATGTCTTCATATTTCTTTTAGTTATTCCAGTCAAACTTGGAATTATTGGGGTGATGAATCGAAGTCAACTAGATATAAATAATAAAAAGGTATTTTTTAATTACTGAACTGCACTTTGTCTAACAAATTAAATAATTATGACAATGATGACGCAAAAAAGTGTGCCATTGAGTAAAGTGAAGTTCCACTGATGTGGAAATCAGTATTGCTTTTATGAATATTAACTGTTGTATATAGCATACCTGTAAGTTAAATCTGTGCACATGTAGTACATAATATGAATAATAACTTGTGTTATTGATATTTGTAGTAAAGTACTGAATCCCTTGAAGTTCTGAAAGTCAGAAACCCTCAGTTTAATCCCCAATAAATTTGCCATCGCTTTCTGAAGTTGAAGGTGCGCTGAGCATAAGCCCAGCACGTGTTTACACAAGCAAGCCAAGCCACACACAACAATAATTATGTTCAAGCCACACATCGGATCTACCTTATACTTTAGTCAGGGCATCTGATAGGGTGCGGAAAAAAACAACAAATTATGCGGAAATTTTCAGGAACATTATGCGGAAGAAAGTGTTGATTATGCGGAAAACATGTTGGATTATGCGGAAAATTTTCCGCTCGCTTCGCTCGCCAAAAATCACATCTTTTCATGCAGCCGAAATCGACCTGCCCCCAAAGGCGAGAGTCTGCTCACAGACTCATTTTAAACAAAAAAATTAAGCTTATAATGGTATTTGGGCTTTTCTAGTTGTTTTCATTTGTATTTGGTACATGTTATGAAATTATCTTATCAATTATGTCATGTTCAATGAAAATAACACAACCGTTATTTTGTTGGCTGAAGTTGATTTTCTTCTTATGCATAAACAATACAATTCAAGGTGCTACGTGATCTACTACAACATTGCACGTTCAACAAAATAACAATCCATTATCTACATAGAAAACTCCAGGATACTGGTTCACTCAATCCTTTGCTGCTATCAGACTTTCAACAAAGTCCCTCGTCTTCATTATGGCACGTCGCTCACAGGCCACTTTGCGGCCTCAAGCTCACTTCACTTAATTCGTCGCTCATCTAGCCCGTGAGGTCAACTTGTGGCAAGTGTACAGCGAAGAGGGGATCCTTCTTCTTGGTCTCTTTGATCACAAATTTATCCATATACTATAGGTAACCACAGAAAAATTTTCGATAGACCGAACGAGCGAAAGAAGCGAAAGAACTGGTGTCCAGGCCCATCCCGAAAAGACGCGTGGAACGCCTGGAGGTTAAAAATTGCTCACGATCGAAGCGCCGTGTTTTCGTCGCTATTTTAGGAGAAAAACTGTGTCAAAATAATCAATTTCTTCGAAATTTATGTTTGTGAGGATGGTAAACAGCTGCTTAATCATTAATATGAAACAAATTTCTCTGTTTTATGCGGAAAATGTTCTCAAGATGCGGAAGATGCGGAAGTCAGCGAATTATGCGGATCCGCACCACCGCATCCTGTCAGATGCCCTGTTTAGTGTGACAACTAATTTGATTTGAAATTTAGAAACTGCGAACAGGCACTCTGTTGTTGTTTGCTTCAATGATTTTTTTTTTTTACAATTTTTCTCTTTCCATAGACCATTCAATCTGCACTCAGAGATGAAGCACTCTTCTTTCAAAAGAATTATCCAGCTTTAGCATCAAGAAATGGCACTCCATTCCTAGCACGGACCCTGAATAAGGTACAAGGAAGCTGAAGAATGCTAAAACAAACAAACTATTGTAGTTTATCATCCCACTCTGACTCACCTGCCAAAAACAAAGGAAATAGTAGACATGCAGTTTCCTGAAATTAACAGGAGTTGATTTTACAATAACAAATGCTCAATCTGCATCTTTATTAAGAGTGTTCAGGATCGGCGTTCATACTTTTCTGGTGTTACCCCCTTTATTGAAAACCCTGTTATTGTCAAAAACTCAAGCTATTTAAAAAAGGTCTATTCCTGAAGATTATCTTAGAGCAAGGTGCTTACAATGTGAAAAAAAGACTTAGTTTCAAATGTAGCCCCTTGTTGTTTAACAGATGCAAATATTTATCAGTGAAAACATTTTCCATTTCATAATTTTCTTTCATTTCTGTAGCTTTTAATGCACCATATTAGGAACTGCCTTCCTGAGCTGAAGTCACGTGTTAATACCATGACGTCACAGTACCAGCATTTACTGCAAAGTTACGGAGAACCAGTCGAAGACAAGGTATCATTACATGTATGAATGGCATATACCAGCATAGGTGAACACAATTGATGAGATCATCTTTGCAAAAATGGTGCCCATGTTAGCTTGATGGACGCATGAGAAAAGATTTGACAGAGTTCCATGTGACCCTTGCCTGTGTATCAGGTTTATGTAAACTTTCAGTGCCAAAACAAGAATGAGAAAACACTAACTTAAGTGGCATAATGTTACTAAACACTGGTGTACACATCTCATCTTTGGAACAGCTTTGTTTTTGACATCTGTCAGTTTTGGGGGCAACTTGACATAAGGTTACCCCTGAGTTAACTTGTGACGAGATAATGCTGCTTTATTCTGTACAGAAATTGGAATTAAGCTTCTCAAACTCATAAAAAACTCATCTAGTTAAGACTGAACCGTGATGGTGGTTTGGAAACCTGATGTTAATTAGCATATATTTTTACGATTTTATTTATTTTTATTTCTCCATTTTCTCCATAGTTTTAGTTCCGATTGAGAAGGTATAATAAACACTCAAGAAAGTGCTTCATCACATCTTTTACATCTTCAAACACCTAAAAAAATTCCTCAAAATTACGCCGCTGCACATCTTATTTGCAACTCTCTTCTCGGTGTTTGGAAATGTGATGAAACACTGTCTTGTGTTTGATACATGTATATCATGTTGCTCTGATCTGGTAGAATGTGACATATTAGACATTTGTTTACATACAGGGTCCAATGTTACTTCAGCTTATAACAAGATTTGCTTCTTCTTACTGTGCTATCATTGAAGGAACAGCACGGGACATTGAAACAACAGAACTGTGAGTAATCTACAGTGTAATATTATTCTACCATCTATGACAGGTTTTTAGGCAATTCGTCCACTTTCAAACTGGTTTAAATAAGTATGCAATAAAACTTGAAGCAGTAGAGAGCTTCAGCTTCCACTGCAAGAACAACTTAAACTTACTACAAGTTTTGGCAATATTAATAGAGAGCCAATACATGAAGCAGTGCCTTTGTGGTGGGAAAAACATAGCAGCCTTGTATGCCATTAGGCGACTACAGTCGCTTTCAAAACTTGGCATTACTAAATTTGGATACTCTTTCTCACTTTGAAGCGTTTAATTTCTAAATTAAAAAAAACCCTGTAAAAATGACATTGTTAGAGGATTCTCTGTGGCTGCACTTTAAAAATGAGAAGAAAACTGTGGCGAGTGTCATCTCCTTGTTACTCGTGGAGCGTTAATTTGTGTACCCAGTAACGGTCCCACAATTGACTGGCAGACTTGCCCCAGTTTCATTCCCATTTCTTAAGTGATGAATGTACATTACTGCCCTGGGGAGGGGGGTGGGGATCATTTGCTTTATTTATACTAACTTGTGTTGTTATCATCACATTTGTAGGTGTGGAGGAGCCAGGATTTGCTATATCTTCCACGATATCTTCGGCAGGACGCTAGAAATGATGGATGCAATGGAAGGCTTGGCCACAAGAGATATACTTACTGCTATCAGAAATGCCACGGTAAACATTTGAAATAATTATACAGAATGTTTAATCAGCGCATTTGTAGACTTTAACAAGCAACTTATAATCAAAAATTATTTCAAAGCGTTATTGGTGTACTTCAAAGATGATTCTAAGAATTTCTGACAGTTTCGACTAGTAGAAATCATCCTTTTCGCTGTATAAATGATTTTTAGCCTTCTCTATTTACCATCATATGCGCTCTTGTTCCAGGGTCCTCGTCCAGCGTTATTCGTTCCAGAGATTTCATTTGAGCTTCTGGTCAAGAGACAGATACGGCGACTAGAAGAGCCCAGTCTCCGGTGTGTGGAGCTCGTCCATGAGGAGATGCAGAGGATTGTGCAGCACGCCTTTAGTCAGGTAACACCAACACTGATGGCGGTACAAGACATTCTCTTCCCCATAACCCTTTTCGGTTCTCTTAGCTGACAGGGCCTTGGCACGAGAAACGAAGGGCTCTGGGGACATGGGATTTTTGAATTAATTCGAATTGTTTTTGTTTTGATTGGCTGTTTGAAACAGAAACCTTGAGCGAAAGTAAAAGACGCCTTGACTTTCCCATATAGTATATAGAAACATCATGACTGCATACACGAAGACTGGAAGTCGTAGAACCTAGGACTGGAAATCCTTTGTCTCCAGAGCCCTTCGTTTCTCGTGCCAAGGCCCTGCCAGCTAAGAGAAGCAAAAAGGGCTATGGGGACGAGAATGGGTACAAGAGTGAACAGAGATTGTACTTCAAGCTGACTTTTTTCAGTGACCAATTTCCAATATCTTTTTGAAATAATTCGACTTAAAACAAAGGAAATCATACCCGTGATGGTGGCTTGGATATGTGATCTTTTTACGATTTAAGGTCTCTTTTTACTCCGTAATTGTCCGATTGAGAAGTCATAACAAACACTCGAGAGAGTGTTTCATTGCATTTCCTAGCACCTCGAAGTTTGCCAAAAATCGTATTTAATTTTAAACTCTCTTGTTGGTGTTTGGAAATGCCATTAAATACTCTCTCTCCTGTTTGATATATTACGTACAAACTCGTGAAAGGATAGGATAGATGTCTTATTAAAGTTTTATGACATCACAACAGCCAACGATCCAGTTGTTCGCTGTTGCTCCCTAATGGTTGTTTAAAGAAGTTCTACTGTATTTCTAACTCTATACAGGTGATGGAGGTGAAGAGATTTCCACATCTTCATGACAGGATAGTCGAGGTAGTCACTAACCTTCTTTTTCGACGGCTGCCCTCTACGAATGAAATGGTAATTGCTTGAATTCATTTTATAACAAGATACGCGTTTCACATGAGTCAGGGTCGCAAAATAAAGGTTTGTTGCTTGGAGCCCTAATACGTTATTTTGCTGTAAAACGTGGAGCTATGAAAACGTTTACTACAGAACCCGAAGCCCAGTCTTAGAGCCCCGAGACTTTTGTATTCTGATGAGTCTTGCGACTACTAACGCCTCATTGGTCAAAACCACATAGAGAACAAAACAAGGTTCCTTGCTCCCAACGTGTGGCTACATAGCTCAGTTGATAGAGCAACTCACGGGTAACGCACACGCAACTGCGGAATCAATTCTTCATTTTGTAGTCTTGGTTTTATTACTTTATTCAATGGTAGTGCTTTTTTGTAGTCACAAAGTATGCTTAATAATTTGTCATACAGGCCCTGCGGGCAAAAATATAAAAATCTTTCACACACCCACGCACGCGCTTAGCACATGCTCACGCACGCATGCAAGACCTTATGCATGGCCTGTTATTCGTCATCCGTACTTAACAGATATCCTGCGATATACGTAGGTTGCCATGATTCGTCCGAAATCGTGCAAAGCGCTGGACAGCCACAGTTTTTCTCGCTGCAGAAAGCGTTTCTTTGACAATTTGTTGAATAATAAAACAATTATCCTGCTTAATCTTGCGGAATATCGTCTGATTATAGCCAACTCGGCCTATAGCCTCGTCGGCTAAGTATCAGGCGATAATTGTCCTCCATCAGAAATTTATCTGACAAAGTCTAACAAGTTTAAGTGATGTTCCAATGTGTTAAACCTTCCTTAGATTCGTAACGTTTTCTTTTTAGGTTGAAAACTTGGTGACTATTGAACTGTCGTACATTAATACAAATCACCCGGACTTCACTGACAGTGCGTCACTCTTCTCCTCCATTGCAATGAACCACGAAATGGTACGGTGTGCAGTTAAAACTACTTGTTAGTTAATGATGTGCCTTCATCAGAGTAGCAATACTTTCAGTCGCTTATGCTACAGAATTCGGGTTAATGGCTTTGGTATAAAATCAATTTTCTATAGTTAGTTTATTGAAGAAATGGTGCATTGTTGAGTGATATAAGCACGCAGGAAGTTTTAAGAACACCAGAGAAGTCCATAGAGAAGCACGAGACGCAGCCCAGTGCCTCTCGCACTTCGCGAGTGTTCTTAAAAATTCCCGCGTGCTTATAACGCTGCAATGCACGAGTAGCGTTTTTTTATTTCTTTTATAAAATGTTAAAAAAACATTACGCGCCCTCGAACTCATTGTAGCATTTTTTTTATTTTCAAATTTTCCTTTCAAACTTTTGATAAAACGCTCCCCATGGGACGAAGTAGCATTAATCTTGTGTCCCAATATTTTAAGAATTGGGCCAAATCCCACAATGTTGCACTCTTGAATAAACCCTGCAGATCATCTAGTTATTGTAGGAATGCCACAAGCTTGACAAATGTTACAAGATTACAGTAAGGAGTCGTTTGAGAGTGTGTCTATCTTTGTTTCACTGACTGAAAAAAGGTTACGAGCAGAAGATTAATTGACGACAAAGCACGCATCTTGAATTAAAGACTTTTTTTTCTTTGCAAGGAACGCAAACGTCTCAGCAAGTTAGCACAAAACAGTCTGGTAAATGGACCTTTAGAGGTACTGTGTAACTATATAAATGTTTTCTGTGCTGTTAAATTCATCCCTGTGGACAATGCATAATAAGAGTAATGTACCTAGCCTGTTCCTGGCGTTCGGTCAGTTGGGGAGCACCGCGAAATTCATGACGAACGGCGAGAGGAAAAACGGCGAGGGGACTAAGACGAGGAGCCCTGCCTTCATTTTTCGCTCGCCGTTTTTCGCGCTGCTACCCACTAACCCAACGCCTGGAAAAGGCTAAAGTGGACCGTATGTTTGGGCGGTGGTCCGTGGTGTGTCTTCGGTTGTTCCGGTTACAGCTTCTCCACTACACCAAGTAAATTAGCAATCTTGTTAGCCTTCAGCCAGTTGGGATTCGCCTCTGTGCCGTTTTTATTTCAAATCTTTGTTTCGTGCTTTGCTGCGTGAGTACATTTTAACCAGAACATTTAATTTAAGTAACTATTTAAGTGTATTTAATTTATCCAAATTACCTTGATTTCTGCGGCGCACTACAAGCTCAATTTTAATGTCATGTGTTTCAATCTCGTCCATGTTTTATCATCCTTGCGCCATCTTTTCAAGTTTTTTTTTTTGTTTAGTTGGAAGCCACTTTTTTAATGTGACATTTGATTTTGAAAGCCTTGAAGCATCACTATTTGCCTATTATTCATTTACCTTTATTTACATCAGGGTGTTAGATCCCAGACCTCCACTCCTGAAGTGAGCCCCGTTCATCGTCCCGACAAGGACACAAGCGTAAACACGTCCTTTGGTGCCAGTCTTCCAGCAGACAAAAATCCAGCTCCCTCGGCGTCAAGTGGAGGCTTTACCTCTTGGTTTCCCGGCATGCGTAATCCTAGTACCCAGCCTAGCACGGACCGTACTAGCGCAGTGGTTGGACCAAACAAGTCATCGGCTACAGAAGAATTGGTAAGTGAAGACTTTTCACCATTGTGTTACCTCGCTACCCAGCTTACAGGTAAGAAAATGAAAGTCCGTGTGCGTACCAATCGCGACAAAACAGAATGCGACACTCAGAGCCTTCATTCCCCTTGATCAGCGGCCGCCTGTTTTTCGACCGCTGGTTGGGTGTAGCATACGCTCTCTCTATTTCTGATTCACTCGCTTAACCAAAACCCAAGAAAATGCATCTGACCAATCACAATACAGCCTGACATCACAAGGAACCAATCAGAGCTCGCAGTCTTGCAGCCGGTTTTAAGCGCGGGAAAAGCCGCTGATTTGCTATGCTGAATTGTACGAGCATTTTGGAATAATAACAGAGGAAACAAGGAATACTCTTGACCGTAAATGAAATACTGCTCTTAGAATTTACATTTTTCTTCCAGGCCTTACCATCAACGTTCAGACAAAGGGGCCTGACGGATCGAGAGCAAATGGATTCCGATATCATCCGTGAGTACTGAAAATAAGTTAATGTACAATTTATTCCAGTGAAAGAGATCTTCGCAGACTGTGCCTCACCAGGAGTAGTTGCAAAGAACCTGCGACCTCGGAATTTGCTCGTATGTTTTTGTAGTTTGTTTCAACTTTGGATCTTTTGAAGCTGCTTAAGGTCACTAAGTGCATTAGAATGCGTTCCTTTGGGATGATCCGGATTAGGATCAATGATCCAAAAGTGCATCAAAGCAACTGATTAATCCATTCTGGGAAAGGATAAGTTGTTCGAACATTTCAAACTGTCTTTTCTTAGATTTCTGGCTTGTAACATTTTGTTATTTTAACTATTTTTTTCCAGGGAAGTTAATCAAATCTTATTTCATGATTGTCAGGAAATCAATTCAAGATACGTGAGTATTAAACCCAAATATTACTTCCCTAGCCACTGATTTAGCCACAGGTATCTATTAAGCTCAATCGTGTTAGGCAACTGCAGCCTGTGCGGGGAGTCTAATTTCCCTTCGCGCGTCGCGGACAAAGCGTGTGTCTGCTGCACGTAGAAACTATTTGGGTCTAGTATATACCACACAAGTAAAAAGTGCTTTCCGCGCGTGCTGATTGGTAAGCTCTTAGGTGATTAGCCAAGTACTATTCTCCGAGCAACCAGAAGGAAACAACATGGCTTCCTGTGTCGCTTTGGGTACCGAAAGTAATGTTTTGGTCCGTTAGTTATTCAGCTTGTGTGGTATATACTAAAACAATTATTCACCTCAGTGTCGGCGCGGCTCGGTAAATATCCACCACTATTCCCCTCCACTTCGGTGAATAATTGATAACTTATGCATTCCTTAGAAATCCTAATATCGTGTTGTTAATTTTGTTTTCTAGCGTCCCCAAAGCTATAATGTGCTTTTTGGTGAATTTTGTCAAGGAAAGAATTCAAAGTGAACTAGTAGAGAAACTTTATAAGGTAATAATTATAATATTATCACCCTTCGCCCTTGGAAAATAAATCACTTGATGCCCCGAGTATTATTATCCGATTTTATTCAATCCGAATCTAGCGCTAGTTCTTTGGAGCACAGTTTGACGTCAGCGTCTGAGGGTGTCGCCTTGGTGATACCAAGTCGCTTAGCAAGGTGGCTTACTACAGTATTAAGAGACTCAAGAGCGCGCGCTACGATTTTCTGCCTGTCGTCAATATTGCTCGGGCGGGTAAAAATTGCGCGAGCAACTCTAAAAAAGCACAAACAAGTTTCAGCAGCACTTAAATCGCGTTAAACCAAATTGAAATTTCCAAATACTTTCAGAAATGTTTTGTTACCTAGGACTGAAAAGAGTTAAGACCAGGAAGGTTGATAAATAGCCCGGTAGAGGAGTTCTAATTTTGTCTTTCTTTATCGCACGCGATGCATTGCGTCACACGAGTGCGCGCTAAATGAAAAGGCATACGCAATTCGGATCCTGTCGGAGGTTGTGCAAACTTTTTTTTTGACATCAAATTACTCAAAAACCTACCGTACGACCCATAATGAAATTTTCACAAATTATTCATAGGGCTGAAACACGTCCGCGGCCAAAATTTAAGAAAAATCTGTAAGACCGATTTCGAGCTATTTTTAAAATAGCGAAAATACGACATTTTCCTATTTTGCGAAAAATCTATCTTACAGATTTTTGTTTATTTTTGCATGAGTGTTCAATCAAAGGTAATTTTTAATTTATGAAATTTTGAGGTAGGGTCATACGGGTAGATTTTGAGTAAAACGCTATAGAAACTGCTAGTGCCCAGTCCCCTCTTAAGCACTCGGTTGCTTATTTTGGCTATCTTTAGCACCTATATGGTTGGAATGTCGCATATGATGGTTGTATACTGTAACAAACAGTAATTAGAGACAGGGAAAAACATTTTTGAGCATTTAACAAAAAAGTTCAAAGTTGGGCAATTTTATCCCTCAAAACTGTAGTAAGCCACCTTAAAGTGCCTATGAAGTAAAAAATAATTAGTGTTTATTTTAAAGGCTTTTCAAAATAAAGAAGAATGGCGTTTTCCTTTTTGCAATATCTTTTTTCGTTTTAGAGATATTTACGTTTTTGTATTATGCAAATGAGGAAAGTGATGACGTCATTAATTGTTCCACAAAAAGATGAAACACTGAATCATGAATATCTCTTGGAATATTTGAGCTGTGTTCTTCAAACTTGGCACCATTAATGTACACCACAAAAGACACAAAATGACCCCTGTCGTGCCGTTGCCATGGCAATAGTTTTGCTGCATATACCTATTTTAATTAATACTGATATCCCCAGTTTTTGCTTAACCAAAAATGATCCGCTCCCAACAAGCTAATGAGGAGAGTTAGGGTAATAGGGCATTATGTGTGTTCCAAGCCGGACCCGCTGTCCCACTTTAAAGGGTTGCAAATTGAGATATTTGGTTTATGACAGAAAGAGCCTGGAACCAAGAGTGTTGCCATGGTTACATCATAGTATGAGCCATCTTGCACCTTTAAAGAAGGTCATTACTGATGCCAAGTTTCAAAAATATCACCTTTATTTTTTCAGAGATATCCTTGATTTTGTGATCTATGTTTTAGTGGAACAATTTATGACGTCATCACTTTCCTCATTTGCATAATACAAAAACGTAAATATCTCCTAAACGAAAAAAGATATTGCAAAAAGGAAAACGCCATTCTTCTTTATTTTGAAAAGCCTTTAAAATAAGCATTAATTAATTTTTACTTCATAGGCACTTTAAACAATCATAAAGCAACATTTAGCCCTGTTCAATCCTGTCATCCAACAGAGGGGGGCTTATATCGGGGGGGGGGGGGGGGGGGGGCTTATAACCGGAAGATGGGCCTATAACCGGGGGAGCTTATAAGCGGGGGGGGGGGGGGAGGGCTTATAACCGGAATTTTACGGTATTTCAACAAATCTATGGCGTGCTTTAGATGTGGAGGGCAAAAAATATATATTGTAAAAATGGGATATAGATGTGCTCCAGAAAAGAACAGTATTTCTGTTGGAACAGAAAAATTTTCTTCCAATTTCTGCGAAGTGTAGAAGCATTTCTTTACTCTGTTTTTTAGGAATTGGTAAATTATTTGCATTTAATCGAGAAACTGCAACAAGCCTTCATCGTGATTTCAATTCATTATTACTGATTGTTTATCCGTTATACTACAGAGTGAAATATTCGACAGACTTTTGGAGGAAGCTGAGCAGATGCACATCAAGAGGAAAGAGGCCACGGAAATGTTAAAGGTACCGTGATAAAGAAACAGTCCTTTAAGTGTGAAGTGTAAAAGGTTAATTCTCCCTAGTAATTGCCACCCATTTCGTTGTAAGCATATTCTGAGAATTTGTTGTTCTGTCAGGACTGATCTTTCTCCAGTGTGCCAGTGTAGGAATGAAGTAATTATTATGACAGTGAAAACTATCTAAATATGTCTTCACTAGCCTTCTGCTATCAAGACCTCTTTAAAAACGACAACGACCACAACTACAACGATGATTTCTTCATTTCACGTCGAGAGTACTAGAGTGGTCCCAAACGTGAACAGTTCTATTGGAATTTGTCCAGTGAAGTGTGACGTCATTAAATTTGGCCTTCGATGTCCATTAATTTTGTCGCAGTGAATTTTTACAGTTTAAGTATAAGACGTAGGCTTCGTTTTCTTTGCACCCTCCCCCCCCCCCCCCCCCCCCTCCTCTCCCAAAAGTTCAGTCATTTATCGAACTCTGACTTCATGCAGGATATTTTGTCTGTTTTCAGGCGCTGCAAAGAGCAGGACAAATCATAAGCGAAGTGAGAGATACACACATTTGGTAGTAAAGCCTGCAACTGAAGAGAAGGAGGGACACGATTCCACACAATGAAAAAGAAAACCTGAAGACAATTTTACAGATGTATTTAATACGAATATGGAATGTCATCTACTCTGCAGGGTTGACTGTTTTCCATGGGCTTTTTCTGGTTTCTTACTAAACGGTGAACTATTTTTTGAACAATGGTACTTAGAAAACCGAGCAGTTTTCCGTTAACAACTGATTTGAATTGTCAACCGATGCATCCCACAAGGGTCTTGAACCTGACTACAATAAACACTAACTTCCCCATTTTGGAAATCAAGATATAAAAAAAAATATAAGGCAAATCGTTATGTTTTGTAAAGTTTTGTTTTCCTTTTCCTGCTAAAGTGTGTAACATACTTGAAAATAGAATTACGTGGCTGATATACTTATCACACGCCAGTACAGTCCAATGAGTCTCGATTTTAGTTTCCTGGTGTACAACAGATAGTACATAATATATATGAGCCATGAGGTTTATTTTGCATGTTATGGCTGAACATCATAGTGCAGTAAATGAAGGAATATATAAATGGAACCCACTGCATACAAGCAATTTAAGTAGATAGTATCATTCTACTTTTTCTAGTAATCCCCATCAAAGGGCATCACAGCAAAAAAAAAAAAATAAATAAATAACGACAACTGATCAACAACGTAAAAAATATAGGTAAAAAAATGACAGGGAATCTGGGTGGGAACCAGGCTCAAACTTCTGCAGCCCAACCTATGAAATAATTAAAACCAAAAACAAACAAGCGAACAAATTAAACATTCTAGCGAGTGGTGTCGGCCTGAAATGATTGCCCCTTCTCCCTATCTATTTCCCCAGCGGAGAGCCTCCCTCAAGCTAAATTCCAGTTTGATCTGGTTGTCTGCTGCTCTTCCTTAACACCTTAAACCCTCCTTGCACGCCTGTACCCAAAGGTGCTTTCTGATAGAAAGTTTTAGTAACGAGCATGAGCTCACATTTCTGGGCAGCCTCCCATCTCTACCCAACGAGACCAGCTGATAACTAAACTTTAATCTATCGTAAAAATAGACCATGCCCAAGATGTATGTATGGTGTATAATCAATTTTAAAACAAACAATGTTGACATCCAGAAATTATCGGCGACCAGTAGTCAATAACGAAGGAAAAAGAGAACATCTTCAACAAACTTACTGATCGATGGTTGAAAGCACAGCAGTGCAAAACACTTAACGTCAGTTAGCTGGATAGCTAGTTGGTTGGTTGGTTGGTTGGTTAATTAGTTATTAAAGCAGAGTGCTTTGGCTAAGCCCACACGATTATGCGAGAGATTAAATTCGTTCCCAGATCTCTTCGTCCACAAGAGATCTGGGAACGAGATTAGCGCGAGATTTCATGCCTGCGTCACTTCGAGGCGAAAAGAGAACAGAAACACCTGGGACTAGCCAATGTATACTGTTCAGAGGCCTCTATTATTATTGCTGTTTTTTCTCGCGTTCTTTCTTTACGTTGAAAAAATAAAGGTATGAACACTCCTTATCAAATGCAGCGAAGTTTCGGCGTTTAACTAAAAAGTCTGAGATTGCTCAAGAGACAAATGGGCATATATCGGATTCTGGAGTAGCAAACGTTTTAATATAAAGTGCCTCCAGGTTGTATTTTGCGTATTTATGGTCGGGAGGGTGGAGAAGGGGGGTGGGGGGTGGGGTGGGAGGGGAGGGGAGGTAGTCGCAAAATGGGATCTTTGTCTGACCTGAAACTTTTCTGGCGGATCAAACGAACTGCCAAATGGATTGTGAGAAAGACAATTATAATTTTAAGCTTTACGAGAAAACGAAAATTTCTCTCTCTCGCAAGCCTTGCAGAAAAAAAAAGCCGCCGTTTTCATAATGTGCGCCGGCTGCGAAAAATTATGCGTATGCAGTAAGGACGCTTACTGCAATACTAAAGCATTAGGTTTCACTAGCGCCAAAACAAGCAAAGGGCAGATACAGCGGTCTACTGAAATTCAAAGCAAGAAACAACATTCTTGCACACTGGGCCTGCAAACGAATTTTTTGTCGGATAATGCCTCGACTGCGAGATTATTTTGGCTGTGAATGAACTTTTTAATCTAGTACGCAGATCAAAACATCTGGTGAAGTCCGATGTTCTCACGCTAAATGTGTCAGAAACATGACACGACGCGACTGCGCATACTCAGCAGGTGGATTTTAAGCTTAGTCGCTAAAAATACTAAATCTATTCTCACTAGAGAAAAAAAAAGAGATAAAAAAGCAACGCTAAAAAGTTTCTGACTAGTAAAAAAGGAGAGAGAAAAAACTCTGGTTTTTAAATGTATCTATTATTGATGTTGTAAACTTTGGCTCGCACGCTCGCACGTATATATATACGTGCGAGCGTGCGAGCCAAAGTTTACAACATCAGACACTGTTCAGCCAATCACATTAGAGAAATGTACCGAGTTTGACAGATGTTCCATACAAAGAGTTTAAAGAGAACATCTGTTATCGGATATTACCTCGATATGCCATCACGGGATTGTTTTGGCTCTAAATGAATTTTGTCACCTTGTTACGCAATTGCGGAATTGTCTTGGCTTTGAATGAATTTTTATCAAGAGAGTATGAATTTTTATCGGATATTACCTGTTTACGCTAATACAGGTTACCGGTAACTGTTTTGAAGGTGGTTTTTGGTGGGGTGGGGGTGGGGGTGGGGGTTCTGGATCACGTTTCAAAATGATAACGCGCCTTTCCAACTCACGGAAAATGAAATAGGCGCTTCACGTTTTGCGAAAAATGGGGACATGTTTTCCACTCGATCGTCTACGAATAGGGAAATTTTGAAACATGATATTTACGTGCAAAGCAGTGCCTTGAATCATGGCATCTTTGCCATCTGTCTGCTCTTTGTTCAATTCTGCACACAATAAAAAGAAAATCAGCGTCCCACTAAAGACTGGGCAAAGAATATTTTAAAGGATCGGACATTGGCCTGTTACGTAAACGGAACATTGTTAAAACTACTAGGACATAACCAATATCGCAGCGATCCTCATTTCACGAAAAATTTTGTTTGGAAAAATCACGGTTGACGGGTAATAACGAAATCGTGTTTCACGATAAAAAATATTGAGCCATTTCACTTTTCTCGGGAAAAATAAGTTCATTCACAAATTATTTTCTTGTTTTGGCTGTGAATGAATTATTTGTCGCATATTATCTTTCTACGCTTTTATAGGAGATTGTTTTGGCCCTGAATGAATTTCTGTCGGATATTACCTTTATTGTTACGCTTTTGGGCCATGGGCTTTACACTTTGGTCATATCCTCATACCTTTGTTTCGTTCCAAATATATTTTTTGCTGTAAACAACTTGGTTTGCTTTAAAAAGAGAAGAGATTAACTGAGGAGCGGCAAAATATAAGCGCGAACTAAGAGAGAGTTAGCAGGAAAAAGAAGCTTGAGGTAAGAGGAAGAGAGGTTGACCTTGTTACTTTCTTACGGGGAATAAGCGAAAAACAAAAAAAAAGGACGACCCTTTTAAATTTAAACGGCTACATATAGTGATATGAATTGTTGCTCTCAAAGGTTGCTACATGCATATGGTGATAGGAATTGTTGGTCCTCTCAATTGTTGCTCTTTGACGTTGGGGTCGTTTCGTTTTGTGAATTGCCGCCTTTTAGAGTAATGGGAGAATTGCAATTGTAAAATTAAAAATCCCTTATTATTGAGCAATCCACATTCCCACGTTTAAACGCCATTCCAAACCTTACTTGGCGATCATTTTGGGGTCAGCGTGAGGAAATATGGGTATCATGCCGGGGTCGGGATCATTTCAGGATCAGTTTGGGAATCATTTCGGGGTTGGGTATCATTTCGGGAACAGAATCATTTCTGGGGTTTTTACACCTCTCAATTTTGTCGTGAGACTAACAGTTTTCAGTTCGACCTCACGATCTCACGATGAGACACAAAAATCTAACGATAAACAGAGCTGCAAGCTGTAGGATACCGTTCCCTTGTATAATTTCATTTTTGGCCTGCTAATGAAGATGATTGTCTAGTGCCAATTCTGTGCAAATGCATAGTGAGTAAAGATATTTCATTAGTCTGTTCGCTGGAAACATAAAACACAAATTAGGATCATTACTAGTCTTTCGCATATTGACCACGTTTTCAAAATGGCGGACATTAAAGGAGTACGTCACGGCAATTTCGCAGATTTTTGGTCTAAACTGTTCTAAAATTAGTGGCAGGCAACTTAACCCATGAAAAACATTATCTTTGAACATCTAAAGGAAGGTATGACCTTAGTTCGCGGATAGAAATCAAACAACGGCTATAAATATTGATTTTTTTTGAAGACACTCGGAAACAACTTGAAAGCTTAGCATTGATCTTTCAAGTTCCAATTCATTTCCATCCAAGCCATCCACAGCCAAAGATGCTTGTTAACAGTTTCAGTGCTTTAATATAGCAACTGTTAATAAAATGGACCATTATTTTTAGGTTTCCTACAACACAAATATAAATTTTGGCTGTTCAAAAATCTCTTTAAACCTGTGACAAAGCCCCTTTAATTGTCCATGTATATTCATCAGACAAAGAGAGAACTTCTAGTGGTTCAGTCTCACAGAGAAAAGGACTTGAAACAAACACTTTCTCGTTATTAGCACTTGGTTTTAGCTGGTTTTATCCGCCGGTCAATGAAACTCCAGATTTTTACTGAAATCTCCAGACTTTTTTACCTCAATCTCCAGATTTTCAGTGCTTTCAGGTTGAGAGGTGCACACATAATGTTCCCAGTGTTTAGAATAAATGACTCAAAACTTTTCTTGGAGTAAGAACATATATAATGTCCCGCCAGATACAATTTGTTACCTTGCGTGAGGTCTTACACGAAGTACTACCCTGCACCAAGCTATCCACACCTTCAAAGCGGTCAAAGGCAAAATCCAACGCCATTTCCGGTTTTCGCTGCCTCGAACTTTGTAGGAGTTCGAAGCGAAAATGTGCAAGACTTTTGTAGGAAAACGTTATAAAAATAGCACTGTGAAAGAAAGTTCTTGCTGGGAAACTCAGTGGATAACAATTATCAAATTTCCAACGCATAAGCGGCGTATTAATCTTAACTTTTCAGTGACTGTCTATAACTTTCGGCTTTAAAGCGAATGATTTCGAAAATTTGTGTGGAGCAGTTTTGGCGGCAACTGCGCACGCGCGCGACGTTTGACCGCTGTGTGAAACTTTGTGACCCACATCATATTCTTGTGTTCCGTGACGTACGTCAAGGAGCACGAGACAACAAAAAAGTCATCTAACAGCAGGCGCTGTTCCCGGACAGACACCCATTGCATAACTCCATATATCAGATATTCATATCCGAGATTAACGGATGCATAAAACATCTAAACCAACTGAAGGCAATTGCTGGCTTGCACTGTCACGCCATAAAAAATATATTAGAAACCGTTTAATGAAAGAAGCCAAGAAAAGTAAATGTTATAACAGACTAACAGTGGAAAGACTTCTCCAAGTCTCAGCCAAAACGTTTCACGCAACTTTATAGAGCTTTGTATGGAGACGCCATATTAGTGTACATTACTTTGGTACACCAACATGGCCGCTGCAAATCAGCCAAACCATCTGAAATTCCCTTTTGCGATGAAAGCGCTTTCTCTTCGCTCGTGAACTCGTATATATACGCATAAACACATCTCCTAAGACTTTAAATGTTTTAAGTGCTGAAAACCATAAGATGAGACCTTTTTTCAACCATTACAGCTTTGTCGCGGCCACTATCTTCGTGTCAGGCAAGGTTAAAATTTGGAAATTCAAAAAGCTGTATTTTCAAAGAGAAAGACACTACAGGACTGAAAACTCGCAAAAAGATTATTTTCTAGGTCATCTTCAACTTAGTATAGACACAAATTCAGAAGACCTCATAAGTTTGAGTTAAGAATTTTATGACGCCACATGCAAACCAAGAATTTTAAGTTTCCAGGAAGTCCATAACTAAAAGTCTACATCCCTGGTAATAGGCCTTGAGATATGTCTTTCGCGTGTAGGCTATTTTTAGAACGACTTTTCCGCGAAGAAGTAGCCAATCACGTTGAAGTATTTTTCAATTCGCGCCTTTGATTGGCTGAACAAATTGTTTGAAGAAGAGCAGAACTGCAGAGGAAGAGCGAACGGCATTACAAAATTACTGTTTGTTGGTCTTCATGGTTTCCGTTTTGTGAGGCTTAAATCGTCCGGACAGGAATCACCAGGCCGTCTTTCATCGATGATGATAGCATCGAAGTTGCTAAAATTTCGGAGCATCTAAATAAGCGAGAGGATCTCAGTGTTTTGGAGTCAGAATACAAAATGGTAGCGAGCAAAAGAGAAACTAATTCCGAGTCAAAGTCAAAATGCGAAGTCACTAAGATTATTGGTACTCTCAAGAGGAAGACAGGCATTAAGAGAGCAAGAACATTTTGGCACAGGTTCGTTGCTATTTTGAAAAGCAAAACCGTCGTCCCCGAAGCGCTCAAAATCGAACGCGAAATTAAATTTGATTCATTTGTGAACAACATTCAGCTTCAGGTAAGAAAACGACAAGTTAAACATGTTTTTGGAATTATAAGGACGGCATGAAAACAACGGACTGACTAAGGTAATGTTCTTCTTTTAATATGAATAGAAATATGAGTTGAATTCATCGAACAATGATTTCATTCACAGCCGTCAAAAGTTTAATTCAAGTTCTGCTTCTCGAGCACTTCGCAGTGTGCAGCTGTCGTGTTGTGTGTGTTGTTCAGTATACACGATAATATGCTGTGTAAAATAAAGGCACACTTTCCTACTAAAAGTTTGGGGTACTTCTGTTCATAATTCTCTCGTAAATTATAACATTTCCATCGGTGTAGCCTTTAACAGTCTTTTATCCTTCACTTCAGTGAACTTGATCGGCTCTAAGTTCACTTTTATTTGAGTTCAATTCGGTGATTTTCAACCTAGTTGCTCAGCCGCAGGTCGAACCCTGGACATCGCTCTTTTTGACTTGTCGTCCTATCTTCCCGTTACGAGGTTGTCCTAAATCATTTGGCATAAGTTTCCATGAAAAGAGCCGACGACGTAACCGTAACTTCAAGTGATATTTTGTATGGTTACAAACCTGAATCTACTTCCACTTACGCCTTTAACCACTTTCTTTTGATAGTGAAATTTTTCATCTTTCAAGCTAAACAAGCGAATCACCCCCCGTCTTTCGAGGCCTTCTATATCTTCCTCAATGATAAAATTCGTATCGAAAAAGAAATCGCTATGAGAAACAACAAGCTTAAGAAATATACATCAAAATGGACAACACTTTGTGTATAATTATCTATTCTGAGCATGTCAACTTGCGCACGTCTGCTTCATCCCTTCTCGTCCATAATTTATAACCTTTTTTTTTCATATATGCTTCCGTGTTTTTTTTTTTTTATGTTTCGCTGTAACTCGCTTTCGTGGTCACTGTGTTTTTTTTACCTACAATATAGGAGAGTAACATCAATAATTAATTAATTTTAAATTTAGGGTAAGGCTGAGTAATGTTGTTAATTAGCTCCGAAATATATATATTCCATTGTAATGTACGTATTGTATTGTAGCGTAAATTTCCTTCTGTGTATTGTTCTGTCATGTTTAAATGCCAAATAAAGTGAATATTAAACAAAAAAAAAAATAATAATAAGTTTCCATGATGTAGATGAGTAAATAGGGCGAGATATATTCACGAAGATCTATGTTATCCAGCAGCTTTCTTCGCGTCTTTCATTCAGCTTTAAAGGTGAACAGCGTACCAAAGATTTTGCCGCCTTTTCATGCAATCGCTTCGTTTAAGTTGATATGAAAAGTCCAGATCATTTTTTGATGTGAGAGAAAATCTCTGAAGTCTCTCAGGTGTAAAAAAACTTTAGATGTGATGAGGTGAAAAATGACAACGAAGAAATATTTTCTGCTGTTCACTTCCTTCCCGCGGTGAGCAACCGCCAACGATTTTGTCGCCTTTTCACGCAATTGATTCGTGTAGGCGAAATGAAATATCCCTAGTCGATTTTCAACATGAAATAAAAAAATGTGCAGTGTCCTACAATTTTCTACGATAGGTAACTTTTAACGAAAGTTGCATGCCAATATCAAAGATGTTAGATGCCCAGGTGAAGCTTTTTCTGGAATCTATATGGCCGCCATTTTGGGCGACGTCGTCGTCGCTAGGCGCACGCGCACGCGCCCGCGAGCCATGCCGCTAGCCACGATGACCATGAAAACTCCAACGCATGGTTTTCCAATTTTCTATGCTCGCTCGATAGCTATGGGGTTCCGCTCTGCGGCGCTTCGGGCTGCTGGAGAGCTCCGCTAAAAATAGCCTACTCGCGAAAGACATAGAACGCGACTTCTAGTTAGACTTCTAGTTATGGACATCTGGTTTCTAAATTATTTTGTACATCAATAACGAAAGTCGTTAGCGTCGCAAGACATGTGATTGACCAGGGTTTAGTTTTTCATTTGCATGCAGGAACACCGACAAGATTGCGCTACCTTCTACAATATGTATGGAGCCCTTTCAGTCTTGGACCAGCAGCCATTGCCATATTGGTTTACTAAAACAAAAGGCGATTTTTGCCTAAAAATAGAGTTTAATTCACGGAGGAATGGCTTGGTACACCAACATGGCCGCCGTTTCTTTGTTTTGGGACACCAATATGGCTGCCGTGACGTCATATGAAAACGCTCTATTAGTTGCTTATCATAAAAATCCCCTGACATGGAAATTGGTGACGTCACAAGTGCGGTTCTTTCTCTTACCTTGGTTTAACTTCCGCTCGGCAAAATAGTTAGCGGGACTTCGAATCACGCAGTGAGGGATGTTTATTCGCCACAAGCTGTCATCAAACTGCTGAAATTGAACTAAAAGCAGTTATGTAATGTATATGAAATGATTCATATATGAACTGCGGATATATATGAAGGTGATATGTGATCTTCGCAGTGAATTTCCAATTTAAGCAATTGGAATAAAGAAGCCTGAAAAAGAAAATCAGGGCTTAAACGGGATTCGAACCCGTGGCCTCCGCGATACCGGTGCGATGCTCTACCAACTGAGCTATGAAGCCACACATTGGGAGCGAGTTCAATTGTGAGTTCATATTTTCCCGTGAAAGGAGTGAAGTGATGTAATGTATATGAAATGATTCATATATGAACTGCGGATATATATGAAGGTGATATGTGATCTTCGCAGTGAATTTCCAATTTAAGCAATTGGAATAAAGAAGCCCGAAAAAGAAAATCAGGGCTTCAACGGGATTCGAACCCGTGACCTCCGCGATACCGGTGCGATGCTCTACCAACTGAGCTATGAAGCCACACATAGGGAGCGAGGTCAATTGTGAGTTCATATTTTCCCATATTCATATATGAACTGCGGATATATATGAAGGTGATATGTGATCTTCGCAGTGAATTTCCAATTTGAGCAATTGGAATAAAGAATCCTGAAAAAATCAGGGCTTCAACGAGATTCGAACCCGTGACCTCCGCGATACCGGTGCGATGCTCTACCAACTGAGCTATGAAGCCACACATTGGGAGCGAGGTCAATTGTGAGTTCATATTTTTTTCATATTTCATATTTCATATTTCGGTGTGGCGGAGGTCACGGGTTCGAATCCCGTTGAAGCCCTGATTTTTTTCAGGCTTCTTTATTCCAATTGCTCAAATTGGAAATTCACTGCGAAGATCACATATCACCTTCATAAAGGCAGTTAATTAGTGACTTGAGCAAAAATGCAGTTAAATTTTAACGGCGTGGTTTTAACATGCGCCAGTTTAGTTGCCTGATATTCAGCATTATTATATGGCAAGGTAGCCTGAGGCAAATCTGAGCGTTGTGATTGGTTCTTTCTTGGTCAGGATTTTGCCATACGGACCGTTTCCGTGGAAACGGTCATAAGTCGTGTATTCTTTGTTTTCGAAAGCAGGCAAATTTAAAATTGGCAGCTAAAACGAGTGCCATATAATAAACTACTTACTAACCTAGCTTGCTCGAGCCGTACTGGGGAATATTGGCCCTCGGTCGTTTTTGTACGGACCTCGCTGTGCTCGGTCCGCACGGCCACGACCTCGGGCCAATATTAGCTAATATTTCCCAGTGCGGCCCTCGCGCTCGGCTAGTAAAACGTTATTACAAATTTTTGTCCCTTTTATTTCCACAGTTTACAGATTTAACTGGCACTAGCTGTGGAGTACAAAATAAACAACTTCAACTGATAAAAACAGAAACGACATGAATTTGAACGCAACTTCCACAAGCAGTACGATACCCCATGAATGTGAAATCTATGACTATCTAGGAGGAAAACTTGATCACACTACAACAGTGGCTAACGTGGTGCTCGTCTTGTTAACAGTGCTGAACATAATAACTTGTCCTTTCACCATTGTTTTGAACTCGCTGGTGATGATCGCTGTGAAAACCAAAGCGCGACTGAAAACCATCTCCAACACAGCACTCGGCTGCTTGGCCGTCACTGATGTTTTAATGGGAGCTATCGGCCAGCCTATTTTTGTCGCCGGCACGATATTAATCCTGCAAGGAGACACGTCCAACGAACATTGCACGCTGCAACGACTATCAAGAATTGTTATTAGGCCATTAAGTGGAGCGTCGATCCGCCATCTGGTCTTGATTAGCGTGGAACGGTATATAGCCATTAAACACTCCTTCGCTTACACAACCATGGTCACTAAACCTCGAATACTCGGTTCGTCTGCTCTGGCGTGGGTCACAGTAGTTCTGTCAAATATGGTTTTACTCATTACAGACAGTAACATTTTCTTAACGATAAATAACATTATATTGTTCATTCTCATAGCCATTATAGTCTTTTGCCAGGTCGCAGTTTACCGCGAGACGCGTCGCCACGAAAAACAAATCGCTGCGCAACAAGTCTCAGAGGAAGCCAGACAGAAGTTCTTAAAGGAGAAAAAAGCTTTAAAGTTAACAACTACATTATTATTTATTATATTAATGTGTTATTCGCCAATAATTGTTGTTCGAATACTGCTTATGACTTCTACAATCTCAACTGTAAATACAACATACATCGCTTTCTTCTCTGCAAGTGTGATAACAGTTCTTAATTCGCTTATTAACCCTTTTATTTACTGTATCAGAGTTAGACATTTTCGGGTAGCCTTCATTGAAATATTGCTTAGAAAAAGCTATACACAAGCTGACCAGATTGAAAGCCAAATCTTCGGAACAACGAACATTGTGGCACCGATTGTAACACGACAGGAAGGAGAAGAAGCTCAAAACACCGATCAGGGAAATCTAAACAACAACAACAACTACGACGAAGACAACAACAACAACCAAATGACGACCACAACAACAATGATAACACCAACAACAAGAAACTTGCAACAAGTCGACTTTTATGAGTGACGAAGTCGCGAGACGGGCAACAACGACAACAACAATGACAGCAGCAACAACAACAGTAGCAACAAGAACAACAACAACGAAAACAACAACAAAGATAGCAATACTAACAACAACTAGCTGTACATATTCGTTCTAATGTGTTTCCAGTTAGTCCAATGATGTATAGTACAACAGAAATGGGCAGCGAATTTACACAATAAAGAAAACAACAACAGGAAAATGGATATAGTTTGCTGGAGAATTTCTTTACAATTGTTGTCTTGATTTAAAACCGCCGCCAGATTAATTCTTCAACAATAAGGGACCGGTCATTATTTAGTCTGTTTAGAGTGTGGGAAGTGTTGCTGCAAATTGGGGGAGGGTCAATACTTTTTATGCAGAGAAAAAGGGGAAGGGCACATAAATTTATGCGCGCACATTTTGGTTTAAGGGGGTGAGTTTGTAAGAGAGGGGAGGAACAGCAAACCAATGTGCTTCATGAAAGGGGAGGGTCGGGAGTCACAATTTGAACATAGCTTCCCTCCATTTGTACCAGTTCCCCCAAAAATCACCTTTTGTAAATTACAAAGAAACCAAATTACTACCAAGCTAAGGAAAGTACTATATCATCATAATAAAATAATACATGTGGTTCATATATTCTCATTAAATCCTATTTTTTCTGATCGTCATCGCCCAATTGTTTTCTTTTTTATACGTTCACTAATAAGCTTTTTTTTTATTGCTACAACAACTTGAAAGATCGTCGCAGTTAATTACTCAACTAAGGGATTTTCTTATACTTAACGATCGCACTCTTAAGCCCGCCGCAGAGTAGCCGATTTTTCGTCAGCCGTAAAAAATCTTCAATTGTCGGTAGTGTGCGGTGAATTCAGACAAGTCTACGGCAAGATCAGGCCTTGTCGGACAATATCTAGCTGGACCGACTGTGCTAGAACTCAGAAAGTCTTTTCTGGCCTTGTCGGCTAGTGTACGGTGGACGAAGACTTTTGTCGGGGCTCAGTTGTGTCGTAACCAATGAGAAAGCGTTGTTGTAGTCACATGAGCAAGCATCGTTTCCAACAAGACGGCTGTCGATCTAGCTTCCTGCGCAGATGTCTTTAGGGTCGTCACGCATTCCAGGAACGCGTGACGAGCCCAATTCAATGACGTCAGTGCCGGAGGCTACTGTCAAACCAACCTCGTTCCCAGGGTCTCTCTCTCCCCGCCCCCAAGAGCGAGAGAAGAGAGACCCCGGTTGCGGCTGGTCACGTGACCTGGGTGACAAACCAAAACCGCAGGGAGGGTTGTTCCTCAACAACTGTAGGCTTAGTATTGACAAAAGCAGTCTAAGCCGCCCCTCCCTTCAACGAATTTTTTGTCACCACCCAAATTCTGGGTGGCACGTGACCAGCCGCAACCAGGGTCTCTCTTCTCTCGCTCTTGGGGGCGGGGAGAGAGAGACCCTGGGAACGAGGTTGCTGTCAAACAAGAGCACGACAAAAAATCGTCTAGTGTGCGGCAATGATGGTCCAACAAAATTTGACCCGATTTGACCCTGATGAAAAATCCCCTGTTACCATGCTTCTCGATCAAAAACGCGGCTCTTCCAGACGAAAATGAAATGGAACGTTAGAATCATAAATTCCCTATTGATTCATTCAAAGAGTTGGTATTCTCGTGAGAAACGGATCGCGAGTTTTTGCCATTCGAAGATTTGTAAATATGTTACGCCCTTCTGTCAACAGGATATGCAGCCGGCCAATGAAATGATGACACCCCTACCGTTCACAGCAAGCAAAACGATGTTAATTCGTAGGAATTCAAAGTAATGTGAGTCACGTACGTTTTCCTTTTTGAACTTCAGTGTGCGAGAGAATTGAAAAAAAAAACGTGAAAAAAATACGGGGAAGAGAGCAGAAAATGAAGTAGCAATGGGTAGTTCGACTTGTTCCAAGGATCACTCAACACTGTCGGCCAAGTTTATCTTCTTGCTTTCGGCAAATTTTGCTTTTGTCTTCTTCTTAGAAGAAGAAGACAAGAACTTTTCGCTGTCCAAGAACTTTTCTCCATTTTTAAAACTCGTTTCACGACTTCAACAAGGCCAATAACGAGAAGCGAAGAGCGATAAAACGAAGAGCGATAGCTACAATGGAAGAGAAGCAAAATCAAATGTAAACAAAAAATGCTAATGAGGTCCTCGTAATAAGAGCTCACGGATGAGGCCGTTTCGCGCTAAAACAGTCTGACCCACCCACTTTGCATTGCGCGCCCTGTTGTTGTTTACGAGCCCGGAGGACCACAAAAACTATTGTAACATGATGACGCTTCTTTCAAAAACAGCGATCGTTCGAATATAACAAACTGAAGAGAAGAGATAAGACTTCTTTCTAGCATTCACATCGCGTTGGAAACAGATTTTACTTCTCGGTCGCTATCACTGGCTTTTTTGGGGGCCCCAAAAATGGCGGATTGACAAAGGTGAGAAATCTGTTTGTATCGCGATGTGAATGCTAGAAACAAGTTTTCGAACGATCGCTGTTTTTGAAAGAAGCGTTATCGTGAAACGATAGTTTTTGTGGGCCTCCGCGCTCGTAAACAACAACAGGCGCGCAATGCAAAGTGGGTGGGTCAGATTCTTTAACGAGCTATGAGGATTATGACACCTGTTTTATTAACTTTTTTTTTTAAAAAAAACCTTTAAAATAACTCTCGCGCGTTTTTAAGATTTCACTTTATTTCATTTTTGGGGAAATGTTACTTAAGTCCAAAAAAAAATTCGACAAAAGTAGCCCTCTGGAGGTATTGTGTAACCTTAAAGAACTCTGGTCTAACATTAAAATTCTGGTGATTTTAATGCGGCCGAGGAATTTTCACCTTTAGCAATGTTTATTTTGACCGAAACGTCGAAGGAAAAAAGTACAAAGCAGAAAATATATTACGCTCACTAGTATAGTGATGTTGTGAACCTTGAACATCAAAGCTTCGCACTCCATAAAGGTTTGTCTTTCACATGACGTTTATTTTGATATTTAACAAAGAAATTCGTTTAAAAAAAATTGGGCGGGATCGGGATTTGGACTAAGAGAAAGGCGGGATAGCGGGATTAACAAAAAAAAAAAAAAATAGGCGGGAAGGTGGGATTTGAGAAGCCTGTTGCACGTGGAGCCTCAGTTTTCAGTTTTTTTATGTTATATTCAACGCCTAATTCAACGCTACGTACTCACGCATAACGCGGCAAATTCAAAGATATTTCAACAATAGAGAATACCACGCTCGATAGCATAATTATCGGCGTTTGTCTTGGATATATAATGGCTTGACTGGCATTAAAACCGGCACCACAAAAGGCTCTAATTAAATTCTACGTGGTTTCTTTGTTCGCGAAAGTTCGTGGCACTAAAAAAAGCGACACTGATACTTGAACGGTTAACGGCATACGTGCCTTTTGAGAACAGGGAACAGAAGCCAAACGAAGCTGCAGTGAAAAGTCATGAATTCAAGCGCGACTTCGCTTAGCGGGACGATACCAACAAAATGTGTGATGTATAATCTTCTGGGAGGAAAACTTAATGACACTACTACGGAAGCTTACGCAGTGCTCATCTTCTTGGTAGTTTTGAGTATCATTACTTGTCCTTTGACAACTTTGTTCAACGTGCTGGTGATGATCGCTGTGAAAACCAAACCGCGACTGAAAACCAACTCCAACATTGTGCTCGGCTGTTTAGCGGTCACTGATGGCTTAATAGGAGTTATCGGCATACCTTGGTTCGTAGCGATCAGGATATCAACTCTAAAAAGTGAGACCTCCGAAGAATATTGCTTCCTGGAACAGCTCACAAGAAACATCATTAGACTTTTGTGCTCAGCATCAATCACTCACCTTTTGTTGATGAGCGTCGAGCGGTATATAGCCATAAAACACTCGTTTACGTACACAACCGTGGTCACTAAAACCCGAATTCTCACTGCATCGGCTCTTGGGTGGTTTATAGCATTAGTTGCAACTATTCCTTTGGTCATCACGGACAACAAGATGTATCTTACCACAAACAATACTCTATTAATCCTTTTTGCGGCCATTATCATGTTCTGTCAGGTTGCAGTTTATGTCGAAATTCGTCGCCATCAGAAACAAATCGCGTCACATCAAGTCTCAGAGGAAGCCAAACAGAAATTTTTAAGGGAGAAAAAAGCTTTGAAGTTAACAACTTGCGTTATTTTGTTGCTGCTATTGAGTTATTTGCCGATATTTGTTGTTCGAACACTGCTGGTGACTTCCACGATCACCAATAAAAATATAGCTTATATTAGTTTTTACACTGCAAGCTTTGTAACCATTCTCAACTCTCTGATTAATCCTGTTGTTTACTGTGTCAGAATTAGGCAGTTTCGCGTAGCGTTTATTGAAATATTGCTCAGGAAAAGATATACCGGCTCACGGCATGCTGAACAGTTTGAAAGGCGGCGCGTTTTTGGAACTTTGAATAATGTGGTCCCTCTCAACAACAACAACAACAACCGCTGAAGCAACTAAATCATTAACAGAATTGGGAAGATTGACAGCAAAAATAATTTGCAACGGCATCAACAACCGCGACACAGATGGGAATCAGAGAGACAAAACTATTTTACAATGATTTTATGATGTCACATTAACATTCCGGATAATTTCTAACCGTTTATAGTATATTGTTAATAAATTTATTTATTATATGCTACAGAGGTAATC